>JANIJI010000026.1:265000-697500 GCA_024500535.1 Leptonema lineaticorne | reverse complement strand
ATTTTCTATAAATTTTGCTTTATTCAGTAATTTTATATAGCATTTTTAATCCGTTATATAATTTCATTTATATTCGAGCTTTTTATTGATTATTACATAATCCAATTTTTTAACAGAACATACTAAAATATAATTTAGAAGTTCATAATATTTATTATACAACGTTATCTATATTTTTAGTGCTTTTATCTAATAAATAGACATAACGTTTCAAATTCTGGTTTATAAATTCTTTGGTATTATGCCAGGCTTATATGTATATATTTTTTTTTCGTAAAATTATATTAAATTATGTGAGATATTTTTTGTAGAATAAAAATATCGATTTTTCAATATTCAACCCTCAAAAAAAAATCGAAAAGATGATGATATAGATTTATATTAAAATAAAACGATTTTTTTTTCTAAAAAATATTTCTGGTTATCAACTATAATTTAAACCTATTCAACAGAAATTAATAAATTTTCTATAGATTTAATCTAAAGAACGTAAAATAAATTATTAAATTAAAAAATATTCATATTTAATATGAATATATATATATATATATATATATATATATATATATATATATATATATATATATATATATATATGTGTGTGTGTGTGTGTAGTTTTATAAAATAAATAAATCGAAGTGAAATATTTTATATTTTTATGTTATTTATAATATTTTATCAATAATGGTTTATCATTTTTTATCAATTACAATTTAAAGGATATATTTTTTTTTATAAAAATACCAAAGTTGATAGGAAAAAATATTCTAAATATGAATTATAAATTGAATGTTATTTTTTCGCGTTCGAAAATTCCGTATAAAATTCCTCTTAAATATTTTTTATCATATATAAAATAATTTACAATATATTTTCAATGATTTCGCACAATAAAATATATGATATTTTTATGAATTTACTATATAAAATAAACTTTTTTATTTACAGATTAATCAATAATTTAGATATATTCACGACGTTGTGAAATCCGGATTTAATTCTATGAAATGCCACTTTCACGTTTGCAATAAAAATTATTTGTCAATCTATGAAAATTATGCACTCTATTACTTTCATGTACAAATTATATATAACTCTTGGTTCCCTCATCACGATAATGCACCATGTCATACTGCATTGGTTCTTCGCGATTTTTTTTGCCAAAAACTCGATTCATATCGTTCCGCAACCACCATATTCGCCCAATTTGGCTCAAAAACCAAAGTGGGGACGCCGTTTGGACATAAAAACCGAATCAAATAAGGTATAGTCTTGAAGGCTATACCGGAAAATGACTATAACGACTGTTTCGATAACTGTAAAAAATTGGCAAAAATGCGTTTTATTGCACGGGAATTAATTATAATTATAACACTGTGAAAAAAAATGCAAATATTATTATCAAGAAAATAAATTAATATAATATGGATAGTATTTATTTAGATGTTTTGAACCATATCTGTAAGACAAATTGAATTTATCTACCTTAGAAAACGATGAATTTAACGATGAAAAAATTTGTCGGTATTATATGTGAGTTTGCCCATAACATATATGTGTAACATTTAAGGGTTTAACATCATGTAGTCAGTGGCGTCATATTCGTAATAATAGATGATGCGTTTTCCGAGGTTAATTAACAACTTCGAGCCCTTGCAAGCCCTATTTCTCTGTATGTATATATATATATATATATATATATATATATATATATATATATATAGTGTGATTCTAAATTTCGTTACGGCTGTATTAATTTAGACGTTGCATGTGACGTTATTAAATATTTGTCATATATATATTTATAGTGTTGAAAACTATATTTTAATATTGCATAGTATAATATAATAAATATAAACACATATTTATATAAAAAATTATATATATATATATATATATATATATATATATATATATATATATATATATATATATATATATATATATATATATATATATATGTATAAAGATTAGAATATTTTTAATATTTGAAATTTATTTTGTAAATATTTTTGTTACATTCTATAATGATTTTTTGTATAAAATAATTGTTCATTATGAATATGAAATATTTGATACATATTTTAATATTTATTAAAATATTACAATTATTATATTATAGTAATTTGATATATGGCGTATTTGTGTAATGTATTAAAAAAAATTCACGGAAAATCGTCAATATTTTAAACATATATTATTATATTTAAAAGAAATATTGTTATATATGAAAATAAGCTTAAAATTATTAATAAAAATATATAGTTTTTTATTAGGATTTTAAAGTATATAAAATATGATAAAATAATAATGAATATAGTTTTATTATTTTTTTTAATATTCAATGTAAATGTTTTTTATAACTATTATAATATTTATAATTAAGAATAATATATATATATATATATATATATATATATATATATATATATATATATATATATAGTCGCAAGTTTAATGAGGATCAAAAATTTTCACGTATGCAAGCATAAAAAATAAATAAAATAAATAGAAGAAAAAAAAACAACCCTTAATAGCAAACTTTTTCTCGTAGAAAGAAAGTTAACATCTAGAACAAGTAGTTGAATTCTTCTAAGCGATAATTCGTTTATCACCTTTTCATCCGAAAGTGCAAAGTTTTACCGTCGCCCATTAAATCGATCCTCGGAGGCTTTTTATTATTATTTTTATTTTCATTTCGTTTTCGATCTTTTTCGCTGTCGTAAGGGATGAAAAAAATCTGCATCCGTTCGTCGTCGGAAAAGCGGGTGCAAAAAAAAAAAGATAAAAATTGCGAGATCGAATTAGCGAATCGTATTGAAAATTGAATCAACGTTATGTTCCTGCAATTGAAGGTTATCGGGGTTGAAACATTATTTCAAAAATAAGGAATGTCGATGCAGAGTTTGCAGATTTTTTTGTAATAATTACATCGTTATCTAATTTATATTTTTAAAATATTTCAATTTAAATTATATACAAAATATAATTATATTCAAGATTTAAGTTCATATATAGTGATTAAATTTATATTTTATAGCAAATATATATCATTAGTTATCATATTAAAAATTAAAATATTTTTTTTATTTTTAAATATAAAACTGAAATTATTCAATATATGCATATATTTTATATATAGTATATATTGAAAATAATTTCCTGCATAATATGGAACTGTATTATTTTCATGTATATTTATGTGTAGAAACGGGGGTTGCAAAATGTGTATATCTTTAGGAATTTCCGTGGAAAACTGTTGAGAATCGCTTTTGAAATTAGATTAATGAAGCAAGATGTTTCCTTGCAAACACGTATCGAGTATGAAGATATATATATATATATATATATATATATATATATATATATATATATATTTATAAATATATGTGTGTGTGTATGTAATTTAAGTTCAATATTGCACACATTTTCATCCCCCAGGAAAATATGATATTTTATCCGTTGAAATTTTGACGCCATCTTTTTATTAATTTTAAAACAATAAATATTTTTGACCCACTTGTACTTAAAAATTATTATTTCTTTAAGGTCAAAACTATACGTTGCCAATTTTATACGTCACTATTTATTCGATCGCTTTTATTATATTTATTTTATATAATTTATTTATAAATAGAAGTTATTAAAAAAATATTTAATTTTTGTTTATAAATTGTTTTAATAATATTAAACATTTTAGAATACATAAAATTTAATATATTTTATTTGACGGTATTTTTTTTTTTGTAACATTATATATTATTATAATATTAATTTAATTTTCACGGTGTCCAACTTTATAATATTAATTTAATTTTCCGCTGATATTATTATTTATATACATATGTAAAAATTAATTCAAAAAATATTTAATTAAATATTTATTAGTTGAAAAAAATACTAAATTAATATTCATAATCTTTCAAATTCATCTATTTTCAAAGAGCTGAAAACGATGTCGTATATCAAAATGCGCAAATCTCAACGAGAAAGCAAGCGAAAGGGGTTTCAAAAAGGGACATATTTTACTAAAATCTAATGCACAAAGATTTTGTATATCCTGTATATATATATATATATATATATATATATATATATATATATATATATATATATATATATAATATATATACAGTTCATATATGCGTCGTAATGAATTTACATGACGTAAAAAAAGATTAAACCGAGGCGTACTCATTTCGGTCCCCGGGTAAAGTAGTTTTATTAAAATTAAACACAAGCGAAAAGGTAGCATTTTATATAAACATATATGTGTGTATATATATATATATATATATATATATGTGTGTGTGTGCGAAATAATTTCCATAAATTAACCTAATTATATATATATATATATATATATATATATATATATATATATATATATATATAGTAACATTACTTTTTTGAAAGGTGTATATAGTGAAAATATAATATTTGATTTCAAAATAAATCCATTAAAATTGTCCGATTTTGATTATTAATATTATATTAAAAATAAAATGGTGGCTTTTTTGTGGATGAATTCGAACGCAACACGTTTATATTGTTATAACACGTTTTTTTTTTAGTACTTTGGTCGATATTGCGACACAAAAAAAAATTAAATTTAAATTTAATACGCGCCCTTATTTAAAATTTAAAAATTTTTCGCACCGCAAAGGGGTGAGTGGCGGGGTTGGTTTCTTTTTTCTGAATTTATTTCTTATAATATACTGTAAAAATATATGCAATTCTGATATTAAATATAAAAATTTCTCTATATAATTAAACATATTTGTATACAATTTTATATCAAAAATTTCGCATATAAGCATATTATAAAAATAATTATAATGTATGGAAAAAAATGATGTAGAACTGCAGTAAAAAGTAGTGTGAAAAATTAAAGCGTTTCTTAATTTCGCTAGGATGTACGAAATTTCTGAAATATTCTCCTCATATTTCACTCTCCATAGTATGTGCGTTGTGTGTTACGTGTAACGTTTTATTTTGAGTACATTTTAAGTTGTTTTCTTTGACGAAAGCGAATCGATGAAAAACTAAACGATGCTATTCGATTTCACAAAAAAAATTCATAGAAATATATTATTATATATGATATTATTTAAGTGCGTGTGTGTATGTGTGTTTTATATTTTTAAAATAAATTATTTCATATTAATTATACTGTATATTTTTTTTATTATATAACACATATAATAAAATAATATAATAAATAATTATATCGTTTTTTTTCTTAATTAAAAATAAACTTTATATAGTTAAAAATTTTTCAAATGAGACAAAATAATAAAAATGTTAGTAATTTATCAAGAAAAAAAATCAATATTATTCTTTTAGATAACATTAATGGTTTTCAATGAAAAAACCGGAAATATTTTTTGTACTTAAATAATAAAAAATTGTCGCAAGTAATTATTAAATTTATAATGATTGAAGTAAAATAATATTATTTCATTTATATAAATCAATTTTTTTTCATCGTATTTTTCAAAATTCATATTGTATTTTGTAATATAAATAATTTGATTTTATAGGACGTTTGATGATTTTCATAAAATTAAAAATTAAAAGAAAATATTTTATTAATAATTTAGTGTATTTTTACATTTATCAAATAATTATAAATAATTTTTGAAATATCACATTATTTATATACCATTAACAAAATTTAATCTAATTTTATTTATATCTAATCTTGTATATGTTACTTCTTTACTAAATTTCAGATCATCATTTTATATTATAATAATTTGATTTTTAAATATATTTTATGCAATTAAAATAAAAATTTAGAAACCAAATTCTCGTTAAGATTGTAAATTCTATAATTATATATAAGAATAAAATAGAAGGAAAGGGTTAACAAATAAATATATTTATTTTGTTAACACTTATTATACAGGATATTTTTATTTAAATTTTCAAATAACAACATATTTATTTTTATAATATTATAAAAAAAATATTATATTAATGATATTGTAGAGAGAAAGATCAATAAATTATTTAGAGTACGGTTAATCCATGATTAATGATAATCACTATAATTATATTATAATGATAATTGTATTAGCGATCCCGCATAATATTCGACGGAGTGGTACAAAAAAAATGTACATTATACGACGTGTATGTGTGTATGTATGTATGTATGTATGAATAGTACATCCGTCGCATCCTAGATTTTCAACCGGTGCGACGAAAATAAACTCGGAAAAGCGTTTTTCCGACGATGGGTTTGACCGACACAAATCGACACGATTCGATCGACTACCGGTGGGGAGGGACAAAGGGACGAAAAGATCGACGGGACGGGGGCTTTTCCGACTCCAGTTTCTGTGCGTCTTCAGAGCGCGTTGGACGCCGGGAAAACTCCGACCGGCAACTTTTCCGACTTTTCCGAAGTGAACAATTCGCGCGCTACACAGACTTTTTATTTTCAAACATCGCATTTGACTTTAAAAACGTATCATTATTAATATATATATATATATATATATATATATATATATATATATATATATATATATATATATATAGTGTTTTTTAATTATATATTTTTTTTCATTTTTTAAATAGTATTTACACGCATTCATTATAAAGTAAAGTGCGGGCAAAATATTTAAACGCAAAAAGGCACGGTGTCACACGTGTTAACGCAATGCGACACGCGTCTTCAGAATGCACAAATTAAATCAGCGCTTCTCAACATCAATTTAAAATAATTTATTTAATTATATAATTTTTCGTAAGTTATATATATATATATATATATATATAGAATATTTTAAATATATATAAAATATTTTTTTTAATATATAATATTATTATGTCACTTAAGAATGTACACAGTTAGATCGTTTATATTATTGTTATCGAAATAGTAATCTTGTTTTCATCGTGTAATGTTAAGCAATATATATTTATATATAAGTTGATTGCCACTCGGCTTTGGCAATAAATTCAATTTTAATGATTTACCACTATGGATTTATTGGCGCAAATCAATTTCCAAGAGGATATACGTCAAAATAAGTCTCGTTTTTACGACAAATTTATTACCACCGCGGGATAAATGCGATAATGAATCGTTGTAATTGTATATATTGTTTATATAATATATACTAATAAAATATATCATTATTATTGATATAATAAAAATGAATATATATATATATATATATATATATATATATATATAAAGTGATCAAAAAGTAAGGTGAATTTGTCTATAAAATGTAAATTCTTTATTTATTCTTACAAATCAATTTCATTTTGTTTGGTAAAATGAACTTTGCCAACGCTTTTTTTAGTCGCGCGGAGCCAAATATAATGAATACGATGGTTGCTGAACGATATAAACCGAGTTTTTTTTTGACAAAAAAGTTGCGAAGAATCATACAGTATGACATGGTGCATTATCGTGATGAAGGAACCGAGAGTTGTAATACATGCTGTGTAAATATTATACAGTCCTATCAACTTAGGAGAAATAAAATTACAATTTACCTACTTTCTAAACGCCCGGAAGTTTTAAATGACAATTTAACATTACTTTTTGATAACAGTAGTATGTATATTTTTATTAAAATTATATTTAATAATATTTTAAATATTCGAGAAACTGTGTCATAAAGATAATAAGATTTTAAATATATGTACATATATTTTAAACACGTTCTAAATTGCGCACGAAAATGTATTCGAATTATATATATATATATATATATATATATATATATATATATATATATATATATATATATATATATATATATATATATATATATATAAAGAGAATGCGTCGTTTAAACGAATTAAATAAAGGCATGATCACATTAAACGACCTCAATTTTTATTTTTGTATAAGAATCGCTTTTTATTTATTCCGTTCTATTCTTTGAATATATATATATATATATATATATATATATATAGATATATATATATATATATATATATATATATATAGATATATATATATATATATATATATATATATATAGATATATATATATATATATATATATATATATATATATATATATATATAAACTGAAACGCGTTCGCTTTTATATATTCGAATTTATTGTAGTCATGAATAAACGACGCGAATTTGAATGCAAAGACTTTGTACTTTAAAAGAATATATATATATATATATATATATATATATATATATACGAATTTCCCGATATCAAAAAAAATAGGGTGATTTACGTCATTCATCCCTGTTTGTATCGTAAATTCGAATGCGTTACGAACGCACAAACCAACACGATAATGATGTGCACACATTTATTAATATTATATAATCATTGTCAAATATATATATGTATATGTGTGTGTGTGTGTGTATATTTATTTATATAAAATTCAGAAAATATTCGTCGTATATTCGGTTAAAAGGTTTTAAGTGTTAATAAATACGGACAGAGTTAACAATGCTTTCGAATATGTAGAAAGGTTGTATTTTGTAGGAAATTTATATATAATTTATATTATAAAGATCTTATATTTATATTTAATATTTTTTTCATCATCATCTATATTTTATATGTGAAAATTAAAATTTGTCTCACTATTTTAAAGTAATAAAAAATATTTCATATTATCGATATTATAAAAATATTTTTTATTATGTGTGTTTATTAAATTTCACGGATAATTTTCATATAAAATCTAAACGAAGATTATATCGTTCATATAATTTATCATTTTATATATAATGATAATGTAATCAATATTGAAAAATTTTACGATAAATTACACGTCATTCCCGTAGGATATTTGACGATTTTATAAAATATGATTATAAGAAAATTTTAATACTACTTATATATAGTAATTTCAGTATAAAATAATATTTTTAAAATTGTCTATATCATATATATTTAATATATAACATTTTTAATATCATGTTATAAAATAAAATCATATATAATATAACTTATATGCAACACAAACGGAAAAATACGTTTATTTTCTAAAAATTCCATCCGCTGTTTATATAAAATATTTTTATTTATTTATTTTTTTTCACTACACATTGCAAAGATTCATATTTCAGACACTGAAAAGATAATACAGAATCAATATGTCTTTATAGAACTTATTAAACCAATGCATATCGTAGAAAATATATAAAAATTTTCAAATAATATTGAGATTTACAAAATACAATATATATATATATATATATATATATATATATATATATATATATATGAATCATTCATATATATAAAAATTCATTTTAACGTAAGAAATATATTTAATATAATAATAATATTATTATTAATATATTAAAACTTTTTTACTATTTTATAAGCGTGTCCAAGATTTAATTTTGAATTTCCTCGTTCACCAATTTAACATACGAATTTTGATCCCGAATTTATACGACCATAAACTTTACATATATATATATATATATAGTATATATATATATATATATATATATATATATATATATTCAATTTACAAAATTTTCGAAATTCGTCCCAGCTCAAAACAAAACTTTTAACTGATTCACAGTTTTAGCTAGCCAGTGTCTATTATTTTACTACTATACTTCAAACTTTAAGCTTACAGGCTTTCGTTTATTTATTTTCTTCTGTATCTATATATATATATATATATATATATATATATATATATATATATATATATATATATATATATATATATATATATATATATATATATATATATTGATTTATAATCAAAATACTGAGAACAAAATTTACGAAACTAATTCATATATATTAATTTTATACATATTTATAAATCTATAGTTTAATTTTGTTAAAAGTATTAAAAAAATATACTCGTATTTGAATTATAAGAATGTTAATATCATTCGATCACATTTCATATGTAATATTGTTTGGTTTAATAAATATTGTGCGTTTTTTTTTCTTTGTTTATTAAGGAAAATTTAAAATGGCCGCCACGGTTGTGCAAATGCACATTTCTAACGCCGGAAAAACAATGAAAATTGATTGGTTTTTCCTTTTTCTGTTTTCTCCATATCGTAACGCCGTCCATAAAACGTCTCGTTATGCGAAAGGTTGTGTGACATTTAACCTTTTTTTTCTTCTCTCGTTTTCTCTATCTCTGTCTGTCATCTTCTTTTCTCTCTTTCTTTCTTTCTTTCCATCTCTTTCGTCGTTTTTGGTCAATTTGGAGAATTTACTCGGTTCGGCAAATTTCGTCGATGTTTATATGTGACGATTTTTCCGGTTTTTTTTCTTTCTCTCCTATCTTTTTTTTGATTCCAATGAAATTTTCCGGATAATTAATTTTTTTCTATATATTTGTGTACTCGAAAAAAAGCGACGACATATATACTTTATACTGTTAATATATTCATTAATTTTCGATATTTATGGTGGTAACGCACACATTCATTTGTAGATATTACCAAAAAAATTGCCTATGTAAATAAAAAATAGTGATTTCAAACCACAGTAAATAAATTATTTATACTTTTAAAATTAATAAATCTCGAATATTATAATTTAATTATTTATATTAAAATATATATATATATATATATATATAAAGATAATTTTTCTTTATCATATAAATAAATTAA
This sequence comes from Leptonema lineaticorne, assembly GCA_024500535.1. Taxonomy (NCBI): domain Eukaryota; kingdom Metazoa; phylum Arthropoda; class Insecta; order Trichoptera; family Hydropsychidae; genus Leptonema; species Leptonema lineaticorne. The sequence goes on along the minus strand of JANIJI010000026.1, from coordinate 686,891 downwards.
AATAGCATAATTTATTATATTTATTTATATAACACAATTATTATTCATATATTTTTTAAAGCGTCTTTTATTTATTGTTTCGATATTATTTTCTTAATTGATTTATTTATTTTTTATATATCGAATTCCAGATTAAATATATTATTTATTCAATATTGAATCAAAATATTATAAAATAATATTTTTTCATAATATATAGGATCATAACTACAATGTAAATCTTTTACATTAAGAAAAACAAATATTTATTTATGCTTTAATTTTGAAGCTATATACATATGGTATATTTATAAGAAATTCAAGATTCAACACAAAAAAAACTATATTTACATAATATATTTCGTTCATAATTATTTCAGAAAAAATTTCAATTATATAAAATATATATATATATATATATATATATATATATATATATATATATATATATATATATATATATATTTTACTCATAGCGATATATATTTTTTTTTATATTCACAAACAGAATATTATTCCAAAATGAAATTCGATACCACAATCTTAAATTATACCTTAAATAAAAACGTATTTTTTTTTCTTTCACATCTTTCATAGATACAATGAAAATATATATAAAATATATCAAGTCAAATTTCTCATATAAAATACGTCATTATATCAAAAAAATGGAAAAAAAAGAAAAAATCCCAAATATTCCGCATATTGAATTACGAAAGCGTTTTTTTTCTAATATAAAATTTTGCATAAGTTTTTTTTTAATGAAAAAAATACGCAATAATTGCACGAATATGTAATTTTATAAGCGCTTTGAAGTGTTTATTTTTTTTTTCGTGTGTACTACAAAAACTGATATTAATTAATGTTACCTTTTTTTATAGTTTAATTTAATTAAAAAAAATAGATCGCGACACATTTATATATAAAGCGGAAAAAAATGAACCCGCACAAAAATGTTAATATTAATATCGAAAGCGCTTCTCAAACTGTTCGCGAAATATATATAATCCAATATAAAGTCTCATATATTATTCGAATTAAATAAAATATTTTCAAGCATATAAAGTATGTTAAATAATATTTTTATATAAAAAATATAATTATAAAATATTAAATATTATAAAACATCTTCTTAATAATATTGTTTTAATTTTGGATATATTCATCAAGTATGGGAAAACACGTGAACTTTCGATGTTTTTCCGTTTATTCACCAAACAAAAATGTTTCGATGTTTTTGCGGGGAGAGGGTGAATGCGGGGGGGGATGAGGGTGGAAAAACATCGAAACAATGTCGAACCTTCTGTTTACACTTTCATTCGATAGCGTTCGTTTTAATTAGGCTTTTGCTCCCCCCGTTTTTCAATTTATCCGATTGCAACTAAAATAATATATATATATATATATATATATATATATATATATATATATATATATATAGAATGAGAAAGAGGAAAAACTTCACCACTTTTTCCGGAGGACGCATTTTCATTTCGTTCTCGTTTCATAGACGAAAAGCTCGTTCGAATAAAGCTTTGGATTGTTAAGTTTCAATTTTCGATTGAAAAAAAGTGAAATGCTTTGACAAAATATCCAAGAGAAAAATACATATTATTCGTATTGATTTTTAATCTTTTTATAAAAAAATATTAATATATATATATATATATATATATATAGATAATTTTTAAGTAAAAATATTTTTCTCACATTTTTAATGATACATTCAATATTTTCAACATATAATTAGATTTTTTTTCGTTATAATGTGATTGAATTTATATTTACATATTCAAAATATACAGAATATTACATAAATTTATATTTATTTTTTGTAATTAGAATGAAATTAAATAAGATAATTCTTAGTATTTTATTATCGAATTTATGTCATAGTCAGTGGCGTAGTTAGGGAATGAGAATAGCTTCGAGGCATCGAAATGTAAAGGCGGCACTTTATGACTTATGAAAAAAAATATTACTAAAATCTCTTGTTTTATGTGTTAAAGAAAATTTTAAGAATTTGGGGGAGGGGCGAGGAGCAAATTAAATATCTTCCTTGGGCGAACGGTACAGTTCGTTACGCCACTGCTTTCAGTAAAAAATAATATATATATATATATATATATATATATATATATCAGTCATTTTACTTTCACATTCATATGTTACTTTTAAACTGACAAATTATAGAATCGTTTAAATATTATTAAATATTTTTTTAATAATATTGTATATATAATATATTCGGAATTTATGGAGAAAATAATAATACGTAATATTTTCTCACCTGAATAAAAGAGATATTTTATATATTCGAAAAATGAAAAAAAATTTTTTCATCCGATTCAACAGTTGGATGTTTGTTAATTATTTAATAATAAAAAAAATCCAAAATTTAATCATTAAAAATGTATTATTTTTTTCACAATATATATAACAAATAAATATTAATAGTTTCCCTTGGGAAAATAATTGTGTGCCACTCCTAAATAAACAAAACATCATCAATTAATTACGCGTCTTGAATATTATATATATATATATATATATATGTATATGTGTGTGTGTTTGTGTGTGTGTGTGTGTATGTAATTCATTTTTATTATTATTATAAAAAAATATTTTAATCTTGAGTAGAAATATTGATAAATTATTCATCGATTCTATATATGAATGTTTGGAATATTTTCCAAAAAATCATTTATTGTTGATAAATATCTAATATTATAAATTATATTAAATATATATATATATATATATATATATATATATACATATAACATTCCATCTACGAAAATAGAACTGTTAAAAAAATCAACCGAAAGAAGTTTTTTCCTATTTTGTTCAAACTTGATTTATTTGAGAGCAAACTTGGGGATGAAATTGAAGTGGATAGCTTTTTGTAAACTCAAATAAAAAGTTCTAAATTAGTACAAAATTACATCGATAATTTTTTTTTAATATTTAACACGCATCGTCTTCGAATAAATTTGTAATGTAATTTGAACGAAATAAATCGATTAATATATTTTTTTAATTATTAAATAAAAATCGCCACTAATTTATCGTCGTTTTATATTTATATTTTTTTTTTGCTAATAGTGAATTGATATTATTATTATTATATAATAAATATTATGAATTTTTAAGTTGAAAACACGAACGATAAATACCGGTTAATTTGTTTAGCGTTTCGCTAAAACTTCTACCCTCTGTTTGGGCTCAATTAATTTCGGAGCCGAGAAAATTTAATTAAAACGACATTAAGCCCTCAATTTCGGTAACCGGAGAAATTTGATACAATCACAGCAAACCGGAAGGAAGGGATGAAAATGAAAAATATAACGGTTTTTCTAAGGGATGAACGATTAACGCTATGTCTCTGGAAACGAACCCGTAACACATGGAATAAAAATCCATTTTTCTATTATATTATTTTTCTTTGTACGTTTATTTATCTAATATTTTTTTTATTTATTTTCATTTTTAATTGTTAATTATGTATATATATTTATGAATGGTTGAATATGATAATATTGATTCAAATTTAATATAAATAATCGTGCATCACAAATAATTTATATGAAATAATTATTATTTTATTATATTTAAAAAACGATAAATATTATTTTACGTTGAAAATGTATTGTAAAATCTTAAAAATAAGACTTTCATTATCATAAAAATAAATATAATTAAGCATTCATAATTTTTAACTTTACAGTTTTTCGTTATTTATTTAATTATTAAAATAACATATTTTAATAATTAGTTACCAGCTGTTAAAATATGTAGAGTAAAAAAAAAATTTCAAGGTTCTTTAAATTGTGCTATACGTGAAAATAATTTATAGTAATTTTAATAAACACGCTTATTTTAAATGTATATTTTTTATAATGATTATTTTAAATGTCCTTTATATAATTGAATTTTTAATGTGTATAAAATATTAAAAATATTGATATTATTTTATACAATTTATATTAAAAACACACACACACACACACATATATATATATATATATATATATATATATATATATATATAATTTATAACAATTATTGCCATTCTCTTGTTAAATACTAATCTTTAACCAATTATCGTTCTTAAGTTGTCAACTCGAACGGATTTAATTCACAATTTAACGTTTAGCGCACTTGAATAAATATTTTTAATTCATTTAATAATAATTTATATCGAATATTTAATTCCTCGTATTTTTTAAATCAATTTTAATTTTTAGAATTATCGATTATTTTTAAAAATATGATCACATTTTAATCAGTTTAAGTGGATTTTTTTTTTAATTTTTCTTTTAATAACATAAATATATTTAAATATATAGAGCACACACACATACAAGCATAAATTTTGAAAAAGTCACCCTTAAAAATTCATAACCATCGTTCAATTGTTTTCTTACCGGATGGTGTCCATTAAATTTTCCAGACGAGGGATTGAAACTAAGGGGTAAAAAATGGCGGAATTTTCCTCGGAATTTTTTTTAAAACATTATATATATATATTCACATAAATTGTCGGTGTCGCTAATCGTCTGTTAAGGGGATGGGTTTTAGATGGTGTTTTTCAACTTCCGGCCCCGTTTTTCCCGTCGTAATGTTCGACCCCGTTTCCACGGACCTCCGTAGTACGTTTTCGGAGGCTTTTCCGCGTAAATTATTCGCTAATTTTGGATCCGTCTCCGCGTGAAAATGTGCCCGTGGTGTCGCCGAAATAAATTGGAAAAGCGGAAAAGTCTCGCCGCGATTATATTAAAAGCGCGCGCTATTCGGACAATTTTCTCGATTAGGAAAATATGACCATAAAAATATATATATATATATATATATATATATATATATATACATAGACAATTGATGATACTTTTACGTCATAGCTTAATTGATTTTAATTATGATCGATTTTTTATTTAATTAAAAATATGTCTACACTGTAATTATTTGTAAATTCGAATTATGCTTTTCTTTTAACGTTTGATGTTTAAACGATATTTTTTTACATAATTTGAGTGAAAATACGACAATTATTTTAAAAATATATAAAATTATATTTGAAATAAAAACGAAACAAATAGAATACATTAAAAAATTTTATATAATATTATTTTAAAAATATCTATATTCTTATTTTTTTAATTTACAGCATATATATATATATATATATATATATATATAATACATTTTATAAAAAAATAATTATACTATATATAATATTCAACAGCACTTTTATACAATATACTATTTGAATAATAGTTGAAAGTCTAATTGACAATTTTAACACTCACACACACACACAAACTTTTATAAATGGTTACATTAAAAAAAGTTATCATCTGACTCAAAAGACGGGCAGTTTCCCAATCGCATAACGTAAAAGTGTTGCCATTACTACCATTTTCCCATTTGAACCCTTGTAAACTTTTCCCTATTTTCAGCTAAATATAGCTAAATAGTGGTTTTTTTTTCAATTGCCACGTTTTCCACTTCGACCTGATCGCGTGTTTTTCTTTTCTTATTCTCTCTGTCTTTCTTACTATTTTTTTATTAAAAAAAAAAGAAGGGTAGTTTCCTTAGACCTTAATGCGAAGGGTCTCTCTAATGTTTTCCATTTCCGTTCGGATATTTACAATAGTTCTTTATTAGACTCGGTCTTGTAATGGTTTTAGCTTTTGACCTCGACTTCTTTATGTGGAAGTGATGAAATTTTTATAAATTTCACTAATATTTTTTTTAATAATGTAAATAAAACGAAAATTGAAAATATTGTGCAATACATTTTTTTTCTAATATTAAAATAAATATTATGCATATTTTAAATATCGATTTCAAATTATACGATATTGGTGTGTAATTATTTGTATGATAATAAATTTGTAAACGTGTAACTTTTGATGACATGCGATGCGACAATTATTTTAAAAGCACAAGAAGGGGGAGGATGGGTGGAAAATTGTGAATGAAAAATGAAAATTCACTTTCTACTTTCAGCCGACGACGGAATTTTTTTTTTTAGAAAAATTAATTCTTCACTAATGACATCGCTATTATCATTATTTATTTTTGGAAGATTCGATAGAAAAACATAATTTTCAGTATTATTCATATTTATTTTTTATATATTATTATTATTTGGATTTTTTTTAATTTTTATACCGTTTACATTCGGAAGGCTTTAGGGGTGGATTACGTTGTTAAAGCTTTCTCATATTTCGCTCGTTCTTTTTTTTTTAACTCTTCGTTTAATATTATAATAACTCGTTTAACAAGTCGAAAAGATGCAGGTTAACGGGTTAATTTGCGAGAGGTTAACCCTTAAAAAAAAGTTTAACGCTTTTGCGAGTAATCGTTTCCGCAACAAAGGCAATTAATCTTCTAAGGGCGGTTTACTTTATTATACATAAATTATAATTCAGTTAATTATAAATATTTGACAAATTTCATATTCAAATCGTCGTACATAGTTCAATTTTATAATTTAATTATAAATAAAGATACATATCGATTAATCTCAAAAAATAGAATTCAATATACTTAATCAAACATAGAATAGAGTTTTATTTTGAATAAATATATAGTTGGATTTATAGAATTAAATTTGATATTCGTCTATCATAAATATAATTTTAATCATTTAATATTTCAAAGATGTAATTTGAAGGATAAAATTAAATTTACATACATAAAACTAATAGAATATTGATATATTGATACAAAAAAATTGCCTCTTATTTAATTTAATCCAATTTTTTAATGAAATTAAATAAATCATGATGACTTTAAGAATTCATCTGAATAATAATGTTGTTGGATTATGAAAATTAATTTTGAACCGCACATTTTGTAATTTTCTTAATGAAATTTTCATATATTATACACGTTAATTCAAATTAAATTATAATATTAAAGTGTATACGAATTCATGTATGGATATAATTTATAATTAAATATCTAATAATAATAATATACGAATACGTCAAATTTTATTTATGTATAAATTATATAACTAAATGTATGCAGAGAATTCGGTTGAATAATTTCAATACTAAATATAAAGTTTTAACTTTAAAATACGTATGAAATAGACGTGATTATTCAAAAGAACGAGTGATATATAAAAAAAAATACTACAATAATCAATGCAAATATATTTTAATACTTATATCACGTTTCGATAAATCTTTTGTATTTAACTTGAAAAATATGTCAAATACAGTTGTGATATTCTTTAGAAATATTCACGTTGCAAGACTGAAATATATTTTCATTGTTTAATAGAAATTGCAATAGTCGATATAGAAAAAAAAATCTATTGATATAAAAATATATTTTTTTATCATTTTTAATTTGACAAAAAAATTACTTCGAATTCATATATATATATATTTTGATATTTTATATATAATATACAAATTAACGACGCGATTTCGTCATAAAATCGTTTAAATATTAATTATATGAAACACATTCTAGATTAAATTTCATTTTATATGCTTGCCACTAGACGAATTCTATCATCTATTGTGAATATGTTTATTTAACCCTTCAATTGCCACGTATAAAATATATTAAATGTACAAGTGTTGAGTTGAAATAATCGCCCATTGTATGCTATATATATATATATTTTTTTAAATAATATATAGTATATTAAAATTAATCGTTTCATTGCTCGATTAAAGTTTTAAATGATTAAAAATATAAAAATATTATATTATATATGAATACAATAAATATAGTGAAGAAAAATAACGGTAATTTTTACGAAACGATTCATTTACGAATTTTATAACTCGTTTAAAAAGATGAAATCGTGAAACAACTCTAAAGTAAATAAATAAATACGATTCAACTTCTTAATAATATATATATATATATATATATATATATATATATATATATATATATATATATATATAATAATAATAATAATAAAAATGAAAAGAAAAACTTTTTTCTTGAACGTTCGATTTGACATGTAAAAGTAGAAAAGTCGTGCGATTTATTTCGTCATTCGTAACAAGTTTAAAGTATATTATGTTAAATTTCTTCAAAAAGAAACAATATTTCGCGAAAATTGCACTTTTGAATAAACAACATCCTAACTGAAAAAAATAAAAAATGAAAAAAATATATTCATTACCACTTTTAATATTAAGTTTATCGATATATAATACAAATATATAAATTTTTATTTATTATATATACATTTACATATCAAAAAAAATTGTGATATTATTCATGTGCAAGTACGATTCGCATTATACGAAGCGTTATTTATTTCAAAGTTTTCGGTTTTCATCTCGGAAAATTCGCGGTAAGTTTTCATGTGAGCGGTTTAACTTTAACTTTCACACTTTGATAAGCGCAAGAAAATTAAATATATGTTGAAAAAAAAATATATATTTATATTAATATATTTGTTGATTTAAAAATAACTTGCGCCGAAAAACAAGGTCAAAAGAAAGTCATTCGTTAAATTTTAATTATATAATAGATATATTTAATGTATAAATTATTATTATATATATTATATTTTATAATATACTATATTTATATTTTTTGTACTGTATACGATTATTATATTATTTTAAAGTGTAAAATAATTTTAAACTATAAAATTTTTATAATTAATAATCTACGTTAATTAATTATTAGGTCAAATTTATATTAATAGATTGACGATATTTGTAATTAATCTTTGTTTTTGCTCTAGTTTAAAATTTATTGGGGGTTTCATATAAATATTTCCTGATTTATTGTGATATATTTTATTTAAATTTATACATATTTTACAAAATATAATATTACATATAAATTAATTGAAACATGCATTCAATATAAACAATATAAATTATAATTATAAAATTTATTTTATTTTATATAAATTTAACAATTTTATTTTTTATACGAAATATAAACATAAATTTCAAGTTTAATCTTATAATATTCTTAAATAAATAAGAATTAACTCGGCTCAGAGTTAAACAAACTAACTAACAATTAAACTATTACGGATATCGACTACTCTTAAATTAACCGTTATTGTCGTTCATATTTTCTATATACAATTTAATTATCGCCTTTTATTAACTCTCGTCTAATTCTTAGTTTAATCTTCTTTATATATATATATATATATATATATATATATATATATATATATATATATATATATATATATATATATATAATTCTCTTGTTAAATACTAATCTTTAACCAATTATCGTTCTTAAGTTGTCAACTCGAACGGATTTAATTCACAATTTAACGTTTAGCGCACTTGAATCCTTTGTCACGTATATTTCGCATTTTCATTTAAAATATATTGCGCAATTTTTCGTCATATTTTGAATCATATAACGCCGTATAAATAATAAATTATTCGCGAGCTTCATACAAAATTTAATACGACGACTCGCCCATTATTAATAAACTGTACCCTTTTTTTTATTTTTATTCTGCGACATTCGCCCTTCTTACCCTTTTATTAACCGTTATATTTCACGCAATGACGCCCCCCCCCTATCTACCTATATTTGGATTTAAATCTTGTATTTTTTGTTGCATCCCTTTCAGTCTTAAAAATCCTATTAATATTCGGAAAATTTTCAGACCGGTTTCGTTTTAACATTTAAACGAGTTTTTCCCTTTTCGAAGTTTGTTTATTTCTTTCCCTTTTTCTTATTTTTTTACTCTTTACATCGTTAAAAGTGTCATTATTAGTTGAAATTTGTTCTACGATCCAATATTATCCTTTTACACTTTTGAAATAAGGTCGAGTAAATAAAAATAAATGACATTGTGGCCTCTGTTAGACCTTAGTTTTTCTTTGAAACACTTTAACTGGTTTAAGGGCGTCTATCATTGAACTCCTCGGAATCGATTACATTCTAATCAAATACGACAGCTATATATATATATATATAATTTATAAATAAAAAGCACAATTTAAAAATAAAAGAAAATTATATTTGATACAAAAGTTCAAAAGTAAAATTTCACAAAACGTCCATCAATTTTTTGACACATCCTGTATATAATAAAAAAAAATAAAATAAATAAGCAAACATCAAACAGACGTAAAACAAACAAACAAACAAAATATATATGTATATATAAAACTCTATCGTTTCAGACCTTAACAAAAAAATAAACGACCAGCTAATTTTCGCGTAAAAAACCGTACAAATTGCTATATGATTAAATAATGAAATTACCATCCGAATCACTCTTTTTAACGCCCATTGCTTTAATTACGATTACGATTACGATTTTTAATTTTGCGTTTAATTAACAAAAATACGAAAGTAATTCAAGCTTTTAATCGGGACTCAATTTGTGAAATATTCTTAAATTTTCTAGAAATTATCATGTTTTAATATATAGATTTATTAAAATAATTATTAATATTATATTAATTAATATAATAAGTATATTTTAATATATGTTCATATAATTTTATATTAATATCATTTTTTTACATTTAAATAATGATTTTCATTTGTTTATTATTAAATAAAAAATTGATGTATGCAACTTCGAGATATAAAAAATAATATTTTCCATTTGAAAAGGATGAAATTGATCGATAAAAAATCAAAATTTTATGCTATTAATTTTAAAATATGTAAATTTTTCAATTTTTAGTTCATATTTTATTTAAAATATTAAAAAATTATATATTTTGCCATAATTTTAAGATTTTCTTATATTGAAAAAATATAAAAAAATACTTCAAAGTCTATATATATATATATATATATATATATATATAATATGAATCGTGATTTTATCCTTTGAAAAACAGTGATAAATGCGAAGACCGGTTTATGCGACGGCCGAATGCAAAAATTCGCAATAAAGTTCGATGAAAAAAAATAAAAAATAAAATGAAAAAATTTTCGTTCCCTTTTTGACTTGATGTTCCTTTTTTATGCGTTAATTTTTTATGATCCACATAAAGGTTGTACACTATTCGTGGTTTCGGCTCGGTTAAGCTTCCATCCATCTCATACCTTCAATCCTCATACCTCATCATCAACCCTTCGAAGCGTCAACTCGGATATATATATTTTTTTTCCATTTTCACCCTTTCGTTATTTTGGATTCAAATCCGTTTCGTTTTTGAATTATTAAGCGCAAATTATATATATATATATATATATATATATATATATATATATATATATTTCATATATAGATTTATTCCGGATTATTAAACAATAAAGGCCTGAACTTTAGTACGATATAAAAAAATAAAAAATAATAATTAAATCCTATATTGAAATATTTAATCGTAATTTACGTTAGTAAAAACTAAAAAAATACTATTCAAAATTAAATTATAAATTAACATCACTCATTTGTTTTAATTAAAAAATATAAATCAATTTTTTTCTAAATATATAAAAATGAAAAATTTGACAATTTAGGGTTAAAGTTTTATATATATATATATATATAATATTAGGGTTAAAGTTTTATATATGTGTGTGTGTGTGTATCATTTATATAGGTATACATATTTACACTTACACATAAATGTTTATATGTACATACACACACACACACACACACACACACAAATTCATTTTACACATTACAGAAACTGAATAGTTTATTGTTTATGGAATATTCAACCAGATTACTCTGCCGCAACACAGAATCAATAAATCGTCTAATATTAACAAAGCATATCAGTGTTTCTCAAATAATATAGATTTTGAAATCGTTCATTGAAATGTATCCATTCGCTCAATATAATATAATTATACTTAAACTTCATCTTCATTAAAATTATCGTTTTAATTGTATTGAGATGTCTTAAATTGTGTATAAAAAATATATTATATTATTGTACATTATTTCAAAATTAAATTTTATTCAATATACTATTTTTTTAAAGAAAATTTTGAGAAACAATAAACAGGGATTGTCGCTGAATTATATTGATATGATATGAATAATAGTGTAATTCAGTAGTTTCTAATTTTTATACGAATATGGTCCGCAAAATATCTAATTATTATTTCTTTAAATATAATAATAAACATTATTACAATATTATATTTATTAATTAAAATAATATATTAATTATTCATTATAAAATAAATATATTTTTATTTATATAAAATTGCAGAAAATCGTTTAATATTTCTAAATAAAAAAAATGATCGAATTTCATATTTTAATCCATAATAAAATATGAAAAACTATGTTAAATTTTGAAATATGAATCAGTTTAATAAATAATATTTTTACTATTTTAATTAATTTTTGTCATTGTTCTGAAAATAAAATTAATTTTGTACGTCGTTAAAACGATCGTTTCTAAATACGAATAATTAATTACACAAATTAAAAGTTTGTATATATTAATATTATATATTTATATATGGCATAAAATTGATAATTTTTTATTATAAAATATACGATTAAAATTAAATAGTCGAAAGGGCACACGAAGTCAAAATTCGAAAACCGAAGTTTACACGTCAAAAGTTTGTGTCTCTATGCAGTTTCTTGATGTATAAACGCAAACTAAAATCGTATTAATAATGTTTATATACATCACTATTTTATGCACGTGAACATTCAACAACATTCATATACACTATTAAACATTTCACATCGTATTTAATATTCGTACGTGGCATTCAAATTCGTCTGCGCATTAATTTAATACCCCTGAGCGTATTCGGATCGGACAATACGGTTAAATATACGATATAGTTAAATATAATATATCACTATTTAATTTATTTTATTATATATAATATAAAAAAAATAAATTATAATAAATAAATAGTTGAAACACACTGATATAAACGAATCTATCCATCGTAAAATATATATATATATATATATATATATATATATTATATTATTGATGTCATACAAATTGTTAAAATATTCATGTTGTGGATATGTTTACGATGCTTAATATTATTGTTACTTTTTAATTATTTATTATATTCACGTAATAAACACTATATTTTTTTATTATTCATATAATGTAACGTCGAAATTTATTCGAGTTTCGTTAATTAAATGAAATATTTATCCATTGTATTTTTAATTGCAGTCTATTATTTTTGTTGTTTACAAATAATTATAAATAACAAACAATGCTTGGGTATGAAGCCGAATTTTAATATTGTACATTCTTTTGATAATAAAATTTTGCTTTATTTTCGAAAATAAAGGGAAATTTTTCGTAAAACGTAATCGGATATTTATAATTTTGATCACAAGAAATAGTACTATTGTTTTATATTATGATATATATACAATATATATTATAAAATGATGTAAAAATTAAAATATTATATGTACACTTTTTGTTAATCAACCGGATTAACGGATATCTATTTATATATTTTAATTAAAATTATTTCAATATATTAATAATTTTCATTCAATTTTTCATAAAAGTAAATATATATATATATATATATATATATATATATATATATATATATATATATACATCTGCACACTTTTGAAATATATTGAATGTGTAAAAAAAAAAAACGTATAGTGTGTAACGCACATGAACGCCATTTAGAAGGACGCGCAAAACATTTGGCAAAGCGACTGTCGCAGTCCGATTTCGGTTCGAATATGATTTATATGCCGACGTTTCTCTCAAAACATTGAAACGGTTATTTATGAACGGTTAAACCGTTTCTTGTCGTCGGATGAAGCGGCCTTTCGAGTCGCATAATATTACGATTACAGTTCGTGAAGTTTTACATGTTTTTTTTACTGAATAATAATATTCATATATTATTCAATTGATAAATGTAATGGATTTTTGACAAAAAAATAAAAAATAAAAACGATACTGTAATGCTGCCTCAACCTACATATTCGCCAAAAATTGATTTGTAATAAACAAATAAAATATTGATAACCTTAAATTATCTATCATAAAAATAGAATTTCAGAAAAATTTTGTGGATTGTAAGAATTGACATATGTATAATGAATATCTAATGGTGACTATTTTATAGTAAATTTAATAGTATCGATGTAGATTAAAAATTAAAATTTTAATATTTTGAAAATTTAATGCAAAAATAGTTTATGTATATATTTTTATGTGAATTAAATAAATTTAATATTTCTATATAACGAAATGGCACATTCGACGGATTCACTCACCTAAATTGAGTGGTTCAATAATGCAAGAGTTCAAACCGTCGTCTGGCATTCGATATTATCACGATGCATTTATATATATATATATATATATATATATATATATATATATATATATATATATATATATATATATATATAATATTACACAAGACTAAAAAAAATATGCAATATTATTATGAATCAATAAAATGAAAATTTTCACCTCGCAATATGAATATAATTTTATTGGGTCGATTTTTTTTTATATATAAATCTATTATATTTATAGATAGACGATAGATTTGAGTCTATCATACTTCGTATTGAAGGTGCGGTATCGGTTCGAAATTGGATCCAATTTCGAACAGAATATACATTGGCTGGGTTCGTTATTATATATGACAACGTTGTCATTAAGTTGTTTTAGTATGACAAACATGACACTTTATACATTCGCCTATAAAGCGTCGTTAACATTGTAGGGCAGCCAACTATTACGATCAGTTAAAAATTAACCGTTACAATTATAATTCATACATTAATAATAATAATAATAATTTAAAAAAATATTTATTATTATTATTATTATTATTATTTAGCAGTGTGGATGCGGCTTTATGTAACGAACGCGATTCTCAATCGGTTCGCCAAGATGCATATCAAACACGACATAATGGTATTTTAACGATGTACTAAACGACTTTTCATACTAAAAAAAAAGAAAAAAAAGAAAGAAAGAAAGAAATAACGTCGCTTTCACTTCTTCATTTTCAGTAGAAAGTTACGACATGACACAATCTTTTTGTACTCAAGTAATGCCGTTTTTATTTTATTCTATTTTAAATGCGTTCCATATATATTTATATATATATATATATATATATATATATATATATATATATATATATATATATATATATATATATATATAGGATGTTTCGTTAAAAATGACCGTTGAATACTGACTACGTCAATCAATTTTTAAATTACTATTTTTTTACAATAATAATATTAAAAATTGCAAATTTGATTTTTAAAATGGTTTTGATATTTTTCAGCGATGCATTTTCATTTCATCTATGTTTATAGAATGATTGACCTATAGAGAGATGACCTCTTTATTATGCGCAGGGGGCAATATCTGGCAAATATGAAGGCTGGGGCATTATTCACGTATTCCGTTACTTTATAAACACATCTCAGTCTATTTATAAAAGTAGAATTTTGAAATTTAGTAAATAATATTAATTTATTTAATACGAATTTTTCGTTGTTGTATTGTTCCTTCATCACGATAATGCAACGTGTCATACTGCATTGGTTCTTCGCGACTTTTATGCCAAAAACTCGATTCATATCGTTCCGCAACTACCGTATTCGCCCGATTTGACTCCGTGCGACTTCTGGCTATTCAGCAAATTCAAAAGGCCAATGCGAGTGTACGCTGTTTTGACACGATTGAGATTATAAAAATCGAATCGAAGAAAGGTCTCGAAGGCTATACCGGAAAAAGACTTTTCCGACTATTTTGAAGAGTTGGTAAAAGTGCGTTCCATCGGACAGTGATTACTTTGAAGGGGATGAAATTGATTTAGAAGAACAAATAAAGAATTTACATTTTATAAAAAAAAATCCAACTTATTTTTAGATATTTTAAATATAACAGGAAAACATTATTATATATAATATATTATAATGTATAATCGATAACATTTTATTTGATGTGAAAAAAAATAATGTAAACTAAAATTCTAACAAACGACGCTTCCTAAATGCAATTTTAACGTCAAACGCACACGTTTTATGGTTTTAATACATTTAATATATATATATATATATATATATATATATATATTAAAATATCAAATTATATATCAAAGAAACGTTTTAAAATCAAACGTGTGCATTGGACGTATAAATAACATGTTAGAGTCAACGAGAAATTAAACTTTGTAAATTAACCCTGCAATCGCGGGATTTAAAATACCCTTAATGCTTTTGATATATAACATAATAATTAATACACACTGATAATTAAAGCTTTCATTAACTTATTGCCATTTTGAATTAACGCGTTTAATTCACGTTATTATTGTATAATTATATAATAAATGCAATACGTTTTCATTTCAGTGCCATATTTAATATATATATATATATATATATATATATATATATATATATATATATATATATATATATATATATATATTCATATAAATATGTATTAAATATGCATCGATGATTTTCAATTAATATTTTTTTTTATTATTTAAAATATATATAAAATGTAATAATAAATATTGATAAGTCTATTGAAACATTTTTTGTTGAATTTTTGCTGAAAATCTTTAACAACATTATATTTCTCGCTTTCTCAATATATATATATATATATTTACAGTGAAATTTTTCATGACTTTTGCCCGTTTTCAGGATAATTCGAATGTTATTTTTCGATTCCTGAAACGTCTTAGTGCCATTATTATAACCTCTTACCATCTATTTTATCCCACAGGTAAATGTTTAAAAGTATTGTAATACACGATCTGAAAAACCAATGAAAATGTACAACTTGATGTATAGATTCTCAAACATTTTCATCGCCGAATCGCTTTTTTTTTCATATTAAAATATAATTTTCATATGATTTATATCTTCATATTTTTGAATAAAATAATTATAGAATCACTGATTTTAAAAATGGATAATTATGAATTTACATAATAGATGTATAAACAAACACATTTAGATAAATATATTGACATAATATGATTAAAAATTATATAAAATATTTGATATATATATATATATAATAAAACATTTTTAATTAAAAAAATACATAATTAACTTTGAGAAAGTTGAAAATTTTGAACAAATAACATGAATTGGATTTCGAGATCGTCTTCTTTTCTCATCTTTTGATATTCGATGAACTTAATTTATTGTAATACAACTCGAATAATTTGAAAACGCTACATAATTAAAAGGCAAATAAATAATCACGTTATTTTTTTTAACTTTTTCGCCCCCCTTTTCCATCAAAAATATCGAATTTTTCAATTTTATCACAGTTTATTGTATATTGCTGATAAATTTAACGGTTTATTATAATTATAAAAAAATGTTAAAAATTTTAAATATAAATAATTATTAGAATTTCAATAAATATATCGTTGTTTGCAATTGGAAAACGATTAAAAAAGCACAATAAATTGTTGTAAAAAGCTCTCCGGTGCAGTTTATTGTGTGTTACTATAACGATTTCGTATATTTTCACAAGTTTTAGGGCTTTGTCTTTTTTCTTGTCTATTGTAAAAATAGAACAAATTCCCTATGGTGAATACACACACACACATATATATATATATATATATATATATATATATATATATATATATACAGTTAACCGCGAAATAGTGGTACCATTGTGTATAATTCGAATTTTTCCACTGTGAAAATGTCTGTTGTTGCACGTGAAAAGAATGCTTTCGTGATTTACCAACAAACTCTTGCACGCTTCGAGATAGAAATTTGTTCGCAATTTTCATACAAATAAAATATATAATAATAATAAAAAAAAATATTTAAATAAAAAAAATATATGAGACTTGATATTTTTTTAGAAATCAATCATTTCAATAGAGAATTTGCACTAAATCATAAATTAACTATTTCAATAAAATTTTTAAACAATTTAAATAATAAAATTCATGAAAAATATTAAATATCGATGACATTATGTCTTTTATTTTAATATTAAAAAAATATATAGCAAATTTTACCGAAAAATATGTTAAAATATATGCAATTTTATATAAACTCCCCCCTACCCCTCAAACAAAGCAGTTTTTGTTGAAGAAAATTCAATATAATATTTCTTCAATAATTCGGAAATAAAGTTTTTCATCCAAAGTTGCGACTTCACAAAAAAAAATTGTTTTTAAAGTAAAAAAAAATCACAAATTGAAACGTTTTCTTTCATTTTGCATTTTAAATGTCAAATAAATATAAAGCGACTTCAATACAATTTACATAATAGGAACAAAAATCAATTATCTAAAAATATCGAATATCAATTTTTAATAATTGAAAGAAAAATTTGCTAAAAATTCTTATGGATAAACACCGGTTTTTATTTTTCAATTTAATTGAAAATTATATCAAAAATGACATTATTAAATATATTGTTTGACTTACGAGAGACAATTATACTTAAGTGTTTCGAATGAAAATTTTCATATTTTATAAAGAAACATATACCATAATTTTAATTTTTTATTTTTCATTGCCCCCCCCTCATTTATAATATTTTATTTGAAATATTTCGAAAACTCGCAAACAATGTAATTCAAGTAGGCTTTGCTCAATCAAGTACACTTCAATCGTTTCGAATTACAAAATCTCCCCCCCCCTCCCCATTAATAAATAAATTCATTTTCTTTATATTTTCTTATAGAATCGATTTTGAATTATCGATATTCATATGAAATATTCAATTTCGACGCATTCGGTTAAAGAAATAAAAATAAAATATAATTAATAATTTTATGTAATAAACCAATTTTCGATTGTTAACCACAATTTTCGATCATTAAAAAATTATATTTTCTAAAATTTAATATTCTTCAAATTCTAAGACTTATTAAATGATTATTTATATATATATATATATATATATATATATATATATATATATATATATATAAACCAATTAAAAAATTATCGAATATTTAATTCAATACTTAATATACATAATAATATATCAAGAAAAATAATAAATTATTTAATTATAAATATCAATAATAAAATAGTAATAATAGGTATCAATTAGTATCGCTATTATATATATATATATATATATATATATATATATATATATATATATTAATGTATATTATTTACGAAATAAATAATTACAGTTTTTCTTTGAATATATTTCGTGGCTTATGGCCAAAAATTTTGGAAAAGCCAAAAACATCCGCAGGATACAACTTATCGCCGTTATAAGAGAAATAAAATAACAAAATAAAAATACTATATATATATATATATATATATATATATATATATAATAGAAAAATTATAACGTAAAATAAAATTCCCAATATGAGAATTGAAAATGAAAAAAAATAATAAAATAACATACAATATGGAAAAATTTTCAACGAGAAAAATCTGTTTTTATTGTTATATATATATATATATATATATATATGTATGTGTGTAAGAAAAAGAAGAAGATGAACGTGGAAAAATGAGGAAAATTCTATCGCATTGTTTAATATTATTATGAGATTCTGTATAATCGAAAAATTGCGCAAAAGTATGTTCTTAACATGTTTTTATTTATTTTGTTTTATTTTATTTTTTCTACAATATATAATATTTTTTTTACTTCATATTACGTTATTATTATTATTATTTTTACGATTTATTTTATTATTATTTTTACTATATTCGCTTAATGAAAAGTAATATTTATCATATATATATATATATATATATATATATATATATATATATATAATAGATTTTTTTAATATTATTAAAAAAAATATAAAAATTTGAGAACTCGAATGAATCCTGTAAACGTTTTCATCATTTTTTTACTGTATTACAATTCTTAGAACAAATAAAAAATAAGTATAGATAATTGTAATATTATTCAGAATTATTTCAATTTGTGTAAATGATGTTTTTTTTAATTTGTCGATCGTCAACAAATAAGCCGTAATGTAATAGTTTAATAATTATTTGTAATGTTTATTTTATATTGAGTATTTCACCTGAAACCGCAACTCAACAAATCTGTAAACAGACATCTGAAAACTTTTGCAAAGCATAATATTTATCAATATAATATTTACGCTATAAATTTTCCATCTGAAAACATATCCGCAACAAAAACTATTATATGTATATTAAAATATATATTATTTTACATTTAATTTAAATTTAATATTTATTATCCAATATAGAAAAATATAAGATATATAAAAAAAATCTGCCATTGCAAACCTTTTATTATTTATAGTGCGTGATAAAAATTTCAAGGAATCATTATGAAATATCAAATGTGCCAAATGCTTTTTTAATCATAAAATTTTTCTAAAGGCTTTTCTTTTAAGATATATATATATATATATATATATATATATATATATATATATATATATATATATATCGATTATAATATTATAATAATTATTTTACATCTGACAAGTTAAAGATTAAACGGCAAAATCTCATCTGATAATTCATAAAAAAATAACTTTTAACTGACTATTCAGTATTTAGTGTGATTTTTTTGAATTTGAATGATCTTTATAAAAATATTTAACAAAATTACATACACAGATTTATCTATATTTTGATAATGATCAGTTTTATTTTATAAAGTAGTCGGTTTTATGTTTATAAGGGGTGGTCAAAGTATCAACCGCGGTCGACTAATTAATAATCTGGCTGTTATATACAAATATTTAATGCTCATTATTAATAAAAAAAAGTATTATTTTATTTATGAAATTATTATTTTTAAAATTAATTTGCCATTTTTTATATCATTACTCTTAATACATATAGGATATAAATAGATTAAATTAAAAAAAAATATCAAAAGTTTATCGACCCTGACTATTATATATATATATATATATATATATATGTGTGTGTGTGTATAATATTTAAATATGGTTTAACATGTTACGATGTCGATAAAATGCAGAATTTTCCAGGTTCGAATCCTTAGAAGTGGTCCGTTTCTATTGTTTTATATACGGTACGTTGTTTTCGTTCTGAAAACGGCTGAAAACTGTGCTGAAATTCGGTTTCGCATATTGTTCTGAAACAATGCACATTCACCGTGCGATTTGGCACAATTGAAATTCATGTTTAATATTAAAATCCGGCTACTTTCACGTTTAATTACAATGAAATATGTGTGTGTGTGTTTCTTATTATTATATAATATTGATTAATGAATATATTCAGTATATAAAAATAACCAAAATTTATTATAAATAAAATATATATCGTTTTATAGAAAAATAGGATGTATTCTCAACATATAAAATAAATTTATATAACAATGGTTAAATGGTATAAAAATATATTATATAATCCAATACACGTTATGCTTTATCGATAAAAATCTATTATATCAAAAGAAAAATAACCTATTCTCTATTTTTTTTTCTATCCAATTCAACTTCAATCGCCGATAAAAAAACCTGGAAAAAATACAACATTTGCGACAAAATAATCTGCGCTTTTTTATTGAAGAAAAAAATATAATTTTATTATTGTCGTAGAAAAATTTTAATAGTAATTAGCAAATTTTTCGCATTCGAAATATGCGATGTAAAATGTGTACTAATTAAGACTTTGAAAATTTTCACAAATTATAAAATATATGAGGGTGTGGATGGGGGGGGAGGTATTTTTTCTCTTAATTTTTATTTTTTCCGCGTTCGAAAATAACGGTTGAAATAGGGAAAATTCTCGGTCACGTTTCGAGTGGCACTCCGAAAACTTTTTACTTGAATTACTAAATCTCGAGGCACTCCATTCTGAAGAATGTCTCCTGCTGAAATAGGAAATGTTGCGATTTATCTATAACTAAGTTTACCTCGTTTTTTTTTGAGAGCTTTCGCTATTTTTCATTTTTCATATATTTTATAATGAATTTTGAGTCCTATAATAAGAATCATAGCAATTATATAACAATATATATATATATATATATATATATATATATATATATTGACTAAAAATAAATTAATTATTAATCGAATATATTGAAATATTGAAGTATGAATACGAAATATCATAGATTTTTTATCATAAATAAAATTGATATTTATATCAATGTGATTAAAAATATCAACCCTCCCTTAATGTACAATAAATTACGTGACATTTATAATATTATATATTTAATAATTATGAAATATTAAATTTTAGACGATTCATATTATAATGAATAGACGTATAATAAGTCTTCGATGTCTACATTTCGTAATTAAGAACCTTGACTATTTTCAAAAGGAAGTTTACTATAATTCATCATTGCCTTTAATATGTTCGCCTACTGCTATTATTATATTATATTACTGCGTATGCAAAGCGATATGATTACTAAATTACCGGAATGATTATACGTTGTACAAATTTTTGACTATTATTAAATTTTCTTCATTACATAGACGAATCGAAACGTCCTTGTGTATTATTAAATTTATATTATAATTAAAAATATATTAAAGTATATATATATATATATATATATATATATATATATATATATATATATAAGATATATTTGAAGGTTATATATAAAATTGATAATTATTAGAATCAATTACAACGAATTTATAAATCATAAATTATAATACGTATCATTTATTATCCACGTTCGAATTAATTATAAATTATTAATTTTTATTTCCGATCTAAATTGGTCCGGAAATTTGTCAATCATACCGTATATTAATGGCGTATAACGAATATCTATTTTGAATATGAAAGACTATTTATCACTTTATATTTTAATCAATATTATTTATTGTTAATCAGAAAAAAAAATATTTATATTAACATTATTTTTTATTAATATAATAAATATTAAATTAATCATAAATATAATAAATTAAATTATAAAGTGCAGATATGATCGATGATATTCGCACTTTTTCAGTGGTACATATGAAAATTTTTATAATGGCCACCGACAGGGGTTAAAAAACGAAGGTTATATATCATTATTTTTTTATTTATTTTTTTTATAAACGTGCAGACTGACTGCCTCGATTTGAATAACAAAAGCGTCATTGTGTTTTGAATTCGAAAATGTTGATGAATCTTTCATGTTTGTTTATTATGCGGCAACATTTCTCTTCGCGATTATTGTTGAATATAAGGGGGGGGGGATGAATGGTGAAAATCGCTTGAAAATTCACCCCCACCACCACCGCCACTCATATAAACGTGTATACATAATGTTTGAGAAACGCTAGCAAACTTGACTAATGATATTCTCATACGTTTATACAAATAGACATTTCAATTTCAATATTAAACTAGCATATAAATCGTAAAATATATTATAATATCATATATATTTTTTCATTCAAATTCAACTTTTTCTATCAATGAATAACAATCACAACTAAAATAATAACAATTAAAAATCAGATTCGACTTACGTTCTTATCGTTATATATATATATATATATATATATATATATATATATATATGTATGTATGTATATTATATATTAAAAATGAGAAGCGCTGATTTATGCATATATTTTTTTATTCGCTTGCAACGCGGTACCGCATTTTATGAATCACTTTAATCGTTTACTAGAGTAGTTTTCTTTTCATATTCAATCTCATTTTAAATTATTATTTCATTTTTACAACAACCGCTCTGCATATTTTTAATATATTTCAATTTTTTCTACTAATTAATTATTTTATATATATATATATATATATATATATATATATATATATATATATATATATATATATATATATATATTTATATTTAAAAAAGTGATGTATTCTGTATATTTATATGTATATTTATATTTATAAATATATATTTGTAAAAAGAATTAAATTTAAATAAGTAAAGTGGGGGGGAGGGGTGCACTTTGTGCCCCCTGATTAGAGAGTGACGTCAAACTGAAGGAGCAAGGAAACAGTGCGCGGTCTGGAACACCGCGCGTCATGTCCGTGTTCTTCTTCAGACTGCACAACCTGCAGAGGGCCCATGGAGATAAAAGAGGTGGCCGCAGCATAAGAGGAAGACGTTCGGGAAGAGAGAAGACGAGATCTAGAAACGGTAGCGCGTCCATATTTCAAACACCGACGCCTGCTAGACCCTCGCAAAGGTACTCGTCCAATTCCATGGCACTGGGACCAAGTAGACTCTTCGAAAGAGCACCACTGCATCCGTCCGATAGTCTCGATGAGATAGCATCGCACATACCGAGGTTTACGATATTTATTTTTATTATTTTTATAAATTAATACAATGCGATCTGTGCGATCGTGCTGTATGATAGGAATTGTTTGAATTTTTGAATTCGATCGATGTAAACGTTATTTACATACGTGTAATGTTCGAATCGGATATGTCAAATACTATAATATTATATATATATAGTTGTGAGAAGTTTGTCCGTCAATTTTTACAATAGAAAATATTTTTTTATATTTTCAAAATCGTTTCGACATTGAAAATATTGACATGTCTTAAAATTTTGATACATTTCTTCTTCTTCCTCACGCCGTCTCCTTAAGAAGGTTGGCGATCCACACGGCCAAAGAAACCTTTGACATAGCCATACGAAAAATTTCTATTGACCAACAGTTGAACCAACGACGAAGATCTTTAAGCCATGAATTTTTACGTCTTTCTATTGATCTTTTTTTTTCCTGAATTTTTCCTTCCAAAATTATCTGGAGAAGCCTATATTTATCATTTCGCAAGATGTGACCGAGGTATTATATTTTCCTTAATTTGATTGATTTTAATATTTCTGGAGTTTTATTAATTTTTTTCAAAACCTCCTTATTTGCTATTTTGTCGGTCCAAGATATACTTAGTATTTTTTAGAAAGCTTCCAGACGTTTTTCGGTACCAAGATCTAGTGTCCATGATTCGACACCATATAGAAGAACAGGAAAGTTATAACATCAAGGCATACGTAATTTTAGTATCATATCAGTGCTTCTAGATGTTAAAAATTTCTTCACGGCTATAAATTGCGTTCTAGCTTGTTCTATTCTAGAACGGATCTCATTCATGGGGTCGTGGATTGCTGTTATGTACATCCCCAAATATTTATAAGACGTTACTTGTTTAATCTGTTCGTCTTTTATGTATATTTTTGTATAAAAAATCGTTAAAAATGATACAAAAAATATTTTGATAAATATATAGATCGTATTGAAATTTAAATAATATGAAACCTTACATAATCAACAATATAAATATTTGTTTTTCATTATAATAATTTAAAAATTAAATAGGTATAAATTTAATTGGTCCGGTTAAAATTTAATCACATTATATAGACATAGACCACATTAATAATTACGGACACAAATGTGTATACAATCTTTATTTTTGCCATCTAATCATATTACAAGTGTCTTATAACCACTTCTTTTGTGCCACTCTTTATATATATATATATATATATATATATATATATATATATATATATATATATATGTGATCGTAATAAATCTCTATAACCACTATTTCTTAATAGTACTCGAATGCATCTTATCTTGATGATATTATTTCATATCTTCTCAAACATATATTACACATTCTTAATTTATTTTAATACGATATATTTAAATGTTTTTAAAATTTAGTATCATATTGTAAAAAAATAACTTTTTTTTTCTATTCAAAAATCTGTTAATAATGAAATAAAATTTAATATATATTACATAATATATTTTTAAATAAAAAATACACCATCTGTGTTATGTGATTTACATTGATTTTTCACATTAACATATTGTAAAATATTTATATTTATACATCATCATTAAAAAAATTTGTATTATTATGAATATAAATATTTTTGTATGGCGCGTATTTCAAGATAAATTATATAAAAAGTGAAAATAATAATATATATATTTTTATATATATATTATTATTTTTACTTACACGTATTGATTTTTTTTCTCGAGCGAGATATAAAAATATACTGATTTTATTTTATTAACACTAAATTGGAAATATCTAGACTCGTTAATGAGCTTTCTTGTAACGCTATATAAAATATAATGGTCGATCATAAAGTGACCGCACTACACACAATCATATTATATAATATTATATATGAGAGACTAAAATTCGTGTCTACAAATTCTAATTGATTAGACAATAATCTGTCGGTTGTAGTGCAACGCCATCTAGTGAAACGGTTTTTTTAATATTATAAATATATATATATATATATATATATATATATTCAACTTTTTAATCTGTAAATATCATCTTATAAAAAATAGTTTCAAATTTAATAATAAATAATCATATAGTCTTAGTGACGTCACTGTATAAAATTAATATTCGCGTTTGTTAAAAAAAACGTATTTTCAATAACGAAATACATGAATATTAATACCACTTAAATATAGGAATTTTCACAAAATAAAAATTCTTATTTATTTTTTATTATGGAATTCAATTAAACTCGACGATAATTTTAACGAGTGCCAATTTTGAACGTTTTTTAAGAACTCTTTAGCTAGACTCAATATTTATCTTCAGTTTCCGACATAAAATGTCGTTAAAGGTTATCAAACAACGACGTATATTTAAATATAATAAAATGCGAAAAAACTCTAAATTTTATTTTTATAATATTTAATTTTTGTTTCCTTAATTTTTCTTCAAAAAAAAAAAATTTTAGAAATACAATTTATATATATATATATAATCGTTGATCTACTATTTAATATTTGAAGAAGTCGAAATCGCACAAAAAAACAACCCTTGATTATTTATTTTATTATATATATATATATATATATATATATATATATGTGTGTGTGTGTGTGTGTGTGTGTGTGTGTGTGTGTGTGTGTGTGTGTGTGTGTGTAAAGGAAAATATCGACCTGATACCATTTCGTTCTTCTTCTAAAAAAAAAGAAAGAAAGAGAAAAGGAAAGGCCATAAAACTTGAAAAGGGCGATAAATATCAAGCACTCTCGTAATAATCGCGCGAGCGCCAGTTTGAGAATCGACGGCATTGTAAATTTTTAAGAATATCTATGCTTTTAGAAAATCGCGTAAATATGTCATTAAAACATAAAATATGCAAATATAATGAATTCCTTTTGTAATATCCAATAATACAAACCTCAACCGTTCTATTTATAATATATATATATATATATATATATATATATATATATATATATATATATATATATAACGTATATATTCGCAATATAATGCATCCCGTACACGATCGGTATTTCAATTTGAGTTCAAATATTAACATTGATGTATATTAATTAATGCCAAACTATTAATTTTGTACAAAAGAAATTCTATAATTTGTATCGCTAATTCAATATTCAATATAATTTTTTTTTTCATAATTTTAATATATTTAGAATATTTAGAATATTTTAATATGAAATAATAATATAGTGATAACAATAATTTAATTATATATAATAACAACACTGACTTAAATTCGTATATATTTTAATCATTTTATCAATTTAATATATAAATAATATTAATAATAAAATTAAAAACATCACATCTAGTATACGAGTAATAATTTAGATACTCATTTTTTCAATATTTTAAATAAAAATATTTTTATAAATTATATACCTACCATATAAGTCTATATAGTAATTATTATTTTTATAATTATAAATATAGATAATAGTCATTTTGTTGTTGAATGAATTGATAAATAAATAAATAAAATAACAATAGAAATTTAAGAGATGATAAAATTTAAAAATGTTAAAAATAATTATTGTAATATATTAAAAAAATATTATTTTTATTTATAGTACACGGATGGCATTATGTGCTCGTATTCTATCATAGATAGATATAACCGATTATATAATTAAGATGAACGAACTACATCCCTATAAATAGTTAGAATTAACCTTATCTATCGACAACTCCTCCCCCTGCGATACCTTCAATTATATCACTAATTTAATAAATATCGAGACTTGACTCAGTGCAATAAATCTATTTCGGTTAAAATCTTGACCCCCCCCCCTCCTCATTGATATATATAATCTACATTAAAATTGCATATCAGAGTTTTTCACTTTATTTTTCTTATTCGTAATAAAATCCAATATTGAGAAAAAGCATCAGAATATATTATATTATATATTTACTCTATTTATTTTTCACGGAATAATAATATTAAATTTATTTTATTTTTATTATCATATGATGATACAATTCGTTACCATGACAATTTCTCAGAAAGAGTTAATAAAGATAATTTCCGGTTACTAATTCTGATATTTTGCAATAATATTACCTTGAATCGTATATTTCGGGATAATATATAAAAAAAAGGATTTATTTTCTATACATATTTATTTATATTTGATATTTATTTTTAGATAAAAAAATAAGATAGCTGTTTTTTTTTCAAAAAACCATCGAAAATTTAGCACGCTTACAAACCGGAAGTTGCCAAAATTTTCACGAATCAAACTGTAATTTTTCATTTTCAATATTAATACCTATTACTATTATAAATTTCACATTAAAAAATATCGTAGAAAATTTATAGTGTATATATAAAAAGAAAATTCTCAAAAGAAAAAGTTGACTTATTCGCATTTGTTGTATCGGTTTTCTTCTTGTTTCGCCATTTTATTAATGTCAAAGTTGAAGTTTGTTCGCATTTTCCGGATAAAGTGACTTGAAAAACAATTTAAAAGCCTACTATTTATATGCAGTGACTACAATAAATAAAGTTGAGCAACTTTATACACAGCCATTATTAAAATATCACTGTATAAACATGCACAAAAAAAAATAAATAATTGATGTTGAAACAACGATTCGACTCTTTAAAAAAATAAATTAGCCTGATATTTATATATAATTTTCATTATTAAAAATATTTATTATATTTATAAATGAAATACAATTATTTAATATATATATATATATATATTTTGATATATAAATGATATATATATATATATATATATATATATATATATATATATATATATATATTTATATATATATATATATATATATATATATATTTATATATATATATATATATATATATTTATATATATATATATATATATATATATATATATATTTATATATATATATATATATATATATTTATATATATATATATATATATATATATAAATTTTATATGGAAAAATTGAAAATTGAACACTTTCGATGACGTGTCGACGTTTTTCTTTCAAATATTGATAAGTCATGAATTTTTCGACGTTCTTCCCTTAAATTATTGAGAAGGATCGAGGTTTAGTTTTACCCAAAGGGCGAAAGGTTGGTGTCGTCGCATTTTGCACAACCCTTCGCATTTTCCATATTAGAATTACGAAACGTTATCCTGAAGGATATCCTGTCATAAAATATATCGAAAATTCGGATAGATGTCGAAATTATTCGTACTATATACTTTTTTTATATATAAAATTTCATTATAAAAAAATATTACATAATATTATTTTTCTGATAAATTTTTATAAAACATTTTTCTAATTTTTCACTTGGATCATTCGTATTCTGAACGCGTTGAATACATCAAAAGAAAGCACAAATTGAGAGCTTATTTATTTCAACGAGTTTTCTGTTTTTTTTTTTTTGAAAATGAGAAAACGTTTTTCTTTCCATATTTTTTTTTAAACAGAACAATCATCGAATTCTATTATTCAACATTAGCAGATGATAATTTATGAGTTATTTATTGCTTGTTGAATTTCCATTTGTTTTTCTTTCGTTCTGTTTTTACGCTTTTCCACATAAATAATTTCTATTTTCATTTTTCCATTCTTTTCTTCTCACTACACATTGTAACGAATTAAAATTGAACTCAAAATGACGTGTAAAATTTTTCACTGTATTAGACACACACACACGTACAATAAACAATTATTGTATTTTAACTCATAAATCATTTTGTATACGATCTTGTCAAGTGTTATTATTTCATAAAAAGAAAGCAAAATTCAAGATGAAAGTTCACGTTTCATAGAAAATGATAGATGATTATTATAATATTCACTTTGAATAAACTATCGACATTATTTATATTATATATTTTAAATACTACATCATATCTGATTTACTTTATTTTTATATAAAATATGATATATATATTCATAAATGTATATTACGGATTTTTACATCCATTCAGTTATCAAAATAGCGCCATCTATTTTATATATTAAACAACGACAACAATTATTTTATATAGAAAAAATGAATGTTTCTATTATAATATTTATATCCAATAATTGATATATTTTTTTATTATATTGCAATAGAATAAAAATACGTCAAATAAATATCGATAACATAATAAATTATAAACAAATTAAAAAGAAAAAAATATATTTAAAATTAATAAATAAACATATTATTAATTATTAACAAAAATTCGGAAAAAAATCATTCTATAGTTAATTTTTCGTGATTACTTTTTTTTGGTCAAAATTGGATAAATAGTAACATCACTATAATAACTTTAATATTTATATTATAATTTACATTAATTATAAAACTACACATCTTATGAAAAAAAAAGACAAATCTAATTTTTATTAGAAAATATAACTCATATTTAAAATGTATTAAAGACGTAAGATTAATTTCATTATTATTTATAATAATAATATAATAAGTATTCGTTTAATAAACTACTTATATTTATCAATATAAATTTTATTTTCAAACAACAGATGTCACTGAGTATAATATTAATTTTTCATATTCTGACGTGCGAATGTAATTTGACGTGTTTTCACGTCATTTTCCACATGTGGACAAATTGCGATAAGATTTTCCGACTCATCATACAATATATGTATATATATATATATATATATATATAATACAGCTAGGAAAATTTATGATCGATGAAACGCGAACCACCAACTGGCATCTGATAAAATCGAAGCGGTTAACAACATTAAACCGCAATATCGCATTGCATCCAGATTATGATCGATAATGATAAATTATCATATCGGAAATATAATCATCGCTTTATTATGAATTCAACATTAAGTTGAATATATATATATATATATATATATATATATATATATATATATATATATATATATATATATATATATTTAATATTGGTAAATTATTCGTGTAATACGTTTACCGCATAAACCATTTCGGTTTAATTACTGCGATGTAATTGATTCCTTAAGACTATTATTCCATTTATTTTATTGATTTTATTTTGTATTTTAAATGCATCTTTTTATATATAAATTTCAAAATTTTAAATATAAAATTTATGTCGACTGTTATTTCGAGTTTATTGCAATTTTAACGATTGTAACGTTCCTCTCTATATATCACAATTTTATCATTTTTAATATATAAAAAATGTTTAAAATATATTAATAAATAATAATAAACATATATATTTATTTTATTATTTAAAATTCGACTTTTTTATTTTTCTATTATATTATAGTATGAATTGATATCGGATGATGATATTTTGTATGTTCGTAAATTTCCTCTAAAATATCTCAATTTCCATTTTATCCATTAAATCACATTAAAATGGATAAAATGTTATATTTTTCGTTTATAAAACGTAATGTAATATTTTATAAGAACGACAGTTTTGATTAACCGATCGTCGAATTAACTTTGAAATGCGTTTAATGTTAAAAGTTATATCTAAAAATCTGTATTTGGTAACTTTTACAATTCGTATATTAAAAATCTTTTTTTTTTTTTTTTTAATACATAAATATACTTTAATATATCATTATATAAAATGTTTTTTTTAATAAATAAAAAGTGTTTTTATTTCTTATAAAAATTATTTGACATTCTTTGAATATTTTTAATAATAAATATTTAAAGCGCATTCTTCTCAGAAAAATTTGATTAATGAATTTTAGCTTAAAGTTCATTTTACATATTTTTTATATTAATTTTTTTAAGTCATTATCACCGCTATTCTTTAAACGTCGATTTATAAAATTCAATTAAAACATAAAAATTGTCGAAAAATATTATAAAACATTTTTTTTTAAATTAGAATAAATTTGTTCGTTTCCTCCATTCGCCTTCTTTAATTCGCAATTTGTGCTGAATTGTCGACAATAAATTACGTACAAAGAGAATTTCATTTCAAAGCTAAATAAAATAAAAAAATGGCGGATAAAAAAAACACAAAACACATTCAAGCGCAGGTTTCAGATGATTGTAAAGCTGATAATGGCGGAAGGTTTTTTTTTTAATATAATAATTTATGAGATGAAATTCAAAATTATTCCTCAATTGTTTCCGCGAAAACGTAGCATTGAACGAAAGGAAAAACAATAACAAAAATTATTACCGCCGCGTTTAAATTGTCTTTGGCGGAAAAACAGAAAACGTGGCGGAAGTTGGAATTTAACTTTCCGTCGGCCGAAATGAAAAATATCACCGATTTTTTCCACATTTTAATTTCTCTTATTTATTTTTCTTCTCCTCCATTTTCCGTTTTATTTCTGAATGCCTTCTGGACAATTTATCTGCATTTCATAATTTTTAATACCTTTTTATAGATTAAACAGGTGGTATTGAATCAAAATATGTATTTTCTGCAAGATTCGTTCTCAAAATTATTATTATTTTCTTTTGTCCGCGTAATTTATCTAAAATTATATCGATTCTAATAATAAATAAATTATGTACGATAATAAAAATATTTACAAGCACAAAAATTCTTAGCAGCTAATTTTAGATTATATTATACCCAATTTTTTTTCATTGCATTTTAAATAAAATCTT
Source organism: Leptonema lineaticorne (assembly GCA_024500535.1). NCBI lineage: Eukaryota > Metazoa > Arthropoda > Insecta > Trichoptera > Hydropsychidae > Leptonema > Leptonema lineaticorne. Next base: position 654,168 of record JANIJI010000026.1, on the reverse strand, counting down.
TTAATTAAACATGACACTTTTTTTAGTATCATGTAACAAGAAAATTGATCGTAAAATAGTAAATATTCTATATAAAATGTAATATCACCATTTTATATCGCAATTTTATAATTAACAGTCACGTTAGCTATAAACAATACATTTAAACACTATTTTAAATTTATTATATTAAAATATATTTTTGTCTATTTTTTTAATCTAGTTAAGCTCAATATTATATAATATATTATTTCAATTCGTTTTATAATTTATGCATGTTTATAATGAAAAAAAGTAGTAAAACAGAAAATAGACGTTAGAAAAAATGTCGTTTCTAAAATAATCTAAATATTTTTTTCTTTTCAAAGTCTTTTATCTAATATTTTTAATTAGTATTATTTTTTTTTTAATTTTAAATGATTTAAAAATATATATATAATTTAGATCACGTCTTACATTTATTCTTAGATTACAATCAACATGTCGAACACAATTGCATGAATTGAACGATTTCGCTTTTTTTTCTATTTCACCATTATCAGTTTAGCGATCGTAAACAATTTCTCTAATTACGCAGTCCTCGTAAATTTTTCGAATAGATTTCCGCGAAACGATAGAAAGATTGTGAACGAAAAAAAAAGAATCGCTTTCCCCACCGCATTTTCCATTCGTCGATATGCGCAAAGCTCAAAAGGAAAATTTTCTCTTTCACAAAAGCGATATCACATATTTTCCATCGTTTATTATTATTTTTTATTCGTGCATTTTTTAAGCTTTTTGGTTTAAACCTTTTACGAAAATGACGTTATACTAAAATTCGTGCCACGTCTGCTAAGAGGCACTTTTGAAAAATGAGTAAACGCTGCAATTTTTTCAACTTTATATATATATTCATACACTATACGTATATATAAAGAATAAAATTCGCAATATATATAATTGAAAAAGGTGTGACAAACATTAGTATTCAAAAGAAAAGCGTCTTGTTTAAATCGCAACACTTTCATTATACAAAACGAACCGGAAACTGGAATCGAAATACTTCCATTATTATTATTGAAACACTTCGCTTGTCCATAGTGTTTTAACGTCTATGGTTCTCAACATGGCGAACCGCAAATCGCATCATATTAAATAGAATATGTCTTCACACATTTCTAAATTATTTCATTTATTCGTAATATTATATTAATTAAAATATTTGATAAATATAAATTTTAAAGAATTTAAATTGATCAACATCGGCGCGCGCACGTGTGCACGCACGTGTGCGCACGTACGTGACGTGTTTCCGTTTTTCCTTACTCCCCCACCCCGCGTCCCTCCAAGTCACTTCCGGCGGCGTCGAAGTAGTGCCATCAGTGAGCGCTTCGACGCCGCCATAGTCGGCAGGTCGCGGAGATTAACCCGCGTCGCGCGCGAAATCCACCGTGGAAAAATCAGTGGAAAATTCGAAAAAACTTTACGAAACTTTTGCGCGCGCTTTCCCTTTCAATAAACAATTAATCAACACATATTTATCTACGATTAATATTACAATCGTAATTTTTTTCAATTTTTTTGTGTTGACGACTCGTCCGTATTAATCGATTTTTTTTTTCTATTATTATTTATGTATATTATTGTTATAATGATCAGGTACTGATTTTTATAATTAATAAAAATATATATATTATTATATCAATACTATAATAATTTAATATATATTATAAAATAAAAAAATATCGAATAAATTATCACTCGATATATATATATATATATATATATATATATATATATATATATTACATTATTTTTTATATAAAATATATTGATTTTTAATATCGTATAATAAAACATAATTCAAATGGATAAACTTAATCCTATTTTATAAGGACAACTTTCAATATTGAACCCCATATTATATATTAAAATATTATTAATATACGTTAATTAATATTTAGTAAGACGTAACCAAAGTCGTTAATTAGATTTCGTATACTCGTATAAATTATTCATAGAACTTTAACGTGATAAGCACTAAAATATTATGCAAAATCTATATATATATATATATATATATATATATATATATATATATATATATAATATATATATATATAGTTTAGAAAATATAACATCACCTTTGTTATTTTTTTTCTATCATAATTGTAACACGTATCGTTTCATAATTAAAAAAAACGTCACGTTCCATAAGAGATCTTGACCTTTTGTTCCAATTATTGGATTTTTTTTTTGATATAATTGGATATCCGGTATTATAAGACAAATCGCAAAAATCGACTCATAAAAGAATCAAATCTTAAGTATTCAAGTGACACTGGGAACAAGTAAAGGAATATACGTAAGAAAACGTGTAACTAAAGCACGCAATGTGTTAATCGATATATTGATATATTTATTTTTATTATATTTTTGATTTTAGATTACATTTATATATATGTTTATAATATCAAGTTTTTTCTCTAGTAGATATATTAATACTATTAAAAATATATTATATTTGTTTTCATAACAAAGACACCTAAAAATATCACATATATCAATACTATAATAAAAATGTTATATTTTTAACTTAATTCGAGATGATTTTTTTAAATCTAAATAATATACAACCTTAATATAATGATAATAATAAACTGAAAATATCTTTTAATAAGACACAGATATCTTACAAAAAATATATAAAAAGAATCAGAAATGGAATTTTTTTCTCATGTTTCTCAGCATCGATTTTCTATTATAAGAGTCGTCAGTTCTACACTTAATCATAAGATTTTTTTTTTCTTTGAAAATCTTTCAAATATTGCCGCTTTCAAAATATAAAATAGAACGTGAATTAGAACAAGATTCATGAAATTCTATTTTAATTATATATATTTTGAAATATTTAATTACTATATTTCAAAATATATATAATTATCCTATGTATTTATCGTATATTTTCTTTTTTTTTATAAACCAAAATATAAAACGAGAAATCGTTCACATTTGTAAACTTTAATAAAACTCCATTCAAAGTTAAATCGTTTCCACAAGTCAAAAAAAAGCTCTCTCATTTTTCTAGATAAAACGAAATCAAAAAAAAAATTTTTTTAATTTCCCTTCAGTCGAAGTTTAACTGTATTTATTTTTTTAATATTATTTTTTTTTCACAGTGCAGAACTTTAATTTTATCGGCGCAACTATGTTTGCCTATTTTACGCGACACGTTATTACGCAATCACACCTGTATAAACCGCTTTACTATTATCATTATTATTATTTATTTTTGTTCTTTTTTTTTTGGCGCAAATGAAAGAAAAACAACGCGTAAATTTAATTAAAATTTACGACGTGTAGAGGGAAAAAAAATTAACATATTCATTTTACGTCTCGTTTATAAATAACACATCCATTTTACATATTTAATCTAGCATTTGCACCCTAATAAAATTTTATGAAAAGGTTGCTTTAAATTTTGTAATATTTCATGAAACATTTCCACATATGAGTATTCGTATTTATATACAGCATCTCTCGGAAATTATCGGTTTTTTCAATATATAAAACATTATTTATCAATATATAAGACACCACTGATGTGGAAAATATTTAATATCAGACAAAGAAAATCACGTATATAATTTATATACAATACATTGCTTATAATTATTTTAATTTTTTAACACTCTATTGATTCAGTATATTACAATATTTAATAAAAAATCGAGTTTTATTAGTTTATCATTGCGTAATCTTTCGGAACGTATTAAAGTTAAATATCTTCGAAAACAACTAGATTGAAAGTGTGCTTAATTCCTATTTATCTAATAGCATGAATTTAACAAAGATTAATTGATGTATTGTAACAAAGAATTACGCTTCAGCATTTCTATATAAATTTTTAAATATAATTTAAAAAATATATAGAAAAATTTTATGAAAATATATATTAAAAAAATTCAACATTTATCATAATATATATAAGCGAAAAAAAAATAATGAAATCACGAATGATATATATATATATATATATATAATTAAAAATTTATACGAAATTTCAGAAGTCGAACTAGAAACCTATCCCGTATTAAATAACAATGTTATCAATTAATCTATCGCAAACGTCACGAATTCTATTAATAGTTTTACCTGAATAATTGATTTGTTGAAAATGTATCCGAAATATTATATAATCTTATATATCATATGTGGAGTAATATAATGTGATTTAATTATATTTCGAGAAAATCTACATTATTAAAAGTTTTGAAAGATTTTTAAATGAATCCTATCGACAAAATTAATCAGTGAAATGTTAATATTTTTTAGATTTTTTTTAATATAAAAAATAATATTTATATAAAAATTCATAAGTTAATATATATATAGTATAATAATAGATATGATAAAATAACATCACAAATTAATCGTATTTATCACACAATACATACGCGATATATCAAAATTACAATACCCTTACACGAATTATCAATAATTAACACGTTTCACATCGATACAAATAATAATAAAATTAATAATAAATCGATTTTTGATTAATTTTCGTACATTCAATTTGATTTTTTTAAATGAAAAAAACGCATTTTATATAGATCAATCTGAAACGTTAACATTATTTAAGTTATTTCTTTGTTATCACTCTATCGCTTCATAAACTGGACTTAAAAATTAATTTTAATATATTCTATATCATTTTTCATTTTTATATAAATGTATATAAAAATGAATAAATTTCGATATACTATATAATTAAGTGAAGTTCTATTAAATATTTAAAATATTATATATACAGAGAAATATCGTATATAATTATAAATACATTAGAATTATATATATATATTAATATATATATATATATATATATATATATATATATTTCAATCAATAAAAAGTGCTAATTAAATTGTCATACCATCTCAGTACAATTAAATTGACGAGCATGTGTACATTATTAAAATTAACACGAGTGACAATCCGAAACATTTATGAAATAAGAGTGTATTATTTTAATTATTAAAACGAATATATATATATATATATATTATATATATATATTATATATATATAATTTTCATTATAACGATTATCGTAATTATTCTTTATTTTTCTATAATACTTAAACCATCCTTTTCTTATACTTTGTTTACAACATTTTTAATTAAAAGTAATAAGTAGGACATTCCCGAACTTCCGGTAAATTCCGATCAAAAATCAATAATTACTATACAGAAAATTCCAAATATATACATAATACTGTGATCAAAAAGTAAGATGAATTTGTTTATAATATATATATATATATATATATTATATATATATATATATATATATATATATATATATATATATATATACACTTTATAAAGTTAATATATATTTTTTCGGTCGCATTTACGAAATAAAAACGTTAATATTTTGCTTTCGCTCTTAACAAATATTACAACTATTATAATAAAAAAAAGCTTTTCCGTGCACTAAAAACCGTTGATAGCTCCAAAACGATACTCTCTTTATTATTTTTTATTGTTTATTTGTTTGGTTTGTCGGTGGAAAAAAACACTTTTCTTTCATAATACTACGAAAAAACATTTTACGACAAAAAATTTCAAATATTAAAAAAAAATTCGACACTAAAAAAATGACACACATTAATTATATTTTAAAAAATATTCCTATTAATAAATAAATTAATAAAAAAAATATCATTATTCTTCTTATCAACATCATCCTGTATAAGTATTTATTTATAATAATGCAGTTTTATAATTGATATATATATATATATATATATATATAATATATATATATATATATATATATATATATATATATATATATATATAAATTATTCATTCGATTTAATTCAACCGTGCAAAACTTTCCATTTGTTTCATGAACCGCAATAATACAATATAAAATATAAATTTAATATATTTATATTGTGCCCTTTTTATATATATATATATATATTATATAAATATTTAATTTGCAATTTTATTCTTTAAATCGATATACAAAAAAAATATGTAACGTTTTTATATCTTAAATAAAATTCGTAAATATATTCAAATATTCAATATATATATATATATTATATATATATATATATATATATATATATATAAATTCATCAAATAAATGCCGTATTTAAATATATAGATTATATTCAATGAGTTTAGCTTTTGAATTGTTGAATGATTTATCAAACAATTTACAGATAACAAATCAATATTCATTAAAGACTAATTGATTTCGCATATTTCATCACATCTTAATTTTCAATTAAGATAAATTGAATTTAAATAAAAATGTTTTACATAGATAAAATATAAGTTTTCTTCTTAAGAATTGATGAAAAAAAAATTGTTTTATAAATATTAACTCTTTCAAATAATATAATATTATTTAAAATATAATAAAACAATTTTTTTCACTTACATATATTTGATTTGCACATATATCTTTATATCTTAATTATCCATTTTCATGAATATAATATGCGCAATTTATTCCAATAAAAGTTACTACGCGGGAAAATCTCGGAAAAGTCTCGGAAAAACCTAACAAACTTGTGAATAGTGTTTATTATTCGGTTTAATGTATCGTATAATTTCATTATAACTAAAAGAATTTTATGTTATAATATATAATATGTAAAAAAATATAGTTTAATATAAAATAATTTGGCAATTCGAATCCCTAATTTATCACTGATATATTTTATCTAACATTAAAAAGAAATATCTCAGTTATGAAATGAGTTATTAAAACATTATATATTTTTATATAAATCCAAAATTAGGTCAATATTTTTTTTATATATGTATATAAATATATTTATCATTATATATTCGTTAGAAAATTCGCATAATTCTTAATAATATACAACGAGTTCGTTAGAAAATAAATAACATCGAAAACATGACGTAATAATTTCTTTATTATATGTAATTCGATACGAAACTCGCTCATATTGGAAATGTTGTTGTAAAACGAGAATCATCCCCCCTCAAATGAAACGTTATATTTATTTATTTATTTATTTTATCGTGCTCGATTTTCAAAATTGAGACGACGTCCAAATAAAAAAAATAAATCATTTCTCTGATACGTCAAGACGCAAATAAATATTATTAAAAATTATTTAAATTTATATATATATATATATATATATATATATATATATATATATATATATATATATATATATATATATAATAAAAATATTTTTTATATTAAAAAACAATACAGTAAATATTTACGAAATTATTGTAATATTTTATTTATTCAATTTATATGTATTTTTTAAAGTTATTTTCATTATATTTTAAGACAGACATGTTCAACACTCGTATATGACCTATTTAAAAATATTATATATGAAAATTTTTGAAGGTTTCGCTTTTCTAACACGATCCTTTGAAAATCCTTTCATTTTTCATCAGTTTTACCTTTTGACATTTTACATTTTCCGCGTATCGCTCATTTTTCCTTTTATTAAACGGGACGTCGTAATAATAAACAATCCGTAATTAAACTCAATACATCAGAGGAAAAAATCTAATAATCAAAAAAAAAAAAAAAATATATATATATATATATAATGATTATAATCAAATATTAAATATATAACGATTAATAAAAAACCTTGACACACTTTGAAAAACCATCGGGAAAAACTGTTTCATATATATGTATAATAATAAAAGGATATTTTTTTTTATCGATGAAATCGTTGTAATTAGCGTAAATAAAATTGTAACATTATCTTTGAGATACGTCAAAACTAATGTGTAATCATAGATATTTAACATAGCTAAAAAAAATATAAATTTATATATATATATAAATATCAGTATATCGATTTGTTCTATTTTCATGACGCTAATGACACGAAATACAGACGTGCCTCGATTTACGAAATAAATAATTAGAATATACATATATATATATATATATATATATATATATATATATATATATATATATATATATCAAATCCAATACAAAATGTCGACAAAGTTAGTAGTTAAAACGTATCTTCCGGCTGTCGTTTTTCTTATTGGAAAACATTCGAAATTGAAGAACTTTTTCGAAGTTTTTCCTTCAATAGTTTCAATTTTTTTTTTCACTATCGGTTTCTACTTTTTATTATTTTTTTCATTATAATTCGGTACAAATTATTATTGCTTTTACATTTTGAATTGAAATATTATTTTATAAAATTAAAATTATCTATCATACTACTATGATCAAAAAGTATGGTGAAATTATTATTTAAAACTACCGAATATTAGGATGGTAAATTCTGATTTTTTTTCCTATGTTGGTAGGATTATCTATAATATTTGCCAAGCATCTGTTTATCAAAAGGTTAAATTATCTCCGAGTTGTACATGTTTTTACAACTCTTTGTTCCTTTATCACGATAATGCAATGGTTCTTCGCGACTTTTTTGCTAAAAATTCGATTCGTATCGTTTCGCAACCGCCGTGTTCGCCGGATTTGGCTCCGTGCGACTTCTGGTTATTCAGCAAATTTAAAAGTCGAATTCGGAGATGTCAAAGAATGTCTTAAAGGCAAAAGACTATCCCGATTGTTTCGAGTAGTGGAAAAAGCATTGGCAAAAGTGCTTTTTATCGGACGGGGATTATTTTGAAGAAGATGAAATTGATTTGGAAGAATAAATAAATAATTTACATTTTAAAAACAAATTCACATTACTTTTTAATCAAAGTGTTATAAGTGTTATCATTTTTTTCGCTATATATTGTAACATTTATAGTTAAATAATTAATTTAATTTCTTTATTATATATTTTTATATATAATATTGATTTCAATTTAATCTATTTCAAACATGAAAAATTACAAAATTTAACTAGTTTGATCCCGATATTGATGGTTTTAGTGTGATGCCGGCTTTGCTTTCGTATTTATCTATACGTCGTACAATTCCATTAAAATGTATATCGATTTTTTTTGTAATAAATATAATAATTTAAGGACACATTTCGTGTCACGTTAAAGAACTCATGCAGTATACGAATATATATATATATATAATCGCCCTTATGACGTTACTAATTAAAAACACATTTGTGAAAAATTAATGAATACAACGCTTCTCAATAATTTAAATAATTATTTATATAAATTATCGATTAATATGTACGAATATTAATGAGATTATTATTATTTAATTATTAATTATTTTCAAATATCGATCATAAAGTACAATAAGGCGACGTTAACCTTTAAATGTCCCCAATTAACCGAAAATTATAGTACTTTACCGATATGAAATATTAGCCTTTGAACTCGTAATGCATTCTGCTATTAAAGCCTTTCCATTAAATATCAATCGACGAAAACACAAACGACACAAGTGTATCAAAGTGAATTTTATCACTTTTAAATTATTTTTCTTCTTAATATTATTTCTTAATATATGTATATATTAAATATAAAATTTTATATATTTCTAAAATTGTGCAGTTTCAACGAACTGTGACCCGTTTACGTTTTATTTATGTTTTATTTTATTTTTTTTTTATTAAATTTGAAACATCGCTCTTAATGTTACCACTCGAGTTTTTAATGGCGAAAAATCTCGACCTTGTAGATATATTTCTTTTTATATTATACAATTGAATTCTTTCTTTCTTTTGAAAAGCTGGCTACTTTAATACACCACCCCGATTCGTCTCTTTCATAAATTTATTTATTCATATATTAATATATATAATGAATTTTGCGAAATGTTATAATATTTTATACGTAATGAATTTTTGTATATATTCATTCCTTCTATTATATTATTATTTTTTGAAATGTACTCTCAATTATCATATATATTCACTAAATATCAATATTAATTCTAAATTAAAAAAAAACGTAATATTTAATTTGTACAGAATTATTATTCAAATATATGAATAATTATATTTCTATAGATTGAACTATTCAGAATGCATTTACATTAACATGCATTGCTTTTGCATATTATTTCATATATATTTTAATTATAAATAAGACCAACTTTTTACAATAATAATTGTTTTTTGAATGAAAGAACACGTTAAAAAATTATTGAACAAATTTTGAAGATGTTAAGAAAAGGCTGTCGAAAACAATGACGACTCTTCAATAAAGGTTCTTCATCTTAAGATCAAATCTCAAAAAAAAAAGATCTTTAGTGTTAAGATCGACACAAAAAATAAAACCTTTTTGTCGATTTAAAATCTGTTTTAAAACAGGAATTTATAAGAAAAGTACATATTTCTAATAAAAAAGAACGGTTGATAAGCTTTTCTTACATAATTCTAGGGGCTGATTTAATATTTTGCAACATCGAGTCATCGACACTACGCTCAACCATCAATAATTATTTAATCGGCCTTAACGGCGTAACTCAAAGATTTTATATAGGTCCAGAAAAAAATAGTCCAATAGTTTTAAATCACCACGATTTTGTAGAACAATTTTTTTTTAAAACTATTCACCAAACGACTATCTGATAGTCGTATGGCTTCAATTCTTGCAAGAGTTGAATTTTGTAAGCCTCTAAACTCAAATCTTCCATAAAATGAATGAACAAAGCTTCAATGGACTCATTTGGGTCTTCCTCTATACTAAGCTCTACTTTTTTTTTTTACCAAACGTCTGTTTGTCAAAAGGTTTAATTATCTTCGAGTTACACGTGTTTTTTCAAAACTCTTGGTCTTGATAATGTCATACTACATTGATTCTTCGCGACTTTTTTGTCAAAAACTCGACTCATATCGTTGCGCAACCACCGTACTCGCATGTTTTGGCTCCGTACGACTTCTGGCTACTCAGCAAACTGAAAAGGCCGATGCGGAAACGCCATTTTTGACACAATTGAGAATGATCTTGAAGTCTATACCGGAAAAAGACTATTCGGACTGTTTTGAAGACCGGAAAATGCGTTGACAAATTGAAATTAATTTGTAAGAATAAATAAAGATTTAACGTTTTATAAATAAATTCATCTTACTTTTTTATTACAATGTTATATATATTATAATGATAATACTCGTTATCAACGTCAATGTTCTGACGTACGACATTCATATATATATATATATATATATATATATATATACTATATATTATATATAATCAAGTATGACGTAGACAGCATATCGTCGATAGTATTGCATATGAAAGCGATCGTTTCCGTAGACAGACAATTCGACATACGTCGATTACCCTAATTACGTCGTCAAATACGACTGAATGGCGGTTTTCTTGTCCCATGTGTCATTAGCATATCGAAGGAGCCAACAGGTAGGCTTTCAAGGTATGAGGAAGGTTTTGTGACGTCGTCCAATTTAGTCAGGTCCGACGAGTGGGTCGTTATCGCCGACGCTTTCTTTTTTTTCTACCTTTTCTTTTCATTTCTCTCTTTCTCTTTTTAACCCATCCCCCCCCCTCTTCCCATTCCACCCATCCTTTATATGTTTTTTTTTATTCTTATTTTGTTCGTAATGGTTATGATCGTAATGTTTGAAGAGTGGAAAAACCGAGAAAATGGTCAAAAAAAGGTATCGCTTTTCGGAACTCTGTCTATCTCAGGTCGACCTCTCGTCGTGGCTATATTTCTGTTATTTCACGTTGAATATTGTATAAATTTCGTTTTGAACTCGTTTAAAATGTATCACTATACTGTTTAATATATATATATATATATATATATATATATATATATATATATATTTTAAATCGTAAAAATTATATAAATATTCTGTTCTGATTGCATATTTTATTTATATTCATATATCATCAAACGAATCAATCACTAACAAATCATTCTAGAAATTGTTCTAAAAATAAATCGATAAAAATAAATTTTAATTATTCGTCTACAATATTTAATTTATATATAAATAAAATAAATTGACTATTAAACTATATACGATTATTATTAATGTTATTTTATTTGCAACTAATTTTAAACATACATCATAATATTTTAAATATGTTTAATTTATATATATAATTTATTCAATATTAAACTTAACTCATTCATAATATTTAATGTTACTAAAAAAAAAGAAGTATATCGTGTAGCAATTTATAAAACTATATATAAGAGTTTTAAAAACATAAATTTTACAAGATTTAAATATAAAAATATATACGTCGTCGTTTAAAATATACGTCGTCTCTAGAAATAAGATTCTTTTAAAATAATATGTATATATAATTATATTTATATTCGCAGCACCTTTAACCTTTTCGATGCCACTTTTCCAGTTTTGCGCTACTAAAGAAAAAAAAATATGGAAAATCTTGCGTCGACGTTAAAATATTTCCATGCGGTGAAAATTCTTATTTATTTTTATTTATTTTTTTTATTTTTTGGAATAAATAAATAAACAAATATATATCCGCCTTTAAAATATGGCGTCGTATGATAAATTTTCAAATTTATATCTGGTCGCTCTTTTTTTTCTAAATTGACAAATCGTTATACAAAATGAAAAATATCGTCATATTTTATATCTAAGAAATATATTATTTTAATATAATATTATTTTTTTTATAATATACTTTTTGAATAAATTCAAAATATACATCAAATTTCTAGTATTTTTTTAATTATGTCGAAAAACTGATTAACTGATTAACGTATAAATTTTCCTTAATAAAATTATGAAATTTTATTAATACATTTAATTAATCGAATAAAAACTATGATATTTATATTTTAATATTAAAATTTTCTCTTAGTAATTTTTTAATATCTTCATAATATATTCCATCGCCTTTTTTGTACGTTATTTATTTGCATATTTTTCGGTTTTTTTTTGTAATTTATTCGTACAAATTTTTTATTTATAATAAATTATTCGATATTTTTACTGTATTTTTTTTAAATAAAATTTTAAAGCGAATTATTAGCAAATCATGTATTTTACAAATAATTTATTTTAATAAAATAAAAATTTCCTAATTAATTAAAATAAAATAAATAATTAAAATAAAAAAAATCTCCTAATAAATAAAACAAAATCTATTTAAATCTACTTAAAAATTTAAATAATTTATATTATAAAATATTTTTTTCATCCTCAATTATTTATACATCTAAAAAAAACATCAATTATTCTATAGAAAAATCATAAATATTTATATAAATTTATTTATTGTTATTAGCCCGCATAAATTTATAATATTAAATGAAATATATTACATTATTATACTTAAATAAATATATATATATATGTGTGTGTGTATCTAATTGTTCTGTCAAATATAATATGGCACAAAATGTCATTTACAGGTGTGTTATCATTTTATTATTGTTATCAATTGAAATACATATTATTCACTAAATTTTTCATAAACATCAAAATATTTTCATATATATATATCAAATTATTTTCAGTATAACATTTGCTAATTCATCCGATTATTTTCAGATTATTTTACGTAACGTGAATAAACGACCTTTAAATTGTTCAAAATCACGTTCTCTTTTCAATATATAAATTCATTATAATATTTTTCAATACATAAATAAGTATATAAAAATCGTTATCATGAAAAAAATAATATCATCGATCGTATATATAATACAAAGATGAACTATCCTAATATTATTTTTATTTATTTTTTTTTCATTTTCTTACATATTTTATATATAGAAATTATTACACGCGACCATATTTTATTTACAATTCAATTGCCTCCCCCCCCACACAAAAAAATACGCGTAATTGAATATTTTATTCGGTGACGCACGCACGAATTCTCGCGCGTGAAATTTGAAATATATATATATATATATATAAATATATCTTGTGAATTTTTAGCGAAAATGCAATTCGTTTCTGCTATAAATTATCAAAAAAAAAAAATACAAAACTAAACAAATAGAATAATGATGTGAAATTCAAATATAATATTAAAAGTATGCTCATCCTGTATAAACATTGTGTATTGATTTTTTTTGTTACAGCATATGTATTATTATATTGTCTTAACCCTTTAGTAACCGAGTAAATCCGTGGGGTGTAATAAGCCGTTTTTATATATTGTCACCTTTAACCATTGCGGTCGACAATATTCTCTCATCATTACATATATATATATATATATATATATATATATATATATATATATATATATATATATATATATATATATATATATATATATATAAAGCCTAAATTATAACCCTTCTTATATATATGGACGATATTTCATGGTTCGATTCGGGGGTGCTGCTTTATTACTTCACCCCCGTTAATCACGTATATTCGCGTCTAATATATTTATTCTTTTTATATTATATAAATCCATCACATTTTTTTCATTTTATTTATTTATTCGTGATATCATTTGTCTTAATCAGTCGACATTAAATGAGACACTATTTTTTTTTCCAAAAAAATGTTTAATGTTAACTTTTGGATCAAATTTATATGTATTTTATTTGTTAAAAATTAATTGACCTTACACACACACACACACACACACATATATATATATATATATATATATATATATATATATATATATATATATATATATATGAAGAATATTTTTATATGGAAATCTATAAAGAAACTATCTTTATAATTTTTACAAATACAAATTATTTATAAAAAAAAATATTTTAGATTATATATATTAATAAATTAATAAAATATTTATTCCATTGCATTATTAACGATATTATAATGAATAAAAAGAATAATAAATTATAACCGGATAAGCTTTTAATTTATAGTAAAATTTTCTTTATTATTACTAAAATGTTATTAAATAGAACAAACGATACGTTTATCGTAATCGAAATCTTATAAATAATAATAAAAACGATTATTATATTCATATAAGTATGTGAAAATTTATATTTATATATATATATATATATATATATTATACGAAATGAAAGTTCGATAAATGAAATATTCATTTTATTTTACGCAAAATTAAACTTTCACAAAACACGAAAACATAATAATAAGCAAAGATGAAATATAATATTTTATATAAGGATAAATTTCATACTCGTATGAAAAATTTTACTTATTTATTTATATTAGTTTATTTTTTATATTCGATAAATAATAATAAATTCATATATTAATTATTATATAAAAATTAGTTTGAAATGTTTTTTTTTTATTTATTCATATATATTTATTATTGTCTTTATATATTATGAAATATGTATAAAATTAATGAAGGCATATACTGTCAATTTTTTTCAATATAATTAAAAAAATACTTAAATAAATATTATATATATACCATAAATGTGTGTGTGTGAAGGAAAATTTAATTTTTTTTCCATTTGACCGAGTCGTCAAAGTTAGTTAAATCGTCGAACGGATTCGATTATCCGACACCGACAGCATGATTAAATTCCATAAAAGAAAAGCGTTCGTCGTGAATTTTCATGAATTTTCCTTTTTTCCATCTCTCTCTCTCTCTCTTTCATCTTTCACCTCGTCTCCATTTTTTTTTTCTCGCAATTAGCTTATTAAATCGACGGCCTCGCTGAATACCGTAGAGAATTTTTTTTACATATCATAATAAACGGATATAATTGTGCGTATGTGTGTGTATGTATTAAATGTATCATATTCGACTGACGAAATTATTTTTTTTAATATATATAATATTTTTATAAATAATTTTCATTGTTTAAATATTGATAATTTTCAATTATAAGGTCGCTTTTAACCTCGACTTCATCATTAGCCTTTTTTTAGCCTATTTTTCACTTTTTCTTCAATTATATTCCATATTAAAGAACTTCAATCAGTCTTACATTACTTTAAAATCATCTCTCATAATTATACTAAATTCTCTAAAAATGCCCAAAAAAATTTTCTTCTGATCTAACTAATATTTATACTTCTTTTTTGAGTCATTAACAATATTTAACAGCAAAAAATAATTATTAGATTAGAAAATTAATTATTTATCATTTATCACATGTATAAAATATTTAACATATTATTTAAAATATTTGACGCCGGACGCCGTCATCATTTTTATTCGTCATAAAATGTTTTTTTTTTTAATACAAATCCTATTAATACTCAAAATATACAGCATTTACCATACATGTTGAATTTTATATTACTATTATATATTTTCATGTAAAATATTTTAGTATTTAAGATTCGATTTTGATTTTGATATATGACTATTGTATTATAAAACAGTCACAGTACTAATTTAGAAAATATAATTAAAATTATTTTCATATAAAATAATGAATTTTGTCATTTTTAATAATATATTTTCGACTTGCGTTAGCAACAAAAAATTCTCGGTATAAATTTCAAAGTTAAAAAGTTCATATCGACGATTTAATTAACGTCTTAAAATTAGAACTGTCAGTTTATATTAAGATGACGCAATAATCAAATTTCGCTTCAAGGAAGTATTAAAAAATAATCATTTTTCATATAGCATTATATATTATAACTATAATTAATATAATAATATTAATTATCTATTTTCATATTATAACACTGTGATCAAAAAGTAAAGTGAATTTGTTTATAAAATGTAAATTCTTTATTGATTTATTCAAATCAATTTCATCCCCTTCAAAGTAATCCTCGTCCGATAAAACGCACTTACAGTCGGAATATTTTTTTTCCGGTATGGCCTACAAAGATCTACTTTGATTTGATTTTTATCTCTTCAATCGTGTCAAGACGACGTCTCCGCATTGACCTTTTGAGTTTGCTGAATAGCCGTAAGTCGCGCGGAGCCAAGTCGGACGAATGCGGTGGTTGCCGAACGATACGAATCAAGTTTTTAGCAAAAAAGTTACGATGAACCAATGCTGCATGACATTAATGTGATAAAGCAATTAAGAGTTGTAAAAACTTTTGACAAACAGACGTTTGGCAAATGTTATAGACAGTTATAGAAAAAAATACAATTTATCTACTTTCCTAATGATTGTTTTAAATGACAATATCACCTTACTTTTTGATCACAATGGTATATTATATATACTATAGATATTTTTTCTTTGTGATATAAAAAATTTAGACTGACAAAATTTCGAGATAGGACCCCTTCATATTTTATGAAAATTTATCCGTAAATTTTATATGATATATAAACTGTCGTCGAGTTACGACGATGTTAAATTCGTAACTCGACAACCGTTTCGCCGTCGTAAAGGTGATTTGGAGCAAAGTTTGAACGCAATTTTTTTTATATCTCATATTTTTATGACAATTTTTTTTTCGTATCCTTTAACAATTGCTCATTACGCAGGCCGTACAAGAAACGAATGACTTTATAAAAACTTTTAAATTAATATATATATATATATATATATAAATATGTGTGTGTGTGTGTGTGTGTGTTAAAATTTTGTTACAAGGTCATTTGATGACATGCATTCATCTTTTCTAACGTATATCGCTAAAACTATTTAAAAGAAAGAGAGGATATATAACAATATTCAATTAAATTAATTCTTTTATTTTTATAATAATAATATATTGTAATTATTAATGAAAAAAAAAAGATTTTTAATAGTGTAATAATTATAAAAATTTGAATATCAACACATCAAAAGGTGGCAAATTATTTCATATATTGCACCGTCCCCCTCTTTTTTTATTAATTTAAGTCACGTTTTTCCCATTTTTTAAATGGTATTATTTTAATATATCGTTTAACGTTAATCTGTATAATTAAATCGTGAATTTTTTTTTCTTTAATTTATTTCGTTATATATTTGTGTGCGTTTATTGCATATACAAAAGTGGTTAGAAAATAAAATTGAGATATTATCGAAAAAAAATCCGACTTAATAAACTGAAACAATGTCGAAAAAAAATTCGATTTACGACGAATTTTTTTCATTATTATTATTATTATTATAAAATCCCAACGTTCACCTCAACAATATTTTTTTTCTGATTTATTATATATATATATATATATATATATATATATATATATATATATATGCAAATTTTTTTAATCACCCCTATATTGAATTAATAGCTTTTTTTCACATTCTCGTCGAATTTTCAAATATTTTTCCCGCTGAAAATTGTACACGAGCTTTCAAGCTTTCATAATATATACTTTGACCCTAAGCCGGGGGTCACATCGAACGCGTAACTGTATTATTTGACAAAATAAAAATACGTTTTTTTATCATGATTCAGATTGAACACAATTAATTACAAGATTTTAAATGTTCTCAAAAAAAAAAAATATATATATATATATATATATATATATATCACATAATATATTATATAATTCCATTTTATTCTAATATATAGATTTGCATCATAATAATATATTTTTATAAGAATTAAAATTTTAATAGACAATCATAATTGAGTAATTAATATTCGATATCAAATTTGATTGACGGCAATTAATACGATTTTTCATTTAATCTCAATTCAACTTGAATTAATTTCAGTGCATATAGAAAAAACCATATAAATTATCAAAGAAATAATACTTATATAATTTTCAAACTTTTTTTCTATATAATATATTAGATATTTTTCATTTATAATTATGATATATATTTTTTTAGAAAAAATTATAAAGCGTATACAGTGACAATTTTCAAATTATAATTATTAAAGTTTATTGACCATTGTAATATTGCAATAAAAATGGTTAATTGTCAATTTGTACGACCCTTTTCGGCAAACTATATTCTGGATAATTCAACACAATAATAATGATTGAAGATATTATTTTTGACGATCGCGTGCAACGTGTGCCATATTTGACAGATGAACCCGTTGTACAATTGACTTCAAGGCTGACAATCAGACATTTCATCACAACTCTATATATATTAATATACCGATCATAATTTGAAAATAATTTTATAAACTGATATTTTCATTTGATATATACTTCATAGAGCTGACGACTCGTTTGTTTTCACTATTATATCAAAAAGTAAGGTGAAATCGTCATTTAAAACTCCCGGGCATTAGAAAGGCAGGTAAATTGTATTTTTTTCTAGGTTGGTAGGACTGTCTATAACATATACCAAGAATCTGTTTGTTAAAAGGTTTAATTACCTTCGAGTTAAACATGTTTTTAGTTTTTTGCGACTTTGTTACCAAAAACTAGACTCCGCAACCACCGTATTAGTCTGGTTTGGCTCCGTGCGACTTCTGGCTATTCAGTAAACTCAAAAGGTGAATGCAGGTATTCTGTTTTGACACGATTAAGAAGATAAAAATTGATTCGAAAAAGGTCTTGAAGACCATACCGGAAATAAATATTTTCCGACTCTAAGTGCATTTTATCGGACGGGGATTACTTTGAAGGGGATGAAATTGATTTGGAAGAATAAATATAGAATTTATATTTTATAAACAAGTTCACCTTACTTTTTGATCACAGTGTTATAATATATTAATTTCAATGAAATATTGTTGCGTAATAAAATTACCGAGGACGACGTCTCGTCTTCTAAACCTATTGTGTCAATGCACCAGAAACCCATTGCGTCACTTAAACCGATTTTGTTTTGAAATGTAAACACAATACATTTCATGGACATTCCAAAATATTTATTCATATTATGTAATAATATTCAAATAAATATATATTTATTTCACATTATAAAATATTAAAGTGTTGTTGATTTATATTATATATAAATTTTCAATTATATAATTTAAAATCGTCGTTTTTCCCAATGGGAAAAGAAAATTATTATCTTTGATATGGGTGAAAAACGACGTCGAAAACAATTTACGTAAATCGTTTAATAATAATAATCATAATAGTAATTATTTTCACATGTGTCGTTTATTAAATTTTATTTTTGACCGATTATATTAATTTATGAATTCGAATCGATTCAGTTGTATATATTTTAATTACACTGGATTTAATTATTATATTTTTTTTAATTATTGAAATTTTATTTAATATTCTATTTGTATTATTATTTTTTGTATTAATTTGACCTTTATTTATATCTGTATCACTTTCTAAAAATATAAAAAGGTGAATATGATGAATAAGAAATGAAATTCGAAATGTACGAATTATCATGTATGAAAAAAATGAAAATCGCATAACTATTATAAAACTATTTTAAATTCAAAATCAATTTACAACTAAATAATAGAAACTTCAATTGTATTTTTAATTTCCATCATAATATAAAAAATTCGCTGCTTTTATCGAATTTTTCATCGAATAATTCAATAAATCAAACAAAGGGTCATAATTAAATTTATCACTTTCAATCTGAATAAAAATACACGAATTAAATAAATGGATATTCAAAAATAAAAATATGTAATAAATCTAAATCGATTATTATTCAACCCTTAATTGACTATATATATATATATATATATATATATATATATATATATATATATATACATATATGTGTGTGTGTATGAATCGTCGTAATTTATTATAAATTTCTATATAAAATGATTCGCATCTTCTGAACGCAGCTTTAGACGGATGTTTAGCGTTTTTAAAGGTCGATTCTAAGGTCAAAAGGGAGGCTTTCACGTCGAACGTTTTCCACCCTTATATATAATGCCGTTTGCTAAACGGGTTAAATTTTTCATCTTCGCACATTTTCCTTTTGATGTTTAAAATACAACGCCACGTTTTGTACATAATATAAAATGTCCTCTTTTTTCAAAATTATGCGAACCTTTCTTTATATGATACGAGGATATTTCGCAGACAATACCCTTTAAAAAAAGGATACTAATATCAATTGCCAAAGGGAACAAAAGACGTGCGTATAATACGCGATGTTATCATCGACAAATGTGATTTTTATCATTGTTTTTATTATTGCAATAATAATAAGTAATCATATTTAATAATTTTCTTCGAAATTAAAAATCATTATTATAGTCTCATAAATCAATTATAAAACATTCTTAAATATTATGTTTTTAATAAATAAATATTTTTTTTATATTTATATACGGCTATTTTTTATTTCTTTTCAATAAAGCTTATAAATTATTTCAATATTGCTTGTCTACTTTGTATATATTTTTTTATATACAAAATTTATTATTATAATAAACAAATATTTAAAAATTTACGATAAAAATCAAACTATATTTATATCAATGTTTGCCAAACTGTGTCACTTAAATTTAATTAAATTCACTTTTTTTTTTGTTTTACTTTTAATCTGTTTAAAAATTGAAATTTTATTCAATTTTTCTATCTTGAATATATTTTAAAAAATTTATTATAAATAAATTTTATATAGTTTTTATATGATAATTTTTTTTCTAAACACAAACAACAAATATATTGTATATTTATTATGGAAACGTATTAAAATAACTCGCACGAGAGGATTTAAAAAGAATAAAAAGAAGAAAAAAAATCAATAATAATAATAATAATAATAAAATATAAATCTTTCAATCGAACGATTCGTTTCTATTTATAAAGAATTATTGATGCGCAAATTTATTTTGTAGATACAAAAAAAATATTATTATAATAATATTACCGAATCAAAAACGTGCATATTGAAATCCGAATACTTTTTGAACGCACGTCACATCAGCGCTTGTCATTTCGCGATAATTTTTTTTTACCCCGAAAAAAATTCTTTGTATCGCTTATCGACGCGCGAAAATTCATACCGAGCTTATTTTAAAATAATAATAATAATATTGGGGGGGGGGAGCGTGCGCGCGTTGATTTTTTTAATTATTTTTGGTTATTTTAATTTTTGTTGTGAGGCGAAACGAAAAAGTAAAAAAAACCACCGCTCGACTTCATCATAAATAAATACGTATAAACGACATATGTAAGCGCGTCGTAGAATATAATGTTTATTTTAAAGCGTTATTATGCGAGATCCATATTCATGATTCGAGTGTATGCTCGCCTTTCGGGCGCTTATTCATAATTTATATTTATGAAAGTTTGTCACAGTATATATATATATATATATATATATATATATATATATATATATATATATATATATATGCGCGTTTCCACTTCGTTACAACCGGACTAATCAAACTTTCAACGCTCGCTTTCTTCAGTAAATATTCTGTTTTAGGTTAGGTTAAAGTCGAACGAGTGAACGAATGTGCGAACGTCGCAATTTGATTTTAATATCGCAATACTTTATATATATATATATATATATATATATATATATATATATATATATATATATATATATATATATGTCGTATTGTTGAGTTTTTCAATTATAGTGTGGCACGTCGGTCGAAATAATGTGACAACTCGAAAATTTGTAAAAATTTCAAATGTGCATATTTCGAAAGTAATCGAATTTATTTTTAATAGAAAATTATATTTTATTTTTCATTTTTATATTCATCTTTCTAATATATTTTCATATACTATGTGTGTGTGCATGAAAATTTATATTATCAATACAATTTTAATATGATTTAAATTAATAAAGAAATAGTATTTTGTTTTAAAATATAATATAATACATATAAACAATGTATTAAAAATTTAGGATACATAAAATTTTATAATAGTTATTAATTTTAAAAATCTTGAAATTTATATATGTAATAAAATATTTTGAGTTAATCATACAATTGCAATATTATTTTATTGAATACATACATACACACATATATATTTTTACTATTAACACATTAACTATCTTAATAAATCATTATATTAAAAATAATTATTTAGTATAAAGAAATGCAATCAAAATTTATAATTACATTCATTTTCACGTTTACTTTGAAACAAAAGTAAACAATTATACATTGAATATAAAATATATTACGTCATAAAATGCATTTATTATAAAGTTGTAAAACGTCGCAAAGATAAACAAACGACGCAATTTTGAAACAGCGACAATGGTCGTAATTATGACGAAATTGCAAAATAAACTACAGCGCGGAAAAACTTTTTCATCCGCGGAAAATCGTCTAACGAACGAATTGAAAACTCGCTCGATTTTCCGAATATTTTCACTACATCTCGCGCGTGTTTCTCGATTCGATTCTAAGAAATATTTCATCGTAGCTAAATTAGGTTTTAGTTAAAATCGACATATTATATTCGCAATATATTACAAAATAAAGTATAAGATGGTTCAGAAAAAAATATATTTATTTATTTTTATTACACACGTTTATTTAACTTGCACTGTTTATTGGTTTATTTATTCGTTTGTCGAAGTAAATTTAATTAATATGAAATTTTGCATACTTGTTCATTTTAGATGACAAAACATGAATCAATTATTTTTTTTAATTATAATATTTTATTATATTATTCTGATTCGTTATATTTTTTTGTATTTTATCGTATTTAATTATAATTAACTCTGCATTTTTTTACGATTTTTTTAATATCTAACTTAAAATTATTATTCATTCAAATTAATGTATAAAAACTTAGTATTTTAACATGTTCTATATTTCTGCTGCTTAGTGGTTTTATTCTTGATCAAATTTCTAAACCCAAAAGAAAAATAGTTTTAATCACCATTTGAGAAATTTTCTTAAAAAACAATATATTGAAGGATACTAATTTATAACGTTGTTTTATAGTTCTATGTTTTATGGTTTAAAAAAATACCAAAAATACAGTCTGGTTTGTAGTTCTATGTTTGTGAACAAATTTAAGATAATAATCTTCTCTGTTTAAAAATGATATTTTATACTTCATATTATACAAAAAAAAGAATATGAGAAATCGTCATTGTCGCGCATAGTTTTCGCATTAATCTAAGCGGTGACAAAACTCTCGCATGGAAAGGGTTAAAATATTTTTATAAATTGATGAATGACTTTTGAAATTATTTAAATATTCATCATATTTAAACAACATCACATTTTTCATCACAACAGAACGATATAATAGCTATGATAAAATAGACATACCAAAAAAAAAAATAAAAAATAAAAAAACAATACCAAATAACAATAAATAAATAAAAAGACAAAAAATAAACACCATTGATTGCATAAGGCACGCGATGTTAAATTTTATAATTTTTCTAATGCGAACGTGCGCGCGGTTAAATTTGAAACGCGCCCGTTCAGTGTTAATAAACGGTGACCGTCGTTCGACGAGTCGTGTGTCAGTTGCGTCGGTGCATCGGCAACGACGGACCTCTAATACCCCGTACAGTTTTGAGGTGGCGGCAAACGAAGGGTTAACATTTTAGAAAATAAATATAAATTATCGCTAATCGACATTGAGATGACGAATTCTAGTAGACACAGCTCGTACAACTGCTTGACAGGATGGGACAGCTATGATAAAATACCAAGGTAAATTTTATATATATATATATATATATATATATATATATATATATATATATATGTCTTATATATATGTATGTATATTATTTCAATTTCAAAAAAATATCAATTGATTTTTATAGTACGAATATACATTTTTTTTTCTTTTCGCTTCAATCACTTGATCGATTTCATATTGAAAATAATAAATCATTGAACCGCGAATTTATAACATTTACAAAAAAAAAGGTTCGATAGAATACAAAAATAACAATAAACTCAAAGAAAATATAAAAAAAAAAAGATTTTTTTTACTTATATAAATATTTAATTTTTATTTGCTTCAATTTCTCGGTTATACAATACGTCTACTAAACTAAACGTTCAATTTTTAACGTCATTATATTACATATATATTTTTTAAAATTAATTATATATATATATATATATATATATATATATATATATATATATATATATATATATATATATATATATATATATATATAGTATGTTAACACATCTTATGCGGGGAACAAGAATCTCTCTTTAACAAAAACTATATCGTTGTAGTGGGTAACGGGAATTGCCGTCCCGCTTATTATATTTCAATATTGATTACAACGACTTATTTTGATTTTTATTATTAATATTCGGTCATGAAAAAAATATTTTTGTTTAGATTAAACTGACCTCGCCATAGATGTGTAATAGTACAAATAGTTTGTAAAGTCTGCCACAGATAACCGTCATGATGATATGTCAGCTCCAGACAAGAAGTGGCGATAGTTTAATCATTGGCAAAATTGATCCTATAAAATGTCACATAATATGAAAGAGTACTTAGGGCAGTGACGAGAATAGCCGCCACTTTAAAATAAGCTTAACCTAGTTGATGAAAACTGACAAAACAAATCTCCAACAGTGAAGGGCAGCAGCTTCGCCAATGAAACGGATCTCCTACTGCACTTTTCTTCAAAAATCTGCATTGCTGACGAAAATTCAAACCGGACCCTTAGTCTGTAACACCTTTCAAGTGAGGAAAGGATGTGAATTACCTCCCCGCCGTCTTTCATTAACCACAATACAACAAATATACAATATATGAGAAAATTACAAGAAGAGATACCTTGAACATCAGAAATACTAAAAACAATTAAATTAAGGAAAATGCAATACCTCAGACACATCTCGAGAAATGATAAATACAGACTTCCTCAAATAATATTGGATGAAAAAATTCAGGGGTAAAGATCAATAGGAAGATCACGGCTTAAAGATCTTCGCTATTGGTTCAACCGTTCCTCAATAAAACTCTTTCGTGTTTATTGTCAACATTTTTGAAGAGACGGCGTGAAGAAGACTTATTATTATCAATAATAAAATAAACAAGTGCATTATTATTGACTTACTTTTTATTATATATATATATATATATATATATATATATATATATATATATATATATATATATATATATACATTCAAGTAAACTTAAAATTATAAAAAAAAAGAAAAATATATTTTTTCTTCTTTAATTGTTATTTAAAACCGACCTCTATTCAGAATTTTATATTATCGGAAAATTTTGTTCCGACAATTAATGTGTTTAGTGCCAATTAAAATATTTCAAGTGGACTTTTTCACGAACTTATTATAGCTAAATTAATTATATATAATAAATATATAAAATTTCGATTGATTTCAAATGTTAAGAAGACATAAATTATAATATTATTTTTAATTTTAATTAATTCTCAACGATCATAAAAAATCAACGATCCAAATTGTTCAATTGAAATAGATGAAAATTCGGCAAATTTAATTATAATTGTATATTTATTGTGTGAACTTTTAAAGTGAATTCGAAATAAACAAACTAGTTTTAATACTTTTAAATTGTAATTAATTATATTTAACAATGCCGCTCAATATCAACGGAAAACTTTAAATATTGCCAATTTAAATTGCGCTCGTTTATCAATCATTATAAAATAAATGTTCGCGGTTCAACTTCTATTAACAAATATATATATATATATATATATATATATATATATATATATATAACACTGTGATCAAAAAGTAAGGTGAATTTGTTTATATAATGTAATTTATTTATTTATTCTTCCAAATCAATTTCATCCCCTTCCGATAAAACGCACTTAAAGTCGGAATATATATTTTCCGGTATGGCCTTCAAGACCTTCTTCAATTCGAATTTTATCTTCTCAATCGTGTCAAAACAGCGTACCTGCATTCACCTTTTGAGTTTACTGAATAGCCAGAAGTCGCACGAAGCCAAATCAGGCGAATACGGTGGTTGCGAAACGATATGAGTCGAGATTTTGACAAAAAAAAGTCGCGTAGAACCAATGCAGTATTACACGGTGCATTACCGTAATGAAAGAACCAAGAGATAATTAAACCTTTTGATAAATAGACGCTTGGCAAATGTTATAGACAGTTCTACCAACCTAGGAAAAAAAACACAATTTACCCGCCTTCCTAATACCAGGGAGTTTTAAATGACAATTTCACCTTACTTTTTGATCACAGTAGTATATATATATATATATATATATATATATATATATATATATATATCAAATTTTCCATTA
Organism: Leptonema lineaticorne; assembly: GCA_024500535.1. Classification (NCBI taxonomy): domain Eukaryota; kingdom Metazoa; phylum Arthropoda; class Insecta; order Trichoptera; family Hydropsychidae; genus Leptonema; species Leptonema lineaticorne. Next base: position 627,282 of record JANIJI010000026.1, on the reverse strand, counting down.
AACAATGACGATGAATTATTAAATAATACAATTTCATTTTGATGGAAACGATAAAATTAAAAATTAATATCGCTGTTTCGAGGAACGGGAGTTGGTTTTTACCCCTATTTGGGTGGTATAAAATTGGTTATGGTTGTAAAAGTCATTGTTTAAATTTGTATTTGTGACTATATGTCTATTTATTGTTTAACAAGTCGATATTGTCTATTGTATAGAATTTAATGCCTATGTAAACAACATAAATGCAAATTAATTACCGGCTTCGAACGGCTTACAAATTACAACCGAATATACGAGAATGAAAAAATCGTTAAATATTAATCGTTACATTTTATGATTAATAATAATAATAATAATAGTAATAATAGATTGACATATTTTTAAAATTCGACATATAACAATTTTTTTTAGATATCGCATTTAGTTATTTTTAAAAATTGTTCGTTTAATATTTAATCATGTCATTAATGATTAATAAAGCGCGTATGACATATTTTAAATGGCATACACACATATTTTGATACGAAAAGCCGAAATTGAAATATTCATAATAAATGAAGCAATTAATGTAAAGCTGTAACTTCACTGTCTATGTTGTTTTATATAAATTAATATGTGATAATTTTTATAACCGATTTCATATATACTATTACATATAAATTTATGATTTACAAAATTTATTTTCAATCAAAATATGTAAATATATTTGTAAAATAAGTATATATTTTTTATTCATTATGACAACAAATAATTAATATTACAGATTTTTCTCAATAACCCATAGAATATTATAAAATGTAAAAATAACGTACACATTTGTGTGTGTGTGTAAATAAAAAATAATAAATATTTTTAAAAAAATGTATCAATTTAAATTGAATAAATTACATATAAATTTTCATGCTTTACGTGACAATGATAAATAATAATTTCATATATTTATTACGCAAAAGACCGACATATTCATCTTATCTTCTTATAATCCTCAGGGAGAGAAGAAAGTACGTAAATTTCCTATTGTCTCCTTCTGCAAATTGAATACTAGAAAAGGGCGCGCACCCTTTTTAATAAAAATAAATAAATAAATAATGAAAGAATTCTCCTCGAGAAGAGGTCAAAAATAAAGTGCCAAAATTGCCGATGTAGTTTTCAAAAACTTGAACTAGAACCAAAGGGTGCTGGAAAGCACTTAATCATTTTTTTTCTTTTTTAACCACCCTCAAGAGTATGGCGACTTTTGAACTTATCGAAAAATTCTTAAAACGAAGTCAAAATCCTCCCTTAGGAATATATATAAAATTTCAATATCTTTAATATTGTTGTATTAATACATTTTTTATTTATATAAAAAGTGTATTGAAAAATATATAAATCTTTATATTATAGCTTATTAATATTAACCTGTTTCTTTGTTGTTTTTAATAGAACTAATGTTTTAGAATGTTTGAGAACAATGGTGTAGGATTAAATTGAAAAAAAAATATTCAAAATAATTAATCTTAGATTATGAACTATAATCGAATAAAAAAAACTTTTTATTATACAAACTACTCTTTTTTGCAGAATTATTTTAATTAATCGGAATATTTAAAGTCGTTATAAAGCACTCAGATCACGCTGCGTCACTGTTTTGCAAGTGGACCCGACGAATAACATTCGTGCACTCAACAATTCTCTATTTAAAAAACGAGTTTTTATATATTATATGATTAAATGAAATATAAACAAGAAAACTATATCAATTTCATTTAAACTTATGTTTATAAAAAAAATAATACAATATAAATTGTACATCATATTCACTAAATATTAAATATATAACAAATTCATATAAATATTAAAATTAATCATAATTTATATTTGTAAGTTACTTTGTAGAAAATAATTAATTCAAAATATAATTTAATTATTATAAATGTTATTTGTTACTTCTTTGTGAATCGAAACGAAAATTCCCTTTGATGCTTATCTTTAAGACATCAATATTAGTCTTTTGGCAAATAAATCAAATGTATATTTAAATGAAAACATTAAAATAATTATAAATTTATAAAATTATCCTGCTAATATTTAATTTTTACTTACATATAATCGTTCAATCAAAAAGAATGAACGGAATGTATTTTTTAACTGTTTATTATTATGATAAAATAATAAATAACATTGAAAATTATGTAATGTTGCCCCACCATAAAATTACACATTATTTACTTTGATATTATGTACTTTAAATTTTATCAAATGTAATCAGCCTATATATGTCTCTAGTGTAAAATTCATAGACTATTCTTGAACATATTTTCATAAATTTTCCTTTAAATCTTCACTCTATAAATTTACTAAAATTTATTATAAGAATCTAGATTTATAAAATAAAATCATCAAAATCATTCTAATATCTAAAATATAAATTTTACATGGATTTCATTAATCATTTATAAACGAACTCTCATCAAGAATTAATTAATACAATTTAACCAAATCTAATATTTAACCTTTTGCTTATTGTAAATAAATTATATTATGCATTATAAATTTGTACTGTATTTATTCGGTTGAATATTAAAATATTTATTAATAATATTTTTCTTTTCTCTTTACAGAGTGCGGGTGGAATATTATGTTAATGAAAATACGATTAAAGAAAGATTACAATTGTATTTTATTAAGAATCAACGGTCAAGTAAGTATTTATATATTATATTTATTCTAATATAAAATATGTTTAAGCCAATTTTTTTATTCAAATTTGGACTCCGAACTAACTAAATTGTGTAATTTAGTTTAATTGGAAGTTAATATAATTTCTATTTTTTTCAGATATTGCTATTATTTTTATATATTTTTAATGCAAAATATTACATTCCTTTATAAATATTAAAAATTCATTAAAATTTCTCTATTAATATTAAAAATTATTACCTTATTATATTTTTTTTCCAGTGATGACAATATTTAATCATATATTTATAAATTTAAAGCGATATAAAATATTATGTATAAATAATTTAATACTAGAAAAAAATATAAAAATTAAATTTCAATATTATACAACGCAGAAATATTTCAATAATGAATATTATATATTTTGTTATAAAAAAAAATATTTTTTAATATATAAACTTGACTTAGATAATGTTTAGTTGAACATGTTTTATCAATATAACAAGAATTTCCTGAGGGAAAATTTACAATATTCACAAATTTATTATAAATATATATCAAATATTATTATATTATAATATATATAAAAAAATGTATTACAGGTTTAAGGATAAGGATTGCGAATCTATTTTTTAAATTGTTAACATGCGTTCTGTATATATTTCGCGTTATGTGGGATGGAGATCCAACATTTGCCGCATGGTAAATTAACATTAAAATAAATTTATTTTATATTATTTTTATTTATTTATTACACGTGTAAAATATTTATTCATTGAATAGTTACGGTTGTGTGCCCGGAAACAAAACATTATACGAGATATCGGCGAATTTGACAGAGGAGGAATTTCGGGAACAACCGATAATTAACTGGGACGCTATAACATGGGTGGACAGGCCCGTTGTATTATGGATATTTCAAGTGATTTTAGCCATCGTATCACTGACAGAATCCATGCTATTGGCATATTTGGGATACAAGGTAAATTTAATTTACATTATTTTTTTTTATATAATATTTATATAATAAATAGTTGATGAAATCTGTCTATATCCGTGAAGTACCATATATTAGTTAAAGATTGCTAATATATAATTTAGATGCATACAGAGTGTGTTAATAAAACTCACATAATATAATCAGTCATTTTACTTAATAGACACACCGTGTGTGCTTCATTAAATAAACATTATCACATTACAGGAATAAAGTTTATATTATATACAATCAAACTTGTTTCTGTGCGATAGATAAGAATAGCAGAAAACAAATCGTACAAAAAAAAATATTTATAAAAACCGTATAAAAATAAGATCGACGCAATTAACCAATAATTAGACTAAAACAATGTGTACATACACACTGATAGCAAAAAAATGTGATACCAATACAATGTGTCGAATTGAGATTTATATTATATTTGAGAAAAAAATCTCATAAAAAACGCATACAAAAAGACTTTGACTGTATATAATATAAACACATCACTATTGATTAAATCATATAGTATATAATATTTTAAAATATATTTGATTATTATATTTATGATATTGATCGTTTAATTAGTACATAAAATATTATAACGTTTAAAATATAATATATTCTTATTAAAATATAAATGACAAAGTTTAAAATGTAATAATTAACGTCAAAGTTTGCCTTCAAATTCATTCACCTGTTGCTCAAATTTGTACTGTTTTTTTTTTCATCCACCTTTTGACAAAAGTAATCACATTTACTTAATGAATCTTCATATAGAATTCAATTATTTAACTAATTACAAATTCGTATAACCTAATCCTTTGATAATTGAATAATTTAATAAGACACCAACAGATGGCGTGACGACATTACGAACATTGCATATTAATATTTATTGTAAATTTTTATACATATATTATATTGTGACTATAATTCAACCACTCCTATTTATCTACACATTTAAAATTCTATTTTATTTTTTAATTATAATTATGTCATTTATTTTATAGGGAAATGTGTTACAACTAGTGATGTCATTTCACTTCATATTAGAACTTGTCAACACAGTACCATTCGCATTGACCGTAAGTATATATATATATATTATGTATTATATATTTTAATTAATCATTAAAATAATATTTCCAAATATGTTATATATATTTAATATAGATCTATAAAGATCTTGTATACTTCAAGCATTCTGATTATATTAATTCAATTCATGGGTAATAAAGTATAATTTCTAATATTTAGAGTATTTTTTAAAGAAATTCAACAAATAAAAAAATGAATCTCATTTTACAAATATCCAATGAATTCAAATGGCAATGAAAAAGACGAATGATTCTCAGAATCAAGATTCAAATCCGGTATTATTGAATCGATCACTCCGCTATAAATTCAGACTTTGAAATTTCTCGTTTTAAACGAGAGAATTTATAACTGGGATGAATCTTTTCACGATCCCAGAACGCTCGTTATAACCGAGTTTGCCCGTTATAACGAGCAGACCGAAAAGAAAGAACGGCGAAAACCAACGCGGTTTTTCTTTTTTTTTTGTCTTCTTCTTTTTTGTTATACGGAATAAATTACCCGTATAAAACGATTATTAGTCGACGAGAGGCCACTTGGAAAGTACGAAAGCTTTTGGCCGCATAATAAAGAGGCATCCACTTTTTCTATCTTTAGAAAAACGCAATATATATATATATATATATATATATGTGTGTGTGTGTGTGTGTGTGTGTGTGTGTATTAGGGATCCGAAAAGGATAACCGAATTATCATATCTCGTCTAGGAATCGAAAAAAAAGAGGTCGAAATAAATGGAGGATGGGAATGGGAGGATTGTTTGGGAAAAAAATTGGAGTAAAAAACCGACGTGATCTCACATTTCAATTTGTAACCTTTCGTATTCAATTTGTAATATTTCGTTGGCCGAATTTGAGATCCAGAACAGTGACGGCAAAAAAAAAATAACGGTCGAATAATCAAATAAATTATATTATTTTTATCATAAATATATGTACATGTTTAGATTAATAACAATATGGACATTGTTCTTGACGACGGCGCACAAGGGCGCCATCTATTTTTGACGTTGATCATTATTTCAATTAAAAATATGTTTTCATTTTCTTTTGATTAATTTAAAACCTTTGTAATTTTCGAAATTATTTTTATAGTAATTTAAATAATGACTTTTCTTGTAAAGTCACCTTTAATTATAATATTAAAAATGTGAATTATAAAGGTAAAAAATAGAATTTAATGTTTTAAAGACTAATTTTCATATTTTGAAGGTTTGAATTATTGTAAAAATTTAAATAAATAAAAATAATCTTTTTTATTTATTTAAATTTAAAAAAATATTTTATATATTTATTTAAAGAATATTTCGTACTTTCTTTAATTACATTAATAAAAAAAGAAATAATAACTAGTGAACAAAATTTCTATCTTTATTTCGATAAATAATCGAAAAAATATATTATAATTAATTAAAAAATTATAATAATCAAATTTTGCTATGAAATATACAATCTATTAACAATAAAATCTCTAAAATATGAGTTTAAAAAATTTTAAATTTGATCAAAATTTTACTTTCTATTTAGCTTCTGTATCCGCCATGGAGGAATCTATTCATACCAGTATTTCTCAACTGTTGGCTTGCAAAACGTTCATTGGAAAATATGTTTGTGAGTATTACACAAAAAAAAACGAATTAAAACTTTATAAAAAATAAATATTTTTTTAATATTTATCTATTTTTCAGAACGATTTACATCGAGCTATGCAAAAATCTCAATCGGCACTTTCTCAACAACTAATGATATTGTGCGCCACGCTCATGTGTTTAGTATTCACCAGGTATACTTATTCACCACGACATAAAAAAAATAGTATAAGAAAGTAGACTCGTTATGCGCAATTCGTGAATGTAGAAAAAAAATTTTTTTAACTTTTATACGATATGTGATATTTTTACAGCGTATGCGGCATTCAGCATTTCCAAAGGGCCGGTCATCGACATTTGAACCTTTTCCAATCGACTTATTACGTTGTTGTGACATTTTCGACAGTTGGCTATGGCGATTTTGTTCCGGACATTTGGCCTTCTCAATTATACATGGTGCTCATGATATGCGTAGCCCTTATCGTTCTACCAACTCAGGTACGAAACATTATTATATCTCAATATATTCTTAAGGTTATTAACCTTCTACTTTATAACAATATTATACTAGTATTAACTAGATAAATTTTATACTTATCATATTAAATATATATATATATATATTATTTTATATAAATAGTTCGAACAATTGGCTTTTACTTGGATGGAAAGACAGAAACTTGGAGGTTCTTATTCTTCGCACAGGGCTCAATCGGAAAAACATGTTGTTGTCTGTTCCACGACTTTGCACGCCGATACTATAATGGATTTTCTCAACGAATTTTACGCTCATCCCTTACTACAAGACTTTTACGTGGTGCTGTTATCACCAATGGAGCTGGACACAACAATGAGGATGATACTTCAGGTACCATATTTATTCGTGACCGACTTTCGACGATTTTATGGGTTAACTCTCATGTTGCCCTGACTTTAGTCGAGTATCAGTTTTAATAGTAACATTAGTCGAGTCCGGATGCATTTTGCTGTTAACTGTACCAAGAACTGGGTCTCTTTTTTAATGATTTTAATGACATTATACTGGTAAAGTAAGGAAGTCTTCTGATCTAATGACAAGTTTTGTTTAATGAGCTCCAGCACTGTTTTGCTTGTCACCTTTACTATCCATATAATAAGGAGCGGCCATTGCCAACATCACAACTTTTTAAATTTTCTTTTCCCAAATTCAATATTGAAACTAACATCAATTTATATTTGTATTAGCATTCTCATTTATTACATTAGTGTAGATTCTATCATTGTCCTGTTTATCATATCGATGATCGCATATAAAACATATTCATTGATTTAATTATTATTTTCATCATATTCAGGTTCCTATTTGGGCACAGAGAGTTATCTATATTCAAGGATCCTGCCTTAAGGACAGCGATCTATGTCGCGCCCGAATGAACGAAGCCGAAGCAGTTTTCGTTTTAGCAGCCAGAAATTACACGGACAAAGCCGCTGCCGATGAACACACGATTTTAAGGTCAACAATTAAAATATACTATACATATATATATATATATATATTATATAAAACAACTAAAATAAATTATCGATTGTCTTTTCTTTCTTTTTTTTAACGTTTCGAACGTTTTTCAGATCATGGGCGGTGAAGGATTTCGCACCGAGCGTACCACAATACGTTCAGATTTTCAGGCCTGAAAATAAATTGCACGTAAAGTTTGCTGAATATGTCGTTTGTGAGGACGAATTCAAATATGCCCTCTTGGCTAACAATTGCACTTGTCCCGGAGCTTCAACACTTGTCACACTCTTACTGCATACTTCGAGAGGACAGTAAGTATTCATACACGAACATATACTTTATATATGTACGTATAAAAATGGACAAACATATATATATATATATATATATATATATATATATATATATATATATATACATATTGAATGCATACAATAAAACCTCGTTATTCCAAAGAGGGACATCACGTTTAAAGTAGGCTTTAAATTGCTCAATTTTCAGTTGAAATGAAATGTAAACTTGTTATACCCTTTTGAATCCCAAGTTCAAGAGTTCAATGAATATTATATACTTTAATTATAATCGACTTTTTTGGATTATGTATTATTTTTATTGTTATTTTCTTTTTTTTTGTACCAAAAAAAAATTAGACGATAACTTTAATATTATTTTGATATTTTTATCCTAAATAATTTAAATTAAAATTATAAATATTAAAGATTTTTTTTTCAAACTTAAATAAATAAAAGTATATAAATTCATAATCCAAAAATATTATAATCTAAATCAGTCTAGATTTTTATATCCAACTTTAGTATAAAATTATATATATATATATATATATATATATATATATATATATATATATATATATATATAACTATCATTAACCATAAATTATTCAACTTATCTATAATATATAATAGATAAACGCTTATCGTAAGCTTAATATTTCAGCTTATTTATTTTTATATTAATTATATTCCGCGATGTTTTCGAACTACAACATCTGATAAAAATTATATGTGAATAAAGATTTACGGTTTGAATAAAAACTTCGATCTCGATATTTAACAATATAATTTTAACCGTCATCGAAAGGGTTGGTAAATCGACGCGATCGGATTAATAATGTCGAAGAATCGTTTTCGATGTGGGAAATTGAAAACATTTTCTAATATTTTTATATGTTATCTAATAGAGAAGGACAGCAGTCACCGGAAGAATGGCACAGATTGTATGGAAAATGTTCAGGAAATGAAATATACCACATTGTACTCGGAGATAGTCGTTTCTTCGGTGAATATGAAGGAAAAAGCTTCACGTATGCCAGCTTTCATTCGCATCGCAAGTGAGTAAATTTTAAAAAATAATGTATATTTTTGTTTATATTAAAGACAAATACGTCTGTAAATCGCGCATTATTATTATTATATAAAAAATATGCATTACATATTTTAATATGTTTTACCTCGTTGAGATTATTACTTTTTTTTGGCAGACAAAATAAATAATAATTAGATAGGAATAAGTCGGATGAATATGGAGGATGATTTTTTCGATGGCGATTATTTAATAGCGCCTTAAAAATAATTCACATTATTTAAGTAATTTTATTGAATTTACATCGACTTCAAACCTTAAAATATCATCATTTACTTTAATGACCTTTTTTTAGGAGACTTGTTTTTCGTATTAAAATTTTGAAATTTTTTGAACCACTTCTGATATTGACGAATAGATTATTATTATAGTATATACTACAATTTTTTTATAGCATTCTTTACGGTTTTTTTATAGAACCAATTTTTTTTTCAATTTCAAATATGGTATAGTATCAAAAATATATATTTTTTTTAAATGATCTCCAAATGTTGAGAAATGAACGAAACACAACTGACGACCAAATAGGACCTCCATTTAATATGGCGACATTATTGTCCGGTATTCCAAATATTATATAATAATTAAATATGCTCTGAAAAACAGATATGGAGTCGCTTTGGTTGGCGTTCGTCCTGCTGAGCTGCCCGAATTTTACGAGGAGACCATCCTGTTGAATCCTGGACCGAGGCATATAATGAAGAAAACCGACACTTGCTACTACATGAGCATAACGAAAGAGGAGAATTCGGCGTTTGTGGTAAATAATAATCATCAACAGCAGCAGCGGCAACAACAACAGCAACAGCAGCAGCAGCAGAGTAATCAGCCACAGCAGTCGTCCAGCGACGAAAGGGGCGATTCGACTCCAAAGCCGGACTCGGCCCCACAATGTGAGCCTCCGCAGCTGATCCTGCAAGTGCCCGCTGTGTCGGACACTTCTCGCCGCCACTCCACTAACCTTACACTATCTGTCCGTGAGTGTTGTCGTGTCAAAAATTTGATGTCTCTAGACAAGAATGTGCACAGTATAACTATTGTTACCCCCCCCCACCCCCCCACCCCCTCACCCCCTTCTTCTTGTATCTCAAAACCCGCTCACGTGTAACCGTTTTTATTTTTTTTTTAATTTTTTGAAATCCCTGACTCCTTCAGTTTTTAGCCCTTTTTTCGATCCAACTTAGGATGTTCCCGGTGTATATATATACATATATTAGGAATTCAAGAATCATTATTGATTTCACAAAAAAAATCGAATTTTTGCTAAATATATATATATAAATCAAAATTATTAAATCTATTTATTCATTTAAATAAAAATTAAATTATTTCAGATTTACCTTCAGAAAATATAAATTTTTCATTATATTTTGAGAGATACTTTAAAAATTATAAAATTAAATTAAATATTCAATTTATATCATATAATTTCTTAAAAAATATATTTCGGTAAATTCTAATATGATATAATTTATGATTAATTACAAAAAAATGCAGAATTCGATCAATTTTTAAATTATTTTAAACTTTATATAATATAAATAAAAACAATGAATATTTATAATACTATATTTTAAAATTTCTTATTATATATTATATAAATTAATGCTAGAAATTCTTGAAATCCGAATGAATCTCAAAGAATATATTAGAAATATCAGCTCAATTTCTTTTTTATTTTTTTTTAATAAAAAAATATTATTTTATTGAAAAAATAGCAATTTTTAAATTTCTAATATAATTCTTAGTTGAAAACCGGGAAAATATATTTGTACCTATAATGATTTAAGTCGCATTTCTATGAGTATGAACCGATTTTTAAAGATTAATTTATTTTGGTTTATCTCATATAAATATGCATTCATTTTATTTATTCAATCCAATTTCCAATTTGATTTTTCTTAGTTGTCTAAACGAAAGAATGTACAACTAATTCTTTAAATACAAAAATGTTTCTTGCATATTTTAATGATTATAATCGTTAATACTATAAGTAGATTAAAAATATCTATACACATATTATTGAATGCGCGAAACATTTTTGAAAAATATCCCTTTTTGAGATTTTTTCTAAAGTAGGTACAATTTTTATATTTCCTTTTGACTGTTTTTTTGGTCATTTAAATCGCTTGTATGAATACCTTTTAATTTTTTTCTCTTTTTATACAAAATCAATTTTTAATATTTTACGAAAGATTTAGAAAACCATATATAATGAGATGAATAAAATAAAAAATTCTTTTAGAAATAATATATTGATAAGAAATTATGAAGTGTTGCAATGAAATATGATATGGAAAAAAAAACAATAAATATTTTCATTCGCATCGAAATGTTAAATATTGATCTAAATTGATTATTTTATTTTTAACTAATTCAATAAATATTTTAAAATATATATAGGAAATATTAAAATTCTTGTTGCCGAGTAAAGTTTAATATTTTTATTAAATAAGTTGATTATCAAAATAAATATAATAATTTTATAAAATTTTAGTCGGATAATTTGTTTTTTTTTTAATATGAAATCATTCAATAAAATTAAATATATAGATTTATTCAAAATTAACATTAAAAATTGCTTTAAAAATGAAAAATAATGTTTCATTGTAACACTTTGTATTGAAATTTTGTTTTAATTAATTTTAATTGGCATTTTATATTTTCCATATTAAACGTTCGATACGATCTTCAAAAAAAACTAGTTTCATCGTGAAATGATGTTTAAAAAAACGTAAAAATATTTTTTTTCTCAAAAAAAAACAATATTTTACAACGCGCCCTGAAAAAATCAAGGTATCGACATTTTTCTAAATTTTCCTATTTTTCATTTTTATTTTCAAATTTATTTCCATCGATATCTGTAGACTACAATATTATGGGTAAGTATTTATATATATATATATATATACATATATATATATATATATATATATATATATATATATATATATATATATATATTTTCAACAACATCACTTTTCTTATTCACCTAGAGAATAAATAACAATAAAAAAAACACAAAATGTGCACAGAGATCAAATAAATACACAATTGCACCCAACACTTACACACAGATATTATTAAAAATTAAATAATTTCATCGTTATAAAACATAGAAAAGCTTATTTTTTTATATTATATTATATTACATACTAGCACTTTTGAACATTCCTTCTTTTATCTGCATTTTTTTTCTATAATCTATCTCTATTTTTGATATATTGCTCTTCTAAATTTTTATATCGTCTTTAAAGGACGAAAAATTTTAATATTAATTCTTTAATATTATATTGTATTTTTTTATAATACGTCCTTTGAATAATTTCAATTGCTTGCACATTAAACGTATAATTATGAACATATACTAATTATGGTATATATATCTACGTAATATTATATATATATATATATATATATATATATATATATATATATATATAATGATTGTCAAAATGTCGTCGATTTAATGATATATTTACGTTTGCTCATAATATACGTTCGATGTGGATGCGTCATTACTAATTAAAAATTTTCGATATAAAAATGAAACGATGACTACACTAAAAGCACAAAAATTAAACAAAAAAAAATTGTATATATATATATATACAACGACAGCTTATACACGATATAATAATATACGTAAATGTGTCCATTGGCATCTGTGAACAATCGCGTGACGAATAATTGTAAAAGCGTTAAACGCGTTAAATTGTATAAAACTGAAGCTATAATGGATCCGAAATACGAGTTTATTGTGAAATTTTTATTTTACAATAGATCATAATTCGGATTTTCAATATAGTGCCCGTTTTTTAGATATGTATGTGTGTGAGTGTGTGTGTGAATATATGTATGCATGTATTTTTATAGAGTAATTTCGTGTATCACGTATATATATTGTATGTATATTATTTATATAAAATGTGAAAGTGTATGTAAGCACTTTAATGCTTTAAATGTTGTGTCGATAATGCAGTTCAGTGTTTCTCAATCTGTATATTATGTAAATCTATATATTGACACGTTTCGGAGAAATTGTGATTTTTTTTTATCATTGTGAATAAAATTTAAATAAAAATATACAATATATTTAGATTTGATCAAATATTATAATTTTTTTTAAATTTATAAAAACTACTAATTTCAAAATATATTGAAATCAGATGATTTATTTATTTTTATTAATTCTCTGATTTTTTTTATTTTTACAAATATAGCTTGAGAAACGGTGATTCATTCATTTAAATTAATTTGCATAAAATGATTCTCCAATGATTAAAAAGAATAAATTTTAATATATTTAACATGATAATTTTTAACTGTAATTCAAATTTTAATATAATCCAGAATATTTTGCAAAATTTCAATAATATATAGAATATATAACATAATTTCACTGTATCAAAAGATATTTCTAAATATTTTATTTTTATAATAATTGAACAAAAATTTTTAGAAAAATATATATTTTTTTTTTTTTGGAGAATTTAATTTATAGCATTTTTACAAATTTAAAGACGAACGAGTAGTATGATTTATTGCTATTTTATTGAAAAATTTCAGCAACATTTCCCGACAACGGCGGTTTGGGAGATTCGAGACAATGTCTGAAAGAATCATCGCCTATGTCCTTAACTACTGATAATCTTTCGGTTTCCGGAAATCACTTAGAAGTTCCAAGATCGTCGGATACTAATCCCAATCTGCTGTCACCGGAAATCATGTCCAGAAGAGGTGAGAGAGTGCTTTTCCGGAAAGATTTTCCGACACACATATATTTATATTGTATATATATATATATATATGATACTTACATTTCACTCTTTCCGATTAATCCTGTTTCCTTTTTTTGTTTGTTTGTTTGTTTATTTGTTCGTACAGGCAGTCGAAAACCGTCGATACTTCCAGTACCGGATATGTTCACCAGTTCCGCTTTTAACATTAATGCCGACGGCCATTTGGTAGACGGTGATGGTGATGAGAGCGAAGACGAGCTCGACGACGACGTACCATGGAGGTCACAATCGGAGAAAATAGCGTAAATATAACATAAATAATTATTATTTAACATATAAGTCATATACGTGACATAATGCTTCATAAACGGCATATATATATATGAAATGTGGTAACTATCATTTACATACATGCGCACTAACAAGCGTAATTTAAAATAAAATATAAGTTTGATACGAAAAAAATTCGTATAATAAAATATTTTCATATTAATGTATTGAAAAAACATTACTTTTAAATAAATTAATAGAATACCTTCCAAAATTTAATTCTAAACAATATTAAAAAAAAAATATTAAAATATGGTCTCTTTAGATAATATTACAAAATAGTGATAAAAATTATCATTTAATATAATAAAAGGGTGTTATCAAACTTTATATGAAAAAATATTTCGAATTTATTTTAAAAACTTTAAAAATTTTAAAAATATTAATTTCTATACTTTAAAATTGATTGAATGAAATTTTATATTAATTTATGCTCAATTTTTTTTTTGCATCAAACTTATATTTCATAAATAAGGCTTCAAATATATTATTTGCTATTTATTAAATTTAAGAAATGTTTTATTATTATTATTATTTTGTTGTTTCTAACGACGAAAAATCACATTAGTTACAAACGACACATTTTTCGTAATGTTTTCTTTTTTCAATCATAACAACATTCATTTTTCCAATTCAAAATGTCAATTATATATATAATTTTTTTTCACATATAACCTTTGCATGCATGGTAATAATAATAATAATAATAATAATAATAATAATAAATACTTAATGGTAAAAATATAACCGTCAGATAGATACGGAAAATTTTCTTTGATGTTGACGATTTTCAACGGCATCTTTAATTTTTCTCGATGGAAAAGTGTTCAAGAACTAATTTCCGTCGAGAAAAATATCTCACATAATATATATATACATGTGCTTAAATATTGCTATCATTTAATCACATAATACAGGATGATCTAAAAATTACACAGATATATAAAATCATTGAAATAACAAAGAACTTAAAAAAAATAGATCATTTGTATATATATATATATATATATATATATATATATATATATATATATATACATGTATGTGGAATATGATCAATGTTATTTTCTATACTTTTATTTTGTATAAAACGAATACTTATTTGATGTAGATCATGCATAAATAAAATATTTTTCTTATGATTAAATTCTCCTTCGATTTAGAACGTTAGCACGCTGATCGTTCATATAAGCGAAAGCAGTGGCGTACGAATATTTATTTATTTTTATTCGTATTATTTTAAAATTTTCACAAAACGAACGATTAAAGTGCAAACTGTCTATAAATATTAGCAAAATGTTCTATATATATATATCATAGCATTTAAATGATAATGAAAGATTTTTCGTATAGATAGTTATTATTTTTAACATATATTAATATATATATATATATATACATTCATATTACGTGTTTTTCATACTATATTATTTGTGATGGTCTTTTTTATGATTTTATTCTTCATTTATAATTTTATCATTATGTTTAGTTCATTTTTTAATTTATTGTCCTATCTTCAATATTTCCAGTTCATCAATATACAGCCGACATTATTTTTTCGTTATATTTTAATAGTTTATTTCGTCAATTTTCGCCGCACAAAACATATCGTTACAATATATTCGATCTTCTAAAGCTTCTCAAATGTTCACATACGATATAGCTTTCGAATTTATATATATATATTTTTTTACTAATAAAAAAAATACTGCTACAGCAAAGTAATTTCTTTGTGATCTTTTTTGCCATTTTTCCCGATTCCTTATCTAACGATGTATTATATTTTTTCAATACACTTTTACCTTTTCATGTTTGTAATACAGCATGATTTAAAAATAGAAGCATTCTAACCGAACATCATTCCGAATCATTTAATAATAACAACGTGTCCGATTGATAAAAATAAAAATCATATATAAATATTGAAATATTCTATATGTTTCCAACGTTCGATTCAAAACGATGTATACAGAGTGCTCTGAATTCGAAACATCCTGTATTACTGCGCCTGCAGAAAAAAAAATGCATGCTTTTACTATGAAAGCGACAATCGAGTGCATATATTTAATTGTCAATTTTATAATTTTTTTACGACACAATTAAAATTTTCAGTTTTTTTACCTCAAAATATACCTTTTAGCATGTTGAGCATTGTTTTATCGCATTTTTTTTCCAATAAATTACAAAAATATTTTTTTCAATTGAAATTTATTGCACTGTAATGTGAACGATGTTATTGTAAATATATAGGATAACGTTTGTTTTTTAATGTACATATATAAAAATAAATGGAGTCAGATAAATAACTCTTTAGAATCTATATTGAACATCATAATAATTGTAAAGAAACTAAATATAAAATACGTTTAATTTAATTCAATACAAAAAATTCTTTCTAAAAATAATTACATTTCAAAAAAAACACGTAAACGTATTATTTATATATGTATTATTTTTAACAGCCTATTCAATATATTTCTCTAACGTAAGAAATAATTTTTATATCCCTTCATCTTTGAAGGTTGTTTCAATCAGTTTCGAATTTCCTTTTTCACTTTCTCGTCGATGATGATTTTTATTTTCACTCAAATGAATCTTTTGGCAAGGGAATCAGTGATGGTTGAAAGATACCGAATCTGCAATTTTAATAATATTCTATCAAAAATTATCAAGATTAATTGTCAAACAATATATCGGAGAGTATTTATTATAGTAGAGTCAACCTTATTTTTGGAATTTGGTTCCTAAGAATCGTGATTTTAATCGATAAAACCCATTGATGTTTCCGAAACACTGATAAAAATGTTCAAAATAGGTTAAAAGAGCTGACGACAACTTTCTATGATTAGATGAAGATTGAAAAAGACTATTTAGTCTTGTGGTTATTTAGAAAAAAATATATTGTATATATATATATATATATATATATATATATATATATATATATATATATATATACATATATATATAATAAAACTACGTAAAATACATTTAACACTAAAAATGATCGATCTACGAAGTAGTTATTATTATAATTTCATAATTAGACGTTGATAATAATCAATTTGTTGTTAAATTAATTAATAAACAATTAAAATAACGATAGAAATATCATTTTAGGAATGGGAATAAATGTGTCTTAATTAAAAAAAAAATAGTAATTTACTAATATTTCTATAAAATATCGTAGCTAAACAAAAACAAATGTTATACTATTATAGCTTTGGATCGTTAAATGTCGCATTTGTACCGAAAAAAACTTATATAAATTATATTTAATGTAAATAAATGTTGTTTTTTTTTTGTAAATATACAACGATAAAATCAGTCGAACGGCGCCACGTCACACGACGGTCCCGACGCTAGGCCTGAAAAATACGACACGATAACAAAATAAAAAAATAAAGACATCGTGCACATTACAAAATAATCGAAATATATATATATATATATATATATATATATATATATATATATATATATATATATATATACCGCACACGATGCAAAGTTGATTTTGAAATAATAATAATAATGAAAAAAAATCAATTAATTAAAAAATATATATACACGAGCGAATGAAAAATGAAAAAGCAGGCGTTATACATAATGCCCGAACGGCTGTAATTGATGAACCGTGGTGTTGATGTTGTGTGTGTGTGTCCCCTGTCCTCACGTAGCGTCCCGACGCCCAGCACGACGACCTCGTGCGCGACCAGCGCCGAAACTACTGACTCTAGGTTGGACGACAGTTATATGTACACCAATATCTATAAATCAGCATGGCATGCCGAGTATGCTAGGTGAGTCCTATTCAAGCACTTCTTGCACTATTCATACTTTATTTATTTATAAACATCAAATACGAACACACATTTGACTATAATATAATATTTATCTGTTGATTTTTTTTATTTTTTTTTTTTGCTAGTGTTGCTATAATGATTTTTGATGTTAAAAATTAAAATAGATTACAAAAAAAAATAATAATAAGTTGTGAATGATGTTTGACATCCTACACGTTTGCCGGATTTTTCACCGGTCGATTATTTCATGTACGACAGCGGATCCCAACAAAAAAAAATTGTAATGGCGAAAAATCAAAAATATATATACTACTGTGATTAAAAAGTAAGGTGAAATTGTCATTAAAAAAACAGATAAATTGTGTTTTTTTTTTTACTAGATCGGTAGAACTGTCTATAACATTTTCCAAACGTCTATTTGTCAAAAAGTTAAATGATCTTCGAGTTACACGTATTTTTACAAATCTCGATTCTTTCATCACGATAATGCACCAAGTCATACTGCATTGGTTTTACGCGACTTTTTTTATCAAAAACTCGACTCATATCGTTTCGAAAACACAGTATTCACCAGATTTGGCTCCGTGTGACTTCTGGCTATTCGTCAAAACTCAAAAGGCTAAAGGGGGAATACCGTTTTGACACAATTGAGTAGATAAAAACCGAATTGAAGACTAGAAAAAGCGTTGGCAAAAGTGCGTTTTATCGTACAAGGATGAAATTGATTTGAAAGAATAAATAAAGAATTTATATTTTATACATATATTCACCTTACATTTTGATCACAGTATAAATTTCAAATGATAAAATATAAAAGCTTTTTACATATATTTTTATATACTATAATTTTAAGTTACCAGTAGAAAAAAATCACCAAAAAAGCTACAAAACATTTCAAGTGCAAATAGTTGAAATTAAATTATATAAAAATTTAGTTATAAATTAAAATTTTCTTCAATTTTCCATCATGAATCGTTGTAGTATCGCAATATCAACAGATAAATTCAAAACAATATATATGTGTTACTGTGAAAACTCGTATTTAATTTTTAAATTAATTATTTAAAAATTATTTTTTTAAAAAATTAAGTAATGAATTCGTTCTATATTTATGATGTAAATTATTTCTTAAAATTTCAGAAATTATTTTCGGGTATTCAAATAACACATTAAACATTTCAATCATTGTAAAAAATTAAAATTTTTCACAATGATAATAATACATACATATTTCACATATAAACATAAATATTCATCAAAATTTGTTCCGTTTAATATTTATATTTTATATGTTTTATTCTTTATAAGAAATATCCATATATATATATATATATATATATATATATATATATATATATATATATATATATATATATATATATATATGGAACAAAATTTGTTGATAATATATTTGGTATATATATATATATATTATTCTTATGATTTTCAATAAAAGAAATAGCCTTCAGTTTCCTATATAAGAATTTTTATTTACAGCCAGTGGCGTAGCTGGAAAATTAATTACTAATCAACTATTATCAGAAAATAAAAATCAATTATTAGTAAATAAAAATATATATATATTTCTTTTTTTTTTTCAACAATTATTCCTAAAAAAAGAGTAGTAAATTAATGTACAACGTGAATCTCAAAAGTAGCGATATGTGCCATAAAATGTCGCATTTCTGGAACACGTATCACTTATATATTTGTGTGTTTCAGACCTTATAATAAGGGCAAAGTCGACAAGAAAAGCTCTCGTGTCTCCGAGCTTAACATAAAAACATTCTTTACCTTACATTAAGGATATCTTATATATTTTTTTATTATATATATATATATATATATATATATATATATATATATATATATATATATATATATATATATAACTGAAAGAACTTTTGCAAATTTGAAAAGTTCCATTCGTTGCTGAAAATCTTCTTGGACTTATCGAATATTACTTTATATTTGTTATAGAATTTTCTCAGAAGCAATAATATTTATCTTTTGTTTCGACTTAGATTGAATATAAAATATATTTATTTTAATATTAATAAATATATTAAATATTTAAATTATATATATATATACCAAATATTTAAATTAAATATATATATATATATATGTATGTATGTATTTAATATATACGCACACATATTATTAAATTATTTATTTTAATAAAACTTGTTGAATACATTTTCGAAAAATAAATGTCGTTTTAAATCAAAAAAATATAAATATATAAATAATTATTGAAATAAAGCGCACTTCATTTCAATAATTAAATAAATAATTATGTACTTGATAAGATTTGTGCATAACTTATATAAAATCATACTTCTTCGATGTTTTTTTTTTTGTTTTAATTACCTTGAGAATATTATAAAATTATAAAACAATATTTCTTTTATTTCTCTTAATTAAAAATTAACATTTCAACTTATTAATTTAAACATTTTTTATATTATTATATATTTATTATTTTAAAATAATTTGATCCGATTTAAAACGGCACTATTTTTACAAAACGCTAATAAATTAATCACATCAAAAATTAATCTAAAATCTATATATATATATATATATATATATATATATATATATATATATATGTATGTATGTATGTATATATATATATATATATATATATATATGTATATATATATATAAGCACATTTTTTTTTTATTTTATAAATTGGCATTTTATAAAAATATTTTAGTTTATAAATTAATTATAATATATTTTTAAGTCTAAAATACATTAGAATTTTAACGAAATCTCCTCCATAGAAATCACAACCTAGAAGTGTAGTTATGATTGTATAGAGTAAGTAGATTTTTTACGACATTTATTACTATAATTTTATTATTATTTTTTTTATACATAAATTTATTGCAGCACGCAATATTTTAATAGCATATTTTTATTTAATTCTGTATCCCAGAAGCAGAGCTTAGGAAACAGAATGCATTTTGATAATTTTTATTATAATTACATATATTCTTCTCACATAAACACAAAAAAAATATATATAATGACACAAATTACAAAATAAAATATATATCTATATATATATATATATTTTTATTTATATATATATATATTTATATAATCAAGCCAAAATAACGAGTATAAGCAAAAACACTTCATACTCCGTACAATAAAAAAAGGTAATGTAAAATCATCGTTGAAAATCCAATATAATAAAACAAAAAAACGGTACGTTCAATTCAGTATCAATTTGTGTTAGTTTAATGCTTTCGTTTGTTTATTTATTTATTATTTTCACATTAATATACATATTTATATATATATATATATATGTATATTTCATTCTCTTCTATGAGAACTATTGTCTACTCCCCGCCCCAACCCCACCCACTTTGTTCAATGTTATATGTGCTTTAATTATTATGTAATTTATGTTGCTTCTTGATATGTTTCTTTTTTTTTTATATATATATATATAATTATCACGATCGTTTGTTATTCACGTCTACGATGCTCGCTTTTTATAAATATATATATTATATATATATACGGATATGACGTAACGTTTCCTGGTACAATTTTGAAATCGTCTTAATTAATTCAACATGTCGTATGATCGTTCTGCAGTATCGTAAAAGGATTTCCGCCAGTTTCGCCATTCATCGGCGTCAGTCCAACGTTGTGCTATCTGCTGAAAGAGAAGAAACCGCTGTGCTGTCTTCAGCTGGCTCAGGTCTGCGAACATTGCTCGTATCGCAGTGCTAAAGATTACCAATGGCAAAACAAGACCATCATCCTGGCAGCCGATTACGCTTCGAACGGAATATACAACTTCATCATACCGCTGAGGGCGCACTTCAGATCGAAGACGTCCCTTAATCCGATCATTTTACTGTTAGAAAGGAGACCGGATATAGCTTTTCTCGATTCGATAGCGTATTTTCCGCTCGTATATTGGATGCTTGGCTCCATCGATACGTAAGTGAACGTTATTATAATAACACATTATCGATACATTTTTTTCAATCAATATCTAACCATTATTATTATTATTATTATTATTATAATTTATTTATTTATTTAAAAGATTGGACGATTTGCTACGGGCCGGCATTACACTTGCCGAAAACGTCGTCGTGGTGAATAAGGAACTATCGAATTCGGCCGAAGAAGACACACTTTCCGATTGCAACACAATTGTGGCCGTTCAAACTATGTTCAAGTACGATTTATAATTATATAATTATATATTATATTATCGTATATGCCGAATGCGTTAATTAATAATTGCAAAGCGTTTAATTGTGTTCAAAGAAAAATGAGAGTATAATTCTAAAATTTGCCTTATATATAAGAGATAGATACCATAATTGTTTAGTTGATTTAATAAATTTGTATAATTTTATTATCTAAAATATTTTTCATTAAAATAATGTCGTTTCATACTAAATTTTATGATCGTATTTTCAACAAAAATATTGATCATAAAAATAAATACTATGACAATTTAATTTTTAATATTAATATTGATTTATATATATATATATATATATATATATATATATATATATATATATATATATATATATATGAATATTACAACTTATTGACATATATTGTATTACAATATATAGCAATATATGATTAAACGACATTATTTTTTATATCAAATAGTACGAAATTTTATACACAATAATATAGATAGATAGAATATATTAAAAATAATAATATTATCGATTAATTTTTATTCAGGTTCTTCCCGTCTATACGTTCGATAACCGAATTGTCGCAATCGTCAAACATGCGTTTCATGCAGTTCAGAGCCAACGACAAGTACGCGTTGCATTTATCGAAGATGGAGAAGGTAATTCGTCATTTTAAACGACACGAATACACGTGAAAAAAAAATCTAAAATTAATTAAAACACATATAAATCAGAATATCTATATATATTTGGTATACACATATATATATATATATATATACATATAAAAAAAAAATTTTTTTCACGTATTTCTTTTTTAACGCTGATTAAAACATGTATGCGCCGGCCGTTTGCGATTTCAAAATATTGCCATGTATGCGATTCATATAAAGCGTTTGCATTTTGCTAAAATTGCGTCTACTATTTTCTATACATGTATATATATTTTTTTTTCTATTGATTACATAGCGTATTTTATATCAAAATAAAAAAAATAAAATGTATAAAACCGCAAATAGTTGTGGTATGGTTATCGTGATTTGTCTTCGATAGTGCGAGAAGGAACGTGGCTCTCACATCTCCTACATGTTCCGGTTGCCGTTTGCCGCTGGTTCCGTCTTCTCAGCATCAATGCTGGACACCCTGTTGTATCAGGCATTCGTCAAGGATTATGTCATCACATTCGTTCGACTGCTGCTTGGTGTAGATCAGGCTCCTGGTTCGGGATTCCTCACATCGGTACGTTTTAATCAAATAAATAACACTGATACAGCTAATTTTCTATAATATATTCAAAAAATAATAGAAAATTTAATATTTTTTTGTAAAATAAAATATTTATTCATCTATATTAATATTATTATATATTTTAATCTTATCTATGATTTTAAAATGACGTCCCTTCAATACTTTCTATTTTAAATGCAAAGTGTCATATTTGGCGAATATGAAGGTTGAATAGGAATTTAAGCAATCCATTATATATCTTAAAATATTGTTAAACATTTTTTTAAACTATATTAAGCTGATCAATGGTTCTTTCTTTTGATTTACGTTCACTTTTTGGTAAATTTTCGTGTTTGATTGATTCAGAGACTTTTCAAATGGATTCAAAAGGACTTTTTTTTTTTGGAGTCATCAAAGTTTTTTTATAACCATTTACTATATTTTATTCATTCTTATTTTTAATAAATGATTTTCCATTTTGTCCTATATTTTATTGTAAAAGAAAATTGATCAATATTCAAAAAAAAATTCCCTTTTTCAAAATCCAAATTTTCAGCATTCATTAACACTCTTATATATACAATATTATAATTAAATCTACAATCAATAGTAACATTGATATATATATATATATATATATATATATATATATATATATATATATATATATTATATAATCATTCAACTAAAATTAATCTTTCACAGATGAAAATAACCAAGAACGACATGTGGATAAGGACATACGGTCGTCTTTATCAGAAACTATGTTCCACCACATGCGAAATACCGATCGGAATATACAGAACCCAAGATACAACCCTGGCTGATACTTCGCACGTGAGTATGCCAGGAAAGTCCAGGCTATGGTCAGACTGCGTGCGAATGCGACCATCGGTGAGTCTGTTAACCAATCACCAAAATGAAACTCAATGTTGTTACGTTATATATATATATATATATATATATATATATATATATATATATATATATATATATATATACTATATACTATATATATAAATATGTTATTCACACGTATACATATACAAAAGAAAATATATTTATATTACATATGATATATATATATACAAATTATGTAAAAGGAAATTTCTCCTAGAATGTGATATGAAACGTCTTTGAAACATATTAGATTTTAAAATCTAAACACACATCAAAATCTTACAATTCATTATAGAATAAGAATAATTCAATCATAATTACAGAGAATATATATATAAATAAATATTCAAAGAAAACTAATATTGTATTATATTTATATAATCGCACATTTGATGTGAACCTTATTTAATATAGAAAAATAGCATAATATATATATATTTATTAATATATCGCTTTTTGTGTGGTTATAATTTTAAAATTATAGTGTTGAGTGTACAATTTATAAATATTTATATACTGTTGTAAATATTTATATACTTAAATGCATTCAAGAACGTTGGTGTGATATGCAATATTTTAAATTAATTCCACAATAAAATTGAATAAATCCATTCAACTATCTTTAAAAAAGGAAACTTTTCATTATATATATTGAAAATTTAATGATTATTATTAAAAAAGAGTTTTTAATTAATGACATGACAACACAATATATATATTGAAATTTATCTAAACTGCAAATTATTACTTTTTACATAATAATATGAATTCTAATATCTGTATTCGAAAAAGCTAGATAAACTACTATGATCAAAAAGTAAGATAAAATTGTTATTTAAAATTCCTGGGCATTAGGAAGACAGGTAAATTGTATTTTTTTTCTACTAGATTGGTTGAACTGTCTATAACATTTGCCAAAAGGTTTAATTATCTCCGTGTTATACGTGTGTTTTTACAACTCTTGATTCCTTCATCAGGATAATGCACCATGTCATACTGCATTGGTTTCTTGCGATTTTTTTTTTTTGCCAAAAACTCGACTCATATCATTTTGTAACCGCCGTATTCGTCCGATTTGGTTCCGTGCGACTTTTGGCTATTAATCAAACTCAAAAGGCCAATACGAAGACGCCGTTTTGACACGAGATAAAAACCGAATCGAAGAAGGTTTTGAAGGCTATATCGGTAAAATACTATGTTTCGAGGACTGCAAAAAAACATTGGAAAAAGTGAATTTTGAAAGGAATGAAATTGATTTAGAAAAATAAATAAGAATTTACATTATTATAAACAACCTTACTTTTTGATCACAGTATTATATACAAATTAAATTAATCACTTAGATTGTTAATATATTATATATTATAATTTTTTTTAATATAAAATGTGATATCACTCCATTTCAAATATACAATAGAATGCATTTTTACATAATTTGCTTTATATTATTATCAACGAACAAAAATAACTATGACAAAGAAAAATTGTTGTATTCGTGTTGCATGATTTTCTATGTTGTTGTTATACAATAGTGAAGGGACGAATTCATGATTTCTTGTTATAGGAGAAATATCCACCATGTCATTTTCTCTTTCTTTCTTTCTTTCTTTCTATCTTTCTTTTTTTTTTTAGACATTTAATAAAAAATAACTTACAGACGGCTGACAACGCGTCAAAGTATCGCTTTCAGCACGCTTCTGTTTTTTGAATGGCAAAATATCTTACATTGAAATAATAAAGAAAAAGTCATAAGATTTGTCGATAGATTCGAATTCATAATCCATAATCTATACTTTGAATTCATAATTCATATTAAAAGTTATATATGATGTATAACTTTTTATATACGATTTGATTTTAAATATTTATGGAAACGTTAATTAATTAACTTTGTTATGATAACATTATTTTTTTATAATCTTATATAAGGTTTTATAGTTTTTTATATATTTTTTTTAATATTCCAATAAATAAATAAAATATTTAATTCGTGACTTATCTATCGACATGTCATATGACTTATATCGTACGAAAATTCATGGCGTAAGTTCACAACTACATAACTTTATAACTAATTACATACATTCTTAGCTATTTAATTTTTTTTTTGAATTTTAAGCAATATTTTTATTATTACTTTGTTTTCGATTTGAAACTTCTATTTGCGGCTCCAATTTACAAAACTTTTTGCATTATTAATTATTGTAGATATATAATTATTATTTTTGGATGAATAGATATTTTAATAGTGTGATACAGGGCTAACGAACCTTTTTTTATTGTACATAATACATAAAAAAATAGATACTAAAATTAAATAATTATTGTTTGTTTTTTAAAACAAATTCTGTGTCACATTACACTATATAAAATTTTCATACGTGCCAAAGGTTCGCCATCCCTGATATAGAAAAATTAAATTCTAGTATAAACTATATCATTATCACTTCTACATTTAAATTTTAAAAAATCAATACAATTTTCAATTGAATTGTTAAACTAAAAATATTTCCTGAAAAATATTATTTAGTCGTCCAATTTACAAATAATATTTAATAAAAGAAAATTTTTAGAAATAATTATGAAAATTTTTCTATTTTATAAATATAAACTGCAGATTGTAATTTTTCTAAACTATTATAATACTTGTTTTATATTTTTCAATTTAAAATTCAATATATATATATATATATATATATATATATATATATATATATATATATATATATATATATATATATATATATAATTACATAAAATTATTTATGTAACACTGCATTCACGCTTAATTTTTTTAATGATTTTATTAATTTCAGTTTGTTTTATGTGCTTTTTTGGTTAATTCATCACATTAAAACTTCTTCTTTTTTGTTAATTTCATATATCTTTTTAATATATTTGGTTCACTTCACATCATTCATATACTATTTTTTGACGTTATTAATTTATTATTAATGAATATTTTCCATGTTTTATTAACGTTTAAGGAAAATATGTATCACATCGCTTATACACGGTATTTTTATTTTACATATATTTAATTTGCACATATTTCTCAAATTTAAACATTGATCAAATATTAACACGATTTCAATATTCACCGATGAAACTTATTAAATCTTTAGGATTTTTTATTTAATTGTTAAAAAAACATATTTTATCTATTATTTTCCGCATAAACATCATTAGGAATTAAAAAAGTATTTTAAATCGATATGATTTACAAATTTGTAATTTCAAAATTATTTTTTCTAATTAACAAATGGGTGATTGGCTATACAACTAATGATCGCAATCTCACATCAGTTCAATTTGGATAAAATAAAAATATATTATATATTAGAAATGATTGATAGAAATTGTGCTTCAAGATATTCGGTAAGTAAATATTAATAGATAAATTTATTAATTGATATATATATATATATATATATATATATATATATATATATATATATATGTTGCTGTAAATGTGAAAAATCGGATTTAATACATAATTATCTCGTAGCATGGTATATATATATATATGAGAATTTTCCAAAAAAAAAAAACACTATTTAAATTGCATCATTTTGATATTACTCGTTATTAATTATATAAAAATGAAATTAACCAAACTCCGTGGTAATTATGCATTTTAACCGATTCATTAATACAGTAGCGTGTGTATTGTATGATTTAAAAAGGAAATTGCGCACATTGAATGTTCGTTTAAAAATTGAAAACATTTAAATCAGTAAATAATGTAAATTTAATCAATGTCTTAGTCATATTTCACTTTTTGTTCATTTAAAATTTAACTATTGATTTTTTTTATTATATTTATAAGTATATGTATATGATTTATTTTTGCATGTGTAATTAATTATAAATATTTATTTTTATCTGATTTTTACTTTGTGAATTTTTTTTTGTTTTTATATCTATCAAAACTGTTTGTGTATTATATATATATTTTTAACGCTTTGCATGTTTAAAATAATATTTTATTCTCATTAAATTAAAAAGAATCTTTAATTTATAATATTTTTATTCTAATCAATCCTAATTGAACGATTTATAATTATAATAATGTTTTATACGTTTAAAGGATTCTTTTTAAATAAAATTAAATACTCTTTACAAACATTATAGCTTTTTTCTACTCTTTTGAATTCATACACATTATTACTCACATTTTTTTAAATAATAATTAATTATTCTACCAAAAAAAATATATCCCTTTTCAAATGACTGTTTAATTAATTAACATGAAAAAAAAACTAAATAATTTTATAATACAATTGAACTAATCATATTTCAATTAATATTCATTTAAATATTTGAATAAACTCGTACAAAATTGGCACTTAAAATTATTAATTAAATGTAACTAAAATTTAGTTATTTATATAAAGATTCAGATAACAACCTTTTAAAAACCGGATATCGCTTTAATATTAAAATTTTCACTTAAAAACGTGTTTCTTAATATGTTTATAAATAATGTATTTAATAGATCTTTTCAATATGTAATAAAGTTTTTTAAATTAATATATGTAGATTAAAAATTGTTTGCATTAAAAAATAATTCACTATATATAGATATATTATCAAATTTGATTTTTTTAACCATTATATAAATCTTAATATAATAATTTAGAATGAATTCTTCTTAATCTAATTTAAGTATTGTAAATATAATAAAGAACATACTAAAATCATTTTAAATTGTTATACAAATCTTTTTTCATCTTTAAATATGTTTTCATAACACACAATATTCTTTAACGTATTAAATCAACTATTACCCTTCTTCTAAAACAGCAAAAATAATATATTTCAATATTATTATTTCTCATTTTTATTATATAGTATAAAATATATAATATCACGATATACTATTTCATAGAATCATACTGAATAATACACATTTAAAGTCTTTAATGAACGTGATATCATATTAGATATAGCACTAGTTTTATTTGTTTTAAACAGTAGATCGTATTTTATGTTAAGTGATATCACGTCACGTCATTAAATATATATATATATATATATATATATATATATATATATATATATATATATATATATATATATAATAGTAAATAGTAAATCAAACCTACAGTCATTTGAAGGGGAAGCATATTTCATAGGCTTCTCGATTATTTTTTTCTACATTTTTGTATATAATGACAGCATGACGAGGAAGGTGATGATGGTCCACAAATTGGTGGTGTAACTTACCGTCCACCTACCTCATCTACTTCTTGCATGGAAGGATTACCTAAGAGCAAGAATACAAGGGTAAGAGACTTTTTGCATGATCCAAAAAAAAAAAAAAAAATGAACAGGTTCAAAACAAATTCACTATTAACACGTTGACTGACTCGCGCGTTTTAAATGACATACCAATAGCACCAACATTAATATTTTATTATTCGATGTATATTATGATAAATTTACATTTAATTTATAATTATATTTAATGTGTTTTTCGTGGTGAAGTTCATCGGTGACCTCCGATGCGCTATAGATCATTTTTAGATAAGTAATTAAGGAAAAATATTCAAGTGATTTGTCTGATCGAATAACTGCTTATAATTTCCTAATGCGAAAAATTATAAAGTGATACAAAAAATTGGCATCGAAGCCTTTTCTCAATACTTGTGTTGTAAATTCAATGGTATTTATGGTATACAAACAAGTATCAAAAAAATATTGCAATTCTCGATTTTAGGATAAAGTTAACATTATATTTAGTAAAATGTTTTGATGATGAGGGTTTTATTTCATTAGATATTTACATACAGAAATGTAACTCATTAAGAACAAATATAATATATATATATATATATATATATATATATATATATATATATATATTTCCTTATATTAATAAAATTATTTTTGTTACGTATGGCATTAAATTCTTCAAATCATTATAAAAAAACAATTGTATTATTTTAAAATTCATCAGTATTGGTCGCGTCGTTGATCACCGCTGATCCCCGTGGCAGTCAACGAGTTAAAGTCAACTTTTTTCATATATCGGGTGATTATCATATGCATATATTCATGGTTTCTTTCCAATCATGTCTACAATAATTATTGTGATTTTCTGGGGTTTTAATCATATTGCATCATAGCTTCATAAAAACTATCTGTATAAATTTTCTTTATCCTGATATGTATTATATATGAAACAGTTCAAAATTCTTCACAAAGCATTTTAAAATTAAATATTTATTTATTATATGTGTATTTTTAATTATTTCTATCTCATTTTATTCATAATGCACACAAAGTATTCTATGTTAAAAGGGTAAACTCGTCATTTCTATTTTTTTTTATAGAAATCCAATAATAAATAAAATATTGTGAAATAATACATAAATAAAATATTATGCCATTTTTGCCCTTTAAACACAGAATATTATTTTTCTTATTTCTTTATATATATTATATACCTCTTCCATTATTTTTTTCATTTTATATATCTTATTTATACAACTGTATTACATTTGAATAAGAATCAAAATATAAACTCCATTGAAAAGTAACTTTAATTATTTGATTTATATTTTACAATTACACTTTAATTATATTATATATATTTATATAATAAAACTTTTATTACATACAATTTATAAACAAAGATCATAAATTCTTTCAAATACTATTTTTCTTTTATTAATAAAATATAATAAATAATGAAATTTTATATATTTTTATTATTTTATTATTTACCCCCATTACTACAACATAGATTATAACGAAAATATATTATATATCCCATTTTATTAATTGGCAATATAATTTCTGCTTGTAGAATGCTCATAGTACGTATTAATATTGATTTTTTTTTTAATATTTGGTGAATATTTAAAGTATGAAGTTTGCTTTTATTATATATATGTTGCTTCTGAAGATCATAATGGTTTTTAATAACTCTTTAATATTGAAATATTTACCTCAACTCTAACGTGCCCGATAAGTATTTACAATTTTAAAATTTCAACATGTCTTTAAAACTATTCGAAATCCTCAATTTTTAAAATATTGAAATGCATATGTCATTTATAATTATATATAAATATATGCCTTGAGATTTATTTTATATAAATAATACTATTATGAATTGAGGGTTAGTTTAGTTTAATTAAATAAGATTTCAAAAAGTATATATTATATAATATATGATAATAAATTAATTTATGAAGTATTTATTCAAATTATTATAGTTTAAAAATGTGTATATATTAAAAATATGTACCAAATTGACCATTTTAATCATCTTTATAAACAGGTAAAATAAAAATATATTATTTTAAAGATTTCAGCGATTAAATGCAAAACAATTTTGAATTTAATAGAATTTATCACGTTAAATTTAATTTCGATTGATATGTATGTTTAATTTTATTCAAAATAGTATTCCCATGGTACTGCCGATGAAGCCAGAGATAATCATGTGCAACAAATTGAACGAGCCGAAATTGCAAATCTTGTTCGATCAAGAATGGAATCTTTAAATTTGCCAACAGCCGATTATGATGATGTAAGTGAAAAGAGAAATAGTCTGTCTTATGTGATAATAAATCCCAGTTGCGATTTAAAATTGGAAGAAGGTGACATCATGTGAGTAAAAAAAACTTAATATCTTAACGTTGCAATATCATTGACAATATTTTAATGTATAATAATGTTATTAATTTTTAAGATATCTTGTAAGACCATCTCCATTCTCGGCTCAAAAAACATTCGAAAGACATAATAGCCGGAGAAAATCCAATATAAGTTTCTGCTCGCAAAGTCTGATACAATCGATGGCTAGTCAAGGTCCAGGAAGCCGAAGAGGCTCCGGCGTTGGACTTGCTGGATTCAATTCACCGAGAGCACCACCATTGGCTACTACAAAAGCAAACTCTCTATCTCTACCAGATAGTCCAACAGTGGCTGGCACAGTTAGAGGAAGATCTAACTCTTTAAGAGTAACCGATGATATACTATTGCGTCGTTCAAATTCGTTAAGACACGGATTACCAAATGCCGGTGTAAGCAGAAGGAAGAGCAGTCTTGAAGAAATTGGAATATCGCATTTCAATTCATTACTACAACATCAACAACAACAACAACAATTGCATCAAAGTGGAATAAAGATTGGTTTAGAAGTGACACCACCGGAAGAAGCATACGGCTTGCCATATGAACCAACCCCGGTTCCAAGCCCACACCCAGAACGGCAATCGTTACAAGGTACTATCGTATGATCTACGGCTAGTACAGGATACCATCTCATGTTAGGACGCAGACGAAGCTCGGTCCCTAAGAAGTAAACCTGACATGAGGTATCCTGAAAACGGTCGTTGTTTTGGAGAATGTTAACAAAGTAAATAGTGAAATTTCCAAATTTTGCACACTAGTCTCGCTAATCAAACATCATTTTTTATGTTATTATAAAAATAGAATGTACGCTCTTATTGATTTTCATTTCTTTTTAGACAATTTACATTTCTCATTGCAGTCAATTTTACTTCATATAGGTATCATAATTATATCAAAATGACTGTGGGAACAACTATAATTAGACTTAAACATTTCTAAATATCTGAGATATGTACTTGAGATCATTAATAAAAATTATGTTTATCATATCGTTAGCACGTTTTGTAAAACATAATTATTGAAATTTTCAATATAATATTCATTACGTTTATCTCATTTTAAAATATGTGAGAAATTGTTATATGCATAAAAAACAACATGGCGAAGTTAAAATTTCATGATCAGTGACACATCTTACATTGAATTTATACATATAGAAAAATATTATATAATAACTATATTACACAAATAAGTCTAAATAAATGCCAAATGAATATTTTTGCTATATTACAAAAAGCAAATATTTCCACAGAACCATTTAACATTAACATTACTGATGATTATTATTAAACAGTGTGTCAAACAAATTCCATTAAGAGACATTTTCTGATAAACATTAAAATAATATAGTGGTGTAGTGAATCAATGTTTTTTTTTTAAATTTAAGAAGCAATTAAGATGACCTAAACAGCTCGGACATTAATTCTTCTTTATTTTAAAAAAGTGATTTAACGCTACACCACCGAGGAAATTCTATATATCATTGTTGACAGCAAAACAATATATACAATATTAAAAGTAATAATTGTCAATGAAGCCAAAAATAATTCACTTATTCTTAATCAACAGTAACAATTGCCGATATCTATAAATTTTTTGAATATATCAATTATATTATACATGTCTGTTTGAATGAATGTTAGATGTTAAATGTCTGTATGTCCTATATTCTCGTGTAATTGACAGCATCTGATTTATGATAATAAGAGAAATTTTAAGACTTGATTGTGCCTAGTGTCCTGTTGTTTTAAAGCTTTTTTTATTTTAAATGTATGTTATTAAATTAAAAAAAAAAGTTATACGACCAAAGATTATAACAGAGTGATTCGTATTGGGAACAATAATGAATGTCTGGTCTATACATGATGATGATGATGTTGATGATAATGATGATGGTAGTGGTGATGGTGGTAATGACGATGATTAATGATGATTGAAATAACACTTAAAATACTAAAGCGAAGGATAAAAGTGGAATGGAACGATGTGATTCTTATTACTATTTTTCTTATATTCAAAAATTCTGTTTACGGCATACTGCATGATTGATAAGAAACATATATAACTTAATAAGTCTAAATAAATATGTATTGATATATGAATATACATATTAAATTTCTATGTGACATGTATTATATAAAAAGACTTACTAGTTTATAACTAAATATATATGCATAATTTTTTGGCTCAGGCCATAACATATAAGAGCTATTTATTTTGAAAGTGGCATAAATCCATTTATGAAGGGTTTTAAAAATGTAGGCAACATATGACACAATAGAATGATGTTTTTTAAATTCAAATATTCAAATTTATTATCCCAATTAGAATATTTAACATTATTTAAGAAATAATATAGTTCTGATGGCTTAATTGGACTTAGGCCACTTTCAAAATAAACGGCTCATTTAAGTAATGAAATTGATGTTAATATGTATAATAATCATTAATTCAAACTGTAATCACACTATATAATATTTGTACTAATTTCATTGTAGTGTATATGCAACGTTAATTTAAGTAAATCATTGATCATATTTAAGTATAATAAAAAAGTTGCCAATTTTAAGTGATTATATGCAAAAACGCACTCATTTTTAATTAAATTGTGAGTTAAAAAGATATTACTTATTTTAATTATATAGACGTAATATTATTATGAATCGATTGTGGAATTAGAAATCAGAATTGATGATGAGAAATTCTCTTGGTCTGCTTAGATTTATAATATAAAAAGTAATTTATTTATAAAAAAAAATGGAAACGTATACAAGACTTTTCTTAAGAAAAAGAATCGGCACGTCACAGTTTTCAGACTTGATAAACATAGATTATCATCCCACATAGATTAAAGTAAGTTAAAAATATATTAATATTCATAAAAAAATATGTAACGAAAACTATTATGTATGTCTTTAAACGTTAAGCATTTTTATTTTTTAAATTTCCCTTAATTGTGATATTTTATTATTTTGCTATATACTATATAATTTGCTATATATTATATTAAAATTCAATAGAAAAAATAAAATATAAATTAACCCTTTGAATAAAACAATACTACACTGTGAAAAAACATTGTGCTTTTCAAAACAATATTTCAACTACAATCGGTTTATTAAACTATTTTACAACCAGCTTAAATATTGTGAAACTTAAATTTCTCAAAGGGTTAATTAAAAACAATAAATATGTGTATCAATTACTTCTACATGAATGTCTACTTGTGAAATAGTATATGTTATAAATTTTAAAAACATTATATACATATATATATATAGTGTAATATTAATGATTAAAAATATATATCATGTAACGTAAATTATAGTGTATTGTCAAATTATATATATATATATATATATATATATATATATATATATATATATTGTCATACTTCAATGTGGATTTAAAATTTCTGATATATAACCTAATCATGTCTAAATTTTTACTCAAGAGTAAAAATTTTTTTTTCTTTTTACTAACATATTTTATTTTAACGCTAATGTAATCTTAATTAAAGTTAATGTTGTAACACAAGTATTATATCATAATATATATATATATATATATATATATATATATATATATATATATATATATATATATATAGCTTATTTTATGCTTGAAAAAATGTATGAAAAGTTATATTGAAGATTGTCAGTGAAATTATTAAAATTTTTCAACATATTTAAAATTGCTAAATGTTTTACATAATTAGGACGTATTTTTTTCATACACAGCTGAAAAAAAGGAAATAATATCAATAATTATATCTGCTATAATTTCATTAAATTTTAACTAGTTCAAATTTCATCAATTAATTTTTTTTAATACCAAGAGTTGACGTTTTTGTGCTAAAATATAATTGCTCGTTTTATACTTTTTTTTTCTTGAAAAAATAGTAAAATATCAAAAAACTAAGATTCTAATATCGTCATACTTAAATATTGTTTTTTAAGTAATTAATTATTTAATATGTATTGGTCTTTCTAAAATATTTTTATATAATCTAATATCATATTTAAAAATATTAAATCAATCGTAGTTTTGCAGATTTAAACGTCAATAATGATTAATAAAATATATTACATTTTATTATAAATTCACATTCTAGAAAAATTAATGTACAAATTTGGATCGATCAACTCTAAAAAAAAGGTAAAAAATATTTATTAGCATACTTCACGAAAATTTATCTATAAACTCAACGAAGTTAATATTTTATTTTTATAAAAATAATCAAAAAAAAATATTAATAATACATCAAAATTGAAATGATAAAAAAATGTAAAATATTTCCAAGTATTATTTTTACGGTATGTATTTTATGAATAAACATTTAAGAATTTTGTACAAAAACATTAAGAATATTCAACAGAATTAGAAAATAGTACGTCCTAAAATATATGAAATATAGAATTTTAAAAAGTAACTGATGATATGATGATATATATGGTAAGTTTATTCTACAGTTGGGTCCAAAATGGTTAGGGTACGAAACACTATTTATAATAACTTAAACTTAATATATATATATATATATATATATATATATATATATATATATATATATATATATATATATATAATCCATAAATACATAAATATTAATACACTTATTCTTAATACATATATTCAAATATAATCAATAATTTGTGTTTAAAATAATTTATATGTTATTCAGAAGAACAACTATATGTGTAATAATTATATATATAATAATATTATCATATTGGTGGTTATATTACTTTTAAAATATTAATGAGTTATATACGTGTACTAACTGTATTGTAATCGCTAACTAATAATATGTTTAATCACTGAAATATTGTTTCCTTTCTGTTGTAATTACTATTTTCATAGAATGAAATTAGTTCTAAAAAATAAATAATTGTCTTTTATTTATATCACATCGTTCCACTTGAACCTTATTTTCTACTTATATTATAAAATATTTCCATTCCAAAAGGCAGGAGTGTTTTTCGACTCTGTCCAAATTCCAAACCTTACTATAAAAAAAAAACCAAAATATAAAATTCTTTCGTTATTTTTCTTTAAATATATTTTATTAATGATTAAACAAAGCTATTTCCACAGCGAAAAAAATTTCAACGTTTTAATAATTCATATAGTAGAGAGTTAATTTGTATAAAAAATATTAACATAATTTATATTTATTCAATTAAATTGAAAAATTTAAAAGAAAATCAAACGAAAATTTGTAAGATATTTATATAATTTTATTTTTAATAAACCTTTTGTATTTTTTTTTATATATATTTTTCAATAATATTTATTATGTTAAATGCAAGTAAAATATTTGGAATAGAGAAATTATTTTATATTTTTATTAAATTGGCACTCCTGTTATTCATGACGTCATTTCGGTCCATCAATATCGACGCAGTTGCTGTCCGGATTTTGCGGTGTCCGCTTCTCGCTATTTGTCGGCCGAAACTAACTAATTATTATTATTTCTAATATTACACTAAAAATTCTGAAAAATGCGTTGGGGCTTTGTCACATGTGGTCCCAATGAGGCCCTCGTCGTTTCAGGTTAAACATCATTGCCTTATTTATATTTCATTGCATTATTTATGTTTAATTTACACGGATCATAACCTTTTGCTGTTAGCGGCGCCATCTTGTTTTTATTTTGATAGCTAAGCGGTTTTTTTTTTTACAATACACCATATAATTATGTTTTCATGTTTCGATTTAATATGTAATATATACTATATTAATGTGGAATGCGTTCATTAGGCCTGCGATATAATTGACCTTCACTTTTTTTTTATTTATTTTGAAAATAAAATTAACAAATATTTTTGTATTTATAGTGTTATAAAATATACTTTAATTGTTTTTCCAGATCTTTTCAGCCTCCTATTAAAACAATTCTTTGATAGAACCGCGTTTTAATATTTTTTTTAAGAATTCAGTGATTTACAATCTTTCGTTACAAACTATACATAAAAATGGACTAATACAATATTCTATGTCTCTTTTATATTTCCCAAAATTTAATTAATTATATGAAAACAGCGACTGCATTTTATTAAATACAAAAAGCGCTGTTTACATATTATTATATTTAATTTCGAATATCACATTTTTAAACATTAAAACTTTCAGTTGTATAATAACTTCTTAGTAATCTTAAACTATAAACTGAATTTAACCATATAAATATAATTTTTAGCTCGCAAACAAATGAGTCAATAGTTATAAATAATTCGTCTTGTCATAGATATCACTATATATTAGAATTTATAATATTATTAATTTTTATTTTATAATTAGTAAATGATTTCTATAGTTTTTCATCCTTCAATAGAAATTTTTGAGCATTTTATTCATATATAATAAGCGTCACGTGTAAGTGTTGAATGTAAAATAACCTTAGCTAATATGTTAATTATGAAACCCAATTCTTTTCAAACATTATCAATTCTATTACTTTGTCAACCAGACTTTTTTAATTACATAACTTACATGTTTTAGTGAAATTGAAATTTTAACAATTTACTTTATATTAAAAAGAAAATAAAGATATCAAAATTGTATTTATTTTTTAATATTTCGTACAATTTGTTACCAGCTAAAAAAATATCCACTTAATTTACAGTTAGCTCATAAACCTAATTTAGAATGACCATGTTAATATAATACTTTGATCTACTAAAATAATTAAAAATAAAATATTTATAATTTATACAACATTTAAAGATGCGTAAATGTGTATGCGTATTTTTGTTTGTGATTTTTAAAAATGATAAAATCTGTTATCATTATCATTTTTGCTAAGAAATATTTTAATAACTATATTTTTATTATAATATTATTTAAAATGTATATAGCGTAATCATAATTATATATATATATATATATATATATATATATATATATATATATATATATATATATATATATACATATTATTTTGTCCTAATTTTAATTAATATTTTGGTTTGACCAGGAAATATGAATTGAACCAAAAAAAAATCTAATGACGCATGTGCGGATTTATTGATTACTTGTTTTTTTTTCTATTGTAAATTGTCTTGTAAAAAGTAACATGTATATATGGTAAATGCATTTTTTTTTTATTGTCAGCATTAATTATTAATTAGATTTTATTTCTTATAAATTATTATTTTTTTAAATCATTTTATTCACTTAATTTATATAATGTCATTTTTAATGTACTTGAAAGTTCTGATTTTGTGGAAGTCCTTAGGTGTATAATTACAAATGTTTAAAACTTATAAAGATTTTTTTTGGAATCCAAACTATTTTAAAGTAATTTAATTATTAGTAATCAAAAATTGGAAGAATTTAGTCGTTAATCTAATATATTTTTATAAAGTTCTAAAAGTTTGTCAAGTCTCTAAAAACACATAATCTACTATTTTCTTTATGAGACGTAATGTCCTTTCTGTTGATTAATTTAGATTACTTATAATCAACTATTGACTTCAATTGTCTTAATATGTTAATACAATATTTGTTAAGACTAATAACTTGATTTTCAAATGAAAACTCTTAATAAACAATTTCTCTTCGTTCTCACTAATTATGAATGACATAACCTTCTTTGAATATAATTATTTAACCTTCCATCTAACAGACGAGCTCGTTTGACCTGGTTGGAATATGTATTCAATGTAATATTTTTTATTTAATTATTTTTCACATAGCAGTTGTTTTTAGAAATAAATGTTTTTAATTTTATATTATATACTTTATATAAATTTATTTGACAAAAAAAATATGTTTTCGTTCGTTCAATCCACGGGTTCAATTGATCCAAATAGTAAGTAATGCACGTATTTTATTTTCGTTAGAAGGAAGGTTAAACTCATATAGAGGCATAATTACAAATTCAGTCTCAATTTTTTTTCTATTAGGTTTTACATCAATCTTATACTATATTAATATATTCACCTTTTTGTTCTTGATTAATTTGTTCCAGAATTTCTTTTCTTTTTTTTTATAAATCACTTTCAATTGATACCACTATTTATTACTATGTTTTTGATTTTTTTTACTTTTAAATCAAAATTTATTTGATTTTTTACATATAATATTGTATTTTATGTATTTCAAGCTATTTCATAATGTTTTAATCATAAGAAATCTTAGATAAGTTTTTAATATAAATAACTTAGCGTGCCATTGCGAATTTATTTTTCATTTTATGAATTTGAAAATGAAAAAAGAAAATTCATTTGTAGCGCATTAATTTGTTTGATAAATTAATTTTATTGCTAGAATATAAATTGAATAATAACACTTTACAACATGGGTGGCCAACATTTTCAGCAGGCGGGCCAAATTTTAAAGATAAAAGCAAACAAAAAAGAACTTTTTTTAAAGAAATTGTAACAAAAATGAGAATCAAACATATTTGATTTTATTTCTCAAAACGCAGTTTGGCTACCCATGCTTTACAACAAATAAAAATTAACGAAAATGTTAGTGGTACTACATTATGTATTTTGACATGCAGATCACAAAAATAATATCTATTTTGCTGTGCGACCTATCAATTTTACGTATATCCAGTTTTTCAATATGGCGGTCAGCTCAATACAAAGCTGGAAATTGTAATATATATATTCATTGTTTCGCATGTAATTTGCTTAAATTTAATTTCCTTCACATCATTGTGAAGATTTGTTTCCTGATATATATTGTTATAAAATAGCGCTAAAAACATGTTATTTGTTAGCTAAATAAATATGTTATTATACTTCGTTTTGGACAGAATAAAATACAAGGATAAGCTCTACTTTCTTCATTCTCATTTCTCCTTTTTCTTGAAGAATAGAAATGTCAAGTGAGCGCTTTCACTATAGTATGTCCAGAATGGAAAATGGAGACCCGCTATGCTGGAATTTACAGCATGATGAACCTTAATGTTATATACAAATGCAAGGCTAATAAATCGTTTTAAAAAATATATAACAAGAAAATCATTTTAGAGAATAAAATAAATAAATCGTTTTAAAAAATATGTTCCAGTTCTTAACAAGTATTTAATTATCTTCCTACCGCTATAAAAAGAAAACGTGACGTGCTGCAGCAAAACAAAATATAAATTTAGAATCATGTTCGATTTGATAAAGATATAAGTGGTCGCTGATTTTTTTTACAAAACTTAAAAAATGTTGTATAGTGTAATTAATGATCTAAAGATTTCATATAAAAGAATTAGTTTTAGTTTTAAACTCAAATAGTCCAAAAATATGTTGATTTTTACGTTATAATCATTTATTGATACAGGATGTTGTTACTCGAAGCCGCTGTTAGTTCCTGGTGGAACAGCCTTCGTTTGGCCGGTTATTCAAAGAGTACAGAGAATTTCGCTTAATACAATGACTTTACAGGTAGAAAGTCCTACCGTATATACAAGCCAAGGAGTTCCAATATCTGTAACGGGTATAGCACAGGTATTAGAAGTTAAAAAAACTAGTTTCATTTTTGGTCAATTATAATTAGAATGTTAAAACATCCAAAAATCGTTATAATCTATGTATTTTATAGGTCAAAATTCAAGGACAAAATTCCGAAATGTTACTTGCTGCTTGTGAACAATTCCTCAGCAAGTCTGAATCTGAAATCCAACACATTGCCCTCGTAACACTCGAAGGCCATCAGAGAGCTATTATGGGATCAATGACTGTCGAAGAAATATACAAAGACCGTAAAAAATTTTCTAAACAAGTAACTTATCTTTAACTATTCTACCATATTATAATAATATTGTTTTATTTCACTAATAATATTTTTCTAGGTTTTTGAAGTTGCATCGAGTGATTTGGTCAATATGGGTATCACAGTTGTATCGTATACATTAAAAGATATTCGTGATGAAGAGGTAATCATTTAGAAATTTCGTATTTATATTATTATTACCTTCGTATTGATTTAGAAAGTAGAGAAATATTTTATTTTTATCAAAATTAAAAAATCGAAAAGTAGTAATTTGTATGACTTAAAATTTACTAAACAGTAAATAAAAGGAATATTATCTCGAAACTTGAAAAAAAGACTCGTGAAATATATACGCCAATATATTGATAAATACTTTAAATCGACTTTCTGTAATATTTCTTAAATTTTGGCGTCTGTGAATATTGGATATCTGCCAATTTTTATATCTTAACAAATATAAATTCAAATTTTAAAGGCATTCTTTTTTTAAAAATTTTATCACATTTTCTAATAACATTTTAAATATAAATATTAATTTATTTGTTAATAACTTCATATTACGAAAATACAAAATTCCCATATATACTAATGATACCTTGACTTACGAACTTCGCACACATGCTTAAATTTGAACCGCGATTTATTAAAGTAAACACATTCGCATTGTGGTTTTCAATTTTTTAATATTAATCAAAAATCGACAATCTTCAATCGAGATTTTAATTTAATTACACTGGATTAATTCTTTAAATTTTCTTTATAAATTTAAAAAATATTATTTTTAGCAATACTTATAAAAAAAAATCCAAATTTTTAAGTCTTAGAAAAAAGAGTTTGGCTTTCTTTAAAATGTAATAATAAATAGGAATCCAAATACGAACATTGAACTGGAACTTGGTTTGTAAGTCGAGGTGAAATTAATTGATTTTTTATATATATAACATATTACTTATCTAATATCTATTTAAAATTCTATCTTTCAAATACCTCTATTTCTCTATTTTCCAATTGTGCATTAAATTATCTTAAGTATTTTTATAAATTATAATTTCCTTTCTTTTCACTTACGTATTTTATAAATTTATTCCTCTAAATTTTAATGAATACTAATTTATTTTGTAATTATTATTTTGAGCTTTTTCCCTTTATCCAAATAATTTACTTAAAATTAAATGCTAACGTATTATTAAAATAATTAAATTATATATATATATATATATATATATATATATATATATATATATATATATATATATATATATTAGTAAAAGTATTAAAAAAAATGTGGTATAATCAATACATATTTTTTTAATATATATGAAAATCATATATTAAAAAATACACATATATATTCTATTATTATATAGATATTCTAAACGCAATCGTAGATTCGTATTTTTAATACATATGCACTATAAATTTAATACTATATATTAAGTACACTTATTACTATTATTATTGTTATAATTGCCAATAGTTATATGCAGTGCAGCAATAATAATATTTGCATTCTTTTCTTTCTTTTTCTTTTTTTGCAACAGGGGGCCAAGGTATGTCTTTAGTTTTTGATATAATTGTCTTATTGCATTTATATATTTATTTCGTTAGCAATTTTTTTGTTGTTCGGCTGTACTAACACTTGGCCTTGCTTGTATATTATTATTATTACTATTACTACTACTGTTTTTAATGTGTAAAGTACTGTTGTTTTGCTTATATGCAAAATTTATGGCATTCTAGGTATGTTCTTGTTAGATGGTAATTACATTGTCTGAAAAAGTACATAATCTTATCAAGTACATTAAATCTTTATTATATATTAATATATATCAACAATTTTGACTTGCATTTTATGCACATATATAAAAAAATCATTGCTTATAAAATAAAATAAAAATTCCAGAAATATAAACATGACGAAGAACGAAAACATGCTTATAATTTGGTAGATTGTTTTATCTAATTTTGTAGAAACAGCAATATTCAAAAACATTAAATCAGACAATGATTTTTTTTTCTTTTTATAAAATTTTAATTATTATCGCTAAACGAAATTTACCAAAATTCGTCGTATATGTAAATTATTATTTGATCCACATAAATAATATAATTAGACATAATTGTTTCATTTTTATTTTATAAAAATTGGAAAAAATGCTAAGAAAACAATTGCACATTTAATTCTTTTTTTAAGATATAGTACATTTCACCAATCATTTCTTAGCATTTATTTCACAATGTTTATTACATGGTGGACAAAATTATTTACTGATAACTTTATTTTTTGCATTAGAGGTTTTCAAATTGTGTTATGTTTTACTGTAGTTTAAATATATTGATGTTGTATATTACATTATATATATATTTATATATATATAT
This sequence comes from Leptonema lineaticorne, assembly GCA_024500535.1. Lineage (NCBI taxonomy): Eukaryota > Metazoa > Arthropoda > Insecta > Trichoptera > Hydropsychidae > Leptonema > Leptonema lineaticorne. The sequence continues at coordinate 583,121 of JANIJI010000026.1, read as the reverse complement.
ATATATATATATATATATATATATATATATATATACATGTAATATATATATATATATATATTATATTAATGCAAGATATTACATATTTTTCATTTAAGAAATATGAAACTTTATATAAAAACACCAGTGCGGACGTTAAGAACCAAAAGGTTTGAAAATCTCTATTATAATAATTGATTTTTTTTTATAACCAATAGTTTTTAAAGATATTAACCTTAACATTAAATACAAATAATTTGTAAGATGTAAAGATATACTTGTATGTGTGAGCATATTTTTACAAAATTAACCACTAATATATTACGTAACACTTTTGTAGTGAGTGACGTCAAAATATTGAATTCTCACGCTTAAATCTATCAACGCTATTAAAGTTACAATTGATATCAATTATCTTTTAGATCTGTTTTATACGTTGTTTTATATAGAATTTTCACTAAATAGTCGTTTGTTTACAAATAAAATGTGTTAATTGTAAGATAAAAGAAGTCAGTTTATTTAATATTTTTATTTTTCAAACATCAAAGTAATTTGTATTGATACATAATTCATATTTTTACTAATAAAATAATTATGATTATTAGAGTTATTTTTAAAAATATTAAATTATTAGTGTTTTTTTTTATTGCATGGTGAATGTAATATCACATGACGTGACATTGTTTTAAAAACACAACATTTGCACTGTTTCAATAATTCACAGCGTTAAATCTATCACACTAAAAAAAATAAACTGACATTTCTAAACAGTCAATCTTGTAGTAGTAAATTTATTTCATTCATTACATTTATTTACTGTAATTACAATATTTATAAATTTCTTTGCTTTTAATATATCAATATGTACATATTTAGAAATACGTGTATGTATTAGATATAAAAAATTGTCTCATATCAGCTGACATTTTTTACAGTTATCCCTTGTTTAAATAACCTTTAATCGTTCACGAATATTGTGTTATGAAAACATAATTAAGACAAAAATAGCTTCCGTTTTTTTGAACTCTATATAAATAAGTATATCCACTTATTTTACTATGATGAATGATTCACAAAATAAAATATAGTGTTATTTTTTTAGTTTATATAAATTAAAAATAATTAAATAAGGAAATATTACAATTCATCAGACTTTCTACATTGATTTTAATTATTATTATCTAAAAATGTCTTTAATTTTTAAATTTTATTTAAAAATTATGTTGAACAAGGGATTACTGTATTTTAATTTGCATGTTTCAGAATTTAAATTATTTTAATTAGTTATTTTAGCGCTGTGCAATATTAGTTTATGGCAGCAGTTCCTGAATCTGTATTATCTTTACTTTTTACTAATTAATATGTTCGTGGAATATATATCAGTTTATAATTTTTAAGCTAATAACTATTTAATCTTATTGTTATTGATGACAAACAATTAATGATATTTATTTTTGTTATTATTAAAACTGAAGATAAAAATCATTTTCAAATATTTTGCTATATGTGGAAATCCATTTTTATATCTATTCTAATAATTTTATTTATCTCTCTGTATTTGGATTTGTATTTTACAACATTCTACGATTCAGTGTCATCATTTAAAATTAAATATCATTTATTCTTGTTTTAGTGAAAGAAAATATTTTGTTTATTATATGAAGTTTCTTATTTTAACATTAAGAATAGCATGATAAAATAATGTTTTGAAATTAAATTGCTAAACTACTTTTTCTTTTGTGATCACAGAAAGTTGATATGTTTTTATTTTTCATCACTTTTATCATTTTTAATGTATGAAAATATACATCTTAAAAATATAAAAATATCTATATTTGTTGGGAACTGTTGAGAATAGACTGATAATTCTGAAAGTTGCACATTTGATAACTTTGTTGAGGGGATTGTTTTAAAACACTTAAATTGCATTTTTTCTGTTGATTTTTAATTCATTTTTCATAATATCAAATTACATATTTCAGGGTTATTTGAAATCTTTGGGTATGGCGCGTACTGCTGAAGTTAAACGTGATGCTCGTATAGGCGAAGCTGAAGCTCGTTGTGATGCTCAGATCAAAGAAGCTATTGCTGAAGAACAGAGAATGGCTGCTCGATTTTTAAACGATACTGAAATAGCTAAAGCTCAACGAGATTTCGAACTTAAAAAAGCTGCTTATGATGTAGAAGTTCAAACTAAAAAGGTATTGTGATAAAAAAGGCTTGAACAAAAATTTTATATATATATATATATATATATATATATATATATATATATATATATATCATTTATATATATATTTGTTTATTAATATTTTATAGTTTATAATGGTTATCACCATATAATTAAACAATCATCTATATATCAATTGATATAGTAATTTAGGTAAATCATATTAGGTCTATTGCACATTTTAATCATAATTAACAAATTATTACAATTAAAAAATTATAAATAAAGTTTAAAAAACTTACAATTTTTTATATCTAAAATTACTTGAAAAGAATTGAATCGATTACGACACATTTTTAAAAGGTTGTGTATCGAAAATTTATGATTTTTCATAAATATTAATCGCCATCCTTATATATCTATTTTATATATAATAAAAATTTGCTACTTTGACCTGTTTTATAGGCTGAAGCTGAAATGGCATATGAATTACAAGCTGCAAAAACAAAGCAAAGAATCAAAGAAGAACAAATGCAAATTAAAGTTGTTGAACGCACTCAAGCAATTGCTGTACAAATACAGGAAGTTCAACGACGTGAAAAAGAATTGGAAGCTGTTGTTCGACAGTAAGTTTCATATTTATTTAAATGTATTGAACATTTATATTCACTACTTGTAAATCAAATTCAGTTTTTTTAAAACATTTTTTTTTATTTTATTATTTAAAGACCAGCTGAAGCAGAAAAATACAGATTGGAAAAATTCGCTGAAGCCAATAGAATTCGTACAATACTCGAAGCTGAAGGCAAAGCTGAAGCAATACGTACTCGTGGAGAAGCCGAAGCTTTTGCAGCCAGTGCCAGAGCTAAAGCTGAAGCTGAACAAGCTGCTAAAAAAGCAGAAGCCTGGAGCGAATACAAAGATGCTGCTATGTTGGAAATGTTCCTTGAAACACTACCAAAGGTTAGTAATTAACACACACACATGTATATATATATATGTATATATATATATATATATATATATATATATATAAATTTAAAAAATAAACTGATTTCTTTGTTTTTAAAATAGGTTGCAGCAGAAGTGGCAGCTCCATTATCTCAAGCTCGTAAAGTTACTATGGTATCTTGTGGAAATGGTGAAGTAGGTGCAGCCAAATTAACTGGTGAAGTACTTACTATAGTACAACGTATGCCTGAAGTTGTAAAAACCATAACCGGAGTTGATATATCAAAGGTATTGTTCCCTCGTTAAAATATTATAAGGAGGGAGGTAAAATTATATGTAATGATTCTTTTGGTTTTCAGGCTGTTCGCGCTGCCTAATTGAGTTAAATCAAATATATTTCATTTGTGTTCTGATTTCTGTGTTTGTTATTTTTATAAATATATACCTTCATTTTATAAAAGGGCTTTCAGCCATAATTTTATTATTATTATACGATATTGTTATTTGACAATTAAAATATATATGTTTCTAGTATTTAAATATTTTGAATAATTGTGGTGTTCGCTTTCTTTTATGTTTGCACTCGTATTCAAATACAATTTGCAATAAATTTATATTTGTAGAAATGCAAATAAAAGTGCAAACATAAACGTTTAATACTTGATATTTTAATCTGAAAGCATATTTTATTAACACTTGAGTATTAGAGTAAGTCATCAGATTACTATTACTGAGAAGATTTATAGAGAAATTGGATTTGGCGTAACAACAAGCGGCTGGCTATCCATGATCTGCGTACTTTTTATAACAAAATTATATATTCTTTATACTTCTTCGCTTATTGTATTTTATAAGAAAAGTAATATTGATATTCATGATGTGTTGAAGCGGAACATTTTCTTATTCATGTAGTTCTTGTTCTAAAATCATTGTCTATACTCACTCTCAGGGTACTTTTAAATTGGATTTCAATAGTTATACTATTATTAAATCTAGTTTTTAATATTTAAATAATATATAATATTACATAAGCAATTGATTGCAGTCAGTGTTCTTGTTTCCAAATATTCTAATTTTTAAAATTAAATTATGTATAGATATATTCTTAAACTGCCAATAATACACGACTTAAAAATCAATATTTCCTTTATTCTGATATTTTATATATATATATATATATATATATATATATATATATATATATATATATATATATATATATTTGTAATATTTTTACGAGATTCTCTTTGCAATTTTATATTTGAAAAACATCTGAAAAATATAAAAATCAAAACAATTTATGATAAAATATTTAAGTTCATACCAGCTATTTTACCTGTTTATTCTATAGCTGTTACTACATTCTGAAAAAAGGGTATTTTATCTTTTTACACTATGTAATAATAATACATGGTTGATATTAATGAAAAATCCATATAAAATAAATTTTATTTAAAAAAACAAATACTGAGAAATTTAGATTTTTTTCTAATCCTTATAAAAAAAATGCAATTATGTTTACTAAATTAATCTTGCGATTTTTCTTCTTTTTATAATATACAGCATTCCAGAATGAAGCATATTTTATTTTATTTAAAGCATAATTTGTTCACTTTCTATTTAACCCTTTTATGTCGCATAAAAATATTTAGTGTTAAAAAAATATTTGTGTCAAAACTAATCTCAGTGAGTTAGTTTAGGTACAATTAGACTATTTTTATACAAAACGTTTAACGCATTTGTTGACTTACATTAATTAGTTTTTAATAGTAATATATTTTTATTTATTCTCTACATTTTCATTTTACTGTTTACAAATTCATTCTGAAAAATATCAACGGGAATGAAAAAACACATTCCTCTAGAAACACAGTTATTTTTTTTCAATGTATATTTCATTTACATATAAATAAATGCATGCGTGTGTATGTTGTGTGATTGCATTTATTCAATGAATTCTTTATATTAATTCCAAAGTAATTAATTACAGAAAAAACTTGCACATTTCTATCTAGTTTTCTGTAATATGTTTTATATTATAGAAATAAGTATTTTATTTTATTTTTACAATTACTTTATTCTGTCATGAACCATAAAACAATCCAAAAAAACGCGTTTGTTGTTGTATAGCTTTATTCATGTTTCCTAAGCCAATAATGAATATTTCTCGTTTATTTAAATTTGAAATATTGAAAAGATATAGTTATTTGATATATAGATATTATGATTTTTGTCGTATTAGTCACAAGTCAATGATCCAAAATGTAATTGTATATTTTAAGATGTTTATTTTACTTGTATAAAAGTGGTAATTTGTGTTTTATGTACTCAAAATGATATTTAAATAAAATTGTCCATTTTAATATTCTGTTTTTTTATTGCTATAATCTACTTTTTTAACTATAATCCACTTGAAATTCATGCATAAAAGTCGTGAATAAGTTATAGGGAATTTATAAAAATAAAAAAACAATAAGACACCAAATATATCTAAAAAGATGAAGTTTTCGCGAAATATACGAAATAATCATGTAATACTTTTTATATAAAAATTCTAACTATGAAATATAGATATAGATTCTGTTGAACCAAAATGAAAACTAAGGAAAACTTTCATTTATCATAAATTAATTATATTTTTGTATAAGAAATTATTATTTTCAGTATAGATGAAGTAAGCGTTTAAAATGAAATTTTTATTTTCTATATACAAAATCAATTTTAATTAAATCCTTTTATCGTTAATGATTATATTTTTCAATTTTTTATTTTAATATTATAATTGTGATCCTTTTATTATTTTTTAAATAATACCACACGTCCTTGGTCTTTATTTTTAAATACCCAATACCACATGTTTTAGGTATCTATTGTTTTTTGGGTTGGCAACTCTACAACTTGTTTGACAGTTTGTGTGATTACTTCAACACTTGTCAAGATTTAAAAATGTCAATTATAAGAGCTATATCTGAAGTAATTTCAAAATCTAATGGATTTGAGAGACTATTACAGAAAGTATGTAAAAATTTTACAATAAAACCTTTTTATATGATAATATATAAAAATACAATTTTCACATAACCTCTATAACAACTTCATTATTCATAGTTTCAAAATAAAATTTATTTTTTTATCATTCATTTTTCAGGTAAAACTTGTTTCTGGTGAAGGTGGAAGATGTATAGCTGAATTTAAAGTATCAGAAGAGCATTTGAATGCTGGTGGAGGTTTACATGGTGGATATATTGCAACCTTAGTGGATTGTATATCCACTTACGCTCTCATGACAAATGAAAAAGGCAATTCAATTCCTGGTGTATCTGTGAATATTAATATAAAGTAATAAATCTATAAATCAATTATATATATATATATATATATATATATATATATATATATATATATATATATATATATAAATCATTTTCATTTCTATTGTACCCATATTTTTATAATTACAGTTATTTAAAAGGTGCTCGTGAAGGAGATGATATTATTGTTGATGCTAAAACAATACGATCAGGCAGAAACTTGGCATTTCTTGAAGTTGAATTTAAGAAAAAGGCGACTAATGAAGTGATTGCAACTGGATCCCATACCAAATTTGTCAGACATTAAAATGTAGTATTGTTATTGTTTTTATCGTTTAATTACATATTATATCTTTAATAATGTATAATATGTATATTGTTGATTATTTTAAAGTTTACAGTATTAGCTTAGCGAATTTTTATTCTTTGTAAGCGTCAATGTAATGATGTGTACAATATGATCGATATTATTATTTAAAGAGTAATTTTATTTTTTCTCAGATATGTGTAATATATAATATAATTATTTACTATCATTATTGTGCTTATAAAGATATCATTTTATTAGTAAAAAATATAATAAATTGTTTTTTTTTTACTATTGGATTATAATGATTTTTTTGAAAATATTTTCATGAATATATCAAAAAACTTTATTTTTTTGTACAAATTTACATAACCAATTTATATGACAAGATTTAAGAAAATAAGTATTTCCAATAATAAGAACACTTAGGTATCGATAGAAATACATAAAAATACTCATAAATTTTCACTTTAATTATACACTTTTCATACATTTTAATTGATTCATTAGACTATTATGAATATACGAATGATAAAAAAAAATGAATGTTACATAATTTTCAATTAACTATCAATTGATTTTCAATTGAAAAAGGCGCAAAATTAAATACAGTAATATCACATTCTGTATTAAATTTAAAAATAATATAATATATTTTGTGCATCTAAATTTGACAACATGTTAATATATATATATATATATATATATATATATATATATATATATATATATATATATATATATATATATATAAAATCTTATCTTTAACACTTACAAAAAGAATACTATTTTTTGTCATAAAGCATCATTGGTGATTTAGATTTTTTCATATATAAAATTAGATACTCATACACACATATTTATATATATATATATAATTAAATCTCCCCCATTACATAATACTTGACCATAATATAGTATTTCTCCAAAAATATCATACTTTTAATAAAATTAAAGATCTTTAATGTAATTAGTAATTTCGTATAAATTTTGACAATTTTATAACTGAAAATTGACTATTAATACTCTAAAAAATGAAAAGTTTAGCGTTAAAATAACAAACTTTTTCGACCTTAACTATGACTATAAGAACATGCAATAATGCGATACAAAAATTATATATATATTTATATATATATATATATATATATATATATATATATATATATATATATATATATATATATATATATATATATATATATATATATATATGTATATATAATGTTAAAATACGATTTATATTTTCATAATTATTTTTCGAATTCTAAACGTTTACATTTAATCTAAATAGCTAAATGCGAAAATTACTGCATAATATACTCATATTTTCGCTTTTTTTAAATAAATATTTTTGTTAATAATTTTATATTCTTCATGAATGTCAATTAGAAATATACTTATGATATATAAAAGTTTTGAAGACACGTAATAAAAAATTGGCGATTTCTTAATTTATATGTTATTTTTATGCTGTTAACTCTAAATGTGCATCATATATCTATTATAATTGCTGAGATCTAAATCAAATTATTATTTAATTATATTTGTGTTGCGATATTATGATACTCTTATTTTACAGATGCAATAGAAATTAAGTACAAATCAAAAACGAAAATTTCTTACTGTTAATTATATGACGCGTTCAATTTAATTCGTTATATTTTCTTCGTCTTCATTTAATGGAACGTTGCACTTATTTTCTAATGTTTCTATTCTATGTTGCATTTTTTTCAATGAATTTTGCATTTCATCGAATGTCTTTGCATAATTATTCATTAAATTGTGCACTTCGGCAACGTTATAATCACTTGTTAATGGTTTTGCATTTCTTTTAGATATTGCGTGTCTTCTGTTTCTTGGATTTTCATCTCCGATAGCACCACAAAATCCTCCGTCGCAATCGCTACAATCAGCCCATTGTCTGAGGTCCATTTTTGGTATATCCTCACAATCTGCAAGCCCGTCTTGAAGTTCAGGCAATATAAAAACATCTTCGTTTACCGTATCAATATTGTCTCCGTTTTCACACAATACTCTTGCAAGTGTAACTCTTTTTATTTCTTCTAATTGTTGTGGTTTAAATACATTTGCATTCTCGTACCAAAGTCGATCACCATTTCGTAATCTATTAAATTGTTCTATAAGTAAACATTGAAATAATGGACCAATTTTCGCTCCTTCTAATTGATCTTCCAAAATTCCACCCACCCATATATCTATATTATGAACACTGCCATATAATTCTTTCAGTTTTTGTCTGATTTCTGCGTTCGATATTTCATTTTTCAAATCTTCGAATGTTTCCACACTTGACATGTTACAAACTTTCCTCCATTGAGTATACGGAGGAATGGCATGATCTCTGGATCTTTGTATATTAATAGCAGCTAAATCTAATGCGACTGCATGTGCTACTTCAAACAACTTTTCTGTTAAATCAAAATTGAGATTTTCCGATGGCGTTTTTAATTTAGCCGGTACTACAAATAAGCCTCGAAGTAATGGATCTACTCCTCCTTCTTCAACCACTCTCCAAGAAGAAAAAAATGCTTTGTGTAAAGGCAAATGACCCTCTGGTATTTCATTGAAATCACTGTCGAGTCTGTGTAAAATAGGATTTATCAAAGAATGACCAAAACGCAAAACCGCTGTAGCAAACACGTTTGATATTGATGGATTTAAATGAGGATCATACCTCCTCGGCATACTATTCAATTTTTCCATTCCTGATGGTCCCAAAATTAAAGGTAACCAATTTGTATATGTTATATGTTGCATTTCAGCTCCAACAATTTTTCTAGCCTCATAATATATTACATCTCCACTCCAATGTGGATTTAATTCTCGAAGTTTGATTGCAATTCTATTATGCTCTCTCATCCATATAGTATGCATAGCGAGTAAGCCAACTTGTTCGTTAGCTCGTATATCTCCAGCTATAAAACATTTTATATTTAATTCAAGTGCCCCACGTCTACAATCCATTTCTTGAGCTTCGGATGTGAATGGTAAAAGTGGTTTTTTACCAGGAAATATGGGTCCTTCTCTTAATAATCCAGTGTCACTAGTTAAATTACGTAAATCCCGCGCTATACTTTCAGAATATCCATAAACTTGGGATGCGTCTATAAAAGATGTCAACTGATTGATTTGTTCTCTAGGTTGAACCTCGTTGAAAAATACAGACGTCATACCGGAACCACATACTGAACTTGATCTGATGAAATCGATACAACGTCTGTTGCTTATTCTTGGATCATTTTCTGGAATGTCGATAGGAAAACATGGTGCTGCATAATCGCATGTTCTTTTACAATCGACTCCATCCCAACTTTGTGAGGTTACTGAAGGCGTCGCATGATCCAAATCGTGATCCAAAAATTGACCCCACTGCATCACCATATGCGTTATTCTAGGATCGTGTGTTACAGTTTTGGTTGATATTACTTTAGATGATACTTCTCTAGCGCTAGGTAACGTATATCCATTGTATTTTATATCCTTTGACCAACCAACTGGCTGACTGAATCCATTTTCATATATAGGTTTTAATATTCTACGGAACCCACTATTGGATGCTCCCCACATTGGGTTTTCATAGTTATTACACGTTCCATCAATTGATCTGTATTTAGAATGAAAACAAACATTCGTACAATTTTTTTTCAGTCTGTGCATCATGCAACCAGACAATTTTGCTACAAGCTCTAAATGTTCAGGAGATAGAAGCTCTTTATAATTGAAATTCGATGTAGCATTGATGTTTTTACCTAAATTCACGTGACGCCTAATGTTAGACAATGTACGTTCATAAACGTCAGCAGCTCTAGCTAACTCCCTTTCAGGAGCTCTAGGGAATCTGATAATTCTATATAAATCAGCCATGTTAATACGCATATCTTTTGCACCTAAGAATGATTCTATAGTCCTATTGATGGCTGAATCTACTTCGTGAACCGCTTCTGCGAAAGCTATTCTAACAAATGGATTTCCTGGTTTGACCGGAGAATCATCCTCTTTAACCGTTACTAAACCGGAACCATATGCAATACCGTTTTCATTTTTTAGAGAACATTCATAACGTCCTCCATCTGCTTGAGTAATATTTGTTATATACAAACTACCGCTCTGAGAGATTCTATGTCTTGATGTTAATTCTATATGAGAACCTTCCTTTTTCCATTGTACTAATGGCGGTGGATTGCCTTTACCTCTACATGGTAATTCAATTTTACTCCCCGGAAGCGTTTCTATATCGTACGGTTTATAAATCAACTGCGGCAACTCATCGTTTACAACTATATTGATTGATTGTTCTTTGAAACCTTCACTGTTTTCAGCTCTACACATATATTTACCAGTGTCTGAAACGCGTAATGGCATTAATAACAATTTATGATTTTGTATATGCACTCTTCTATCTGGTCTAATGGTAATTCCATTCTTAAACCAAGTAATAACCGGAGGTGGTGAACTGTAAGCATCACACATTATAATTAAACGATCACCGAATGTATAATTTTGTGGTTCATAATTCAACGATATGATCGGTGGTTCTGTAACCAAAAAAATATAGATTTTATTCATATATATATATACATATGGACTAGAAAATTGATAAATATAAATGATTATATATTTAAACACTAACCATATACTTTTATAGTAGCGATGGCAAAAATTTTTCCATTTATATTTTCGGCTTCACATTTATATACACCGGTACTTCCACTGTCAATTTTTAGTATATTTATACTTCCATTACGATACACTTTTAATTTATCAGTCAGCAGCATTTTTTTGTCATTATGGTACCATGTTATGTGTGGTTGCGGTTTACCTTTCGCCAAACAGTCTAATCTTACCGATCTGTCATTAATTCTGACAATTTTATTCATAGGAATAATCGAGAACTGAGGTGGAACTGAAATATATTAGAATATATATATATATATATATATATATATATATATATATATATATATATATATATATATATATATATGTCATTTTATGGCAATTCAATGTTAATTTTTTACAATATTATGATAATTACTCGAAGTATAAACAGGTTGTTGTAGATGCATTCTTGCCTCTTTAGATTTCGCCTCACCGAGAGGATTTTTAGCCATGCATTCAAATACACCCAGATCACTCTCGTCTGGATTATCTATTTGTAATGAACCGTCTTCTATGATATGATATTTAGGATCTGACAAAGGTATTTCATTAGAATTTTTCATCCATACAATGTCCGGTGTAGGATCTCCACTAACTTGACAAGCGAAAAGTGCTGAACCACCAAAACTCACTTCAACATCATTTGGACCGTTTGTGATCGTCGGTTTTTCTGCAATCATATTAAATGTTATAATTTACATTCAATATCAATGTTTTATTAATATTTAATTAAAATATATATATATATATATATATATATATATATATATATATATATATCTTATTACCACAATGTAAATCTGTCATTGCCATTGATAGAAGCGATACTCCACGCATTGCTTCAGGATGTTGACAAGTAGCTGTAGCCTGTAAATTCTTCCCGTTCACTTTCTTTTCATTTATCATTTTTAATAACCATAATATATTACAATCGCATATAAGCAAATTACTATCTAATCTCAATCTCTGCAGTGATATGAGATTATCAAAAACATTTTTTTCTAGTTTTTGAATTCTATTATTTTGCAAAAATCTGAAAGAAAATCCCATATATAAAATATAAAAGCAAGCTTTTTTTCATATATCAAAATTTAATTAAAAAAATAAATACAAAAATTTCTAACTAAAATTATTTTATAAATTTTACTCACAATCGCTCCAATTTAGGCATATGAGAAAATACTTCTTTATTGAAATTTGAAATCAAATTGAAATGCAAATATCTGCAATAAAATTCTTGTATTTATAACAATAATTGATTTATACATTTCATTTTCTCAATATATTAAAATTGATCAATTAAATCGAAAAATTTCATATATGAATTTGTGCAAAATATAAGCGTAATAAAAATCGCAATTATATTAATGAATATGAATAATATATATATATATTATATTTCGCATACAAAATGAACGCCGCGAAACTGAAACTTTTCTTATGATAAATTTGATTTGGGATAGATTTCTAAAAAATAATAATAATATTCCCGTCTTCTTTTTCTTCTATTTTCACAGATATATATATTTTTTATTTTTGTTAAAAATAAGTGTGTGCGTCACGTTACGGTTTAATCGTCGAATTAAATGTCTGGACGACATATGTCAGAAATAAAGATTCATCCTACGTTTCCTGTGCAATAATACGAGCTCGAGAAATGCAATTTTATAACATATAATCGTATTATTAAATAAAACGAAATTGAAATAATATAAATATGTTAAATAAAGAAACAAAAATCATGTAAACCGCAAACATTTACGGCGATTCTTAGAACTGTTGCATGTAATATATATTTTTGAAACATTTTATATTTATTTCATTCGTCATTGTTTAATATACATAAATACAATAAATTCCTACAATCGTAGAAAACTGTTTTAAGCGGTGAATATAAATTATTCGATTTTCTGAAAATCGATTACATATCTGAGATGACAACATATACCACAATTTTTAGAATGTCTTACGATATGTTAAAAATATATTTTTTTTTTATATATATTTTAGAACTTTTAGCTCTTTTTATTACTCTAACTTTTTTTTTAAATATCAATCAATATCAAAAGAATGCTTCAATTTATATCTAATATACACCTTAATAATCATTTTTTTCACTCTATATATTAATTAATTCCTCTTATAATATAATGATTTTCTTTATATTTTTAATCATTTCAATTTTTTTCCAAATCTCTAATAATGTTAATAAAGTAAGTGTTGCTGTAGACATATAAATTATATTAATAAATATAACAATAAACAATTTAGAAAAATAAACGTTAAAATATAAATCACGCTTTTATGATTGAAATAACAACGTAAAACACAGCTCGACAATAATAAAATAACAATAAATCAATCGTTAAAATAATAAACACTTTTTTAATAGAATATTCGTGAAATATATTTATATGGTGATGCTGTAAAAAAATTATAAGGAACGAAATTTTCATTAACTTTCATATTATTTTATAATAAAAAATAAATAAAAATTATATGTAGATTACCAGTAACATATATATATAACATATAGAATATTGGTAAATAATTTTGATTTACTTTACTTTCACTAACGAAACGCGGTGCCTATTTCGAAATAACGCTATGAAAACAGGAAAATCTATCGTTTACAATTTATTAAAATTAAATTTAAAATGAAAAACATAACACGTGTAAAAAAAGAGCTGGTTCAGCGATAAGATCAAATATTTATTGTTTCAATAAATCTGCCAAAAAGAAAAAAAATATAAACGCGATAGAAAATTACGAATTATGATCTCCGAATTTCTATTTTGAAGGATTTCGACTTTCATTGGTTTCAAATTTAACATTATTTTTAAAATAAACAAACTGTTGTCCAGATAGATAATTTCCAAATTGATTTTATTCCAATAATTTCAATTTGAATTTTTATATATTTTGTAATTTTTTTTTATAATAAAAATAAATTTTACTATTACTTCTTTTGCACGGTTTTTTGAGAAAATATTTTCTTTTTGAGAATATATTTTATTTTTGCACACTTTTCGTGTAAAAAAATGAGTTGGATATATTAGATCTTTTTTTATACTAAATATTTTACGACTAAATATCTTTCATCTAATGTTTCTAAAACATCATTTAACTATGCATAAATTAATATTCTTATTATACATATATCGTCATACATTTTAATGAGCATACTAATGTCAATAAATTTAAGAATTAGTTAACATAAAGTTTACGTGGTCGGTTTCGATTGACGATAAGATATTTTTGTAAAATAGACGCGTCCACGTCTTTTGAATGTTATTATTATTTATATATATATATATATATATATATATTTTTTTTTTTTTTTTTTTTTGGATATCTCGATTACTATCAATTTTCCAAATAATCAACCGATGTATGGAAATATTACATTTGTGACCGATTTTGGCATTGAAAGAATTCGGGGGACGCTTAGATATTTTTTTATAGGAAATTTACCAAATCGGTTCATCCGTTTAGATTAAATGTGCCACTGCATTTTTCTTTTTTTTTTTACAATTTGAACATTCCATTCTATAAATCCATACCGGCTATATAATAAATACCGACCGGTATATCGATTGGCAACATTTCAGAATATGCTAAATTCGTGCGGCCATCTGGTTAAAATTTTCGCACGATTGCGAATTGTTAATATAATCTGTAATGTGCTGCATAATTTATATTAGCGTTTTCAGTGGATTTAGCGCGAATATTTTTTTTATGGTTTTTTCTTTTTTAACCTTTATTTAGTCTGTCGGATGCGAGATAAATTGGTTTTAGCGTGCGAAATCTAAAATCTCGGATGCCCTTTTCCAATATATATATATATATATATATATATATATATATATATATAATTTTTAACGTAAACTTTATTCATTACGTATGATAAGGTGACCAACTTTTTTTTGCGACGAAAAGGAAGATTGTTTGTCGAAAAGGAGGACACGTTGAGATTGATTTAAAAGGTCGTCAAAACTCAAAAAAAAAATATCGGTTCTCTAAAACAAGTTGACTTTAAAAACGTTTTTTTTGTCTAAATTTTACAAAAAAAGGACACATTTCTATATAAAATAGAGGAGTGTGTTTCCAAAAGGAGAACAGTTGGTCACCTTACATATTAATACTTTATTGATAATTTTAATAAAAATATATATAACGAGTAATTTTCATTTTATTATTTAATATTAAAAACTTTTGTACTATTATTAAAAATAATGTATATATGATATTAGGGATATAAAAAAATTAAAAAGATTTAATTGGAACATAGCACAAAAAAAAGCTTAGAAAACAGTGATAAATATACTAATACGATTACATTAAAAAAATAATACATTAAATACCACCAAAAAAAAAAATATTATCAAAACATACAATGAAGCATTTTGTCAGCAATATGATAGGAAATTTAATATGTAGTGAGAAAAAAAAGAGCTTTTTTTTCTTCAACATCTCCGATTGCTCCGTTTTCTCAACGACCCTGGCTATGAAAAGGTGAAACTGTCATGTATTTTTCTTTTCAATTTCATAAACTGATTTAGTGCTATTATATTTATAAATGAATAAATGTTGTTGTTTTTTTTTCAACGTCTGTTTAAACAGAAGTGACGCTGATTCGCGTCAAAACTTTCATGCTTTTATTTTTCACTTTTGAAAACGAGCTCTGCGAGCTTTCATTCCTATATACATATATCAATCTTATTTTAATTAAATTGCAATGAAAAAACATTTTTTTTTCCAACGAAATTTTAGTTATCGTGAAGCTTTTTTCTAAATTTTTAATATTATTATAAAGTGACCAACTTATTTGTAATGAAAAGGAGGACACAATGAAATATCATCAAAAATCATCTTATTTACATTTGAACAACGATGTGTTATATATAATATAAAGTGACCAGATTTTAACTATGACGAAGTGGAACATTGTGAATAAAGGTCGTCAAAACTCTGACGACTTGGAAAAAAAAAGAAAAACTATCCTTTTTAAAGAACGCTTAAATATTACAATGTTAACGATAATAGAACACACAAACAATATTTTTTATGAACAATTTTTAAGTCATTTATTTAAAGACGGATGATTTAATTTTTCCGAATTGCGACATTGTTCATGTATGAAATAAGAAATATAATCCATATGCGAACCTTACACAACAATAAAAATAGATTCTTATAAACGATATAAAAGAAAAACTTAATAATGTTAATTGACAAAGCAGACTTTTTCAATTCAAATTAATCATAGGCATGAAACGAAATGACACTATTAATTTATGTTTATTATATATTATATATTTGTGCGTGCGTGCGTGTGTGTGTGTGTGTGTGTTGATTTTTTTTTGTAAGCGCGTTCGCTATTTTTTTTTCTACGCTGCCATTATAAAAATAAATAAATAAACGTAATGCATTAAAATATGATAAACGGACAGCAGACAAATTGTTAGACATTCGCTGCGATGTTCTATTTGCGGAAAATTGAATTAGGAGACAGTCGACACGAGAGGGTTAAGTGTCATCTTGGTCCACTCATTAACCCATATTCTTGCGGTGTAATCAAAAAAAAATTCAAGGACCGCTTACGTATGATTGATGATATCTATTAAATAAATGTCAAATATATATGGTATATATATATATATAAATTATTTCACTTATAATATTATACAAATATATAATTGAAAATATGTTAAAAAGTAGTATAATGTAATATATTTTTATTACTATTTATTAAATACAAATACTGTAATTTTATGATAATACCGTAAAAGCGCTAACCGCTATTTCGATTAATTAACAACCGTCAAATTTAATCGACAGTCAATTGTTAACAACGAGAATGAATATTTCGTTATTATTACGATTATTATTTACTCATTACACAATAAATCTTTTTTTTCTTCACTTTAAAAATAATTCTTATATATCGTTTAATATTTTTTTTCAATATTCTCGAAACACTAAATTAATCAGTACACTGCTTAGATGACCTCATTATTAAATATATATATATATATATATATATATATATATATATATATATATATATATATATAAATTTTAACGAATAAGACACGAAAATTGATAAATTGACCCATTCGACCAAATGTGGCTTTGTAATCAACATGTTTGACCATACTTGATATAAAGAATTATTACCGTGATTTACTATCATCGATCAAATAATAACGAAAAAAAAAACATCCTTACAAACAACTAGGAACTTATATGTACATATGTATTAAATATATATAGGGTTACGCGATAGTTTCGAGCTTTTATTATTAAGTTTTTAATCGTCAAGTTCTGACGATGGACGAAAGCTTACTTCGTCTCGAGCTCGCGTGTTCATCGTTAAAATGATTGGTCTGTCTTCGGTTGGTCTATTTATGTTTGACTTCTGGCACTTATCGTTTTAACGACTTTTTTATTATATATATATATATATATATATATATATATATATATATATATATATATTGTGATATCATAGATTTATTGATATTTTTAAAATATATAATAAGACTTCAGATTCTAATAGAAACACCATTGATTGGTTTTATCTTATGTTAAGTTTATGTTTAATCATTCAAAAACGAGGAAGTCAGTTATATATATATATATATATATATATATATATATATATATATATAAATGTCAGTTAATATACTCAAGGAAACATTTGTAAAGGTCGCATGTCTCGTTTTTTTTTTATACACAGCGTAATTAGTGGCGAAAAAAAATCTCTATTATATTCTATTCTAGATCGGTATCTTTTTCGAAGTTTTCGCAACGTACAGACAACAACGGTTTATTTGTTAATTTATTTATTTATTTATTTTCGACATTCAACCTCGTCGCGCATATAAAGAATAAATTGCACCGATTCAACAATTGCTCGTATGAAAAACGATAACAATTAGATCTTGATGCTAATAAATCACAGTATATGCGATGAACGGTTCAAAAAGTTATTTAACCTATTTTCTATTCGGTTGTTATCAATGTTTTTTTTTCGCAGTCGAAATATATATAATAGCTGGAAGCTGAGAGCGGATTTTTTAACAATGAAAATATTTCTGCAATTTGAACTTTGTCGGTTGTATTCAGAATGATTGACACGTTTAATATTTTTAATATTTTATATACAATAAAAAAGATGTTTATGGCATTCATTAATAATGAATAATTATTAGAAATAATATATTAAATAATATAAATTTTATTTTTTGCATGACAAACATAAATTTTATTTGTAACGATTTTCAGATCAAAAGTCGCGATAAATTTTCTAATATAAACTAATTAAAAATGCAAATAGGTATCCAAATATGGAAACAAATATAAATGATCATCATATTTCAGCGACTAGTAATTTTATTTCTAATCATCCTAGAAATAGATCGGATGATTAAAATTCGCACACATAAAAACAAAATATTCTAATTACCTTAAATTTTTAATTGGATTATTAATCATAATGTAAATGCTGTTATAAAATGTAAATCGATTTGGAAGCAAATATTTTTGAATCGAAATCTAATTTTTAAGAATGTATCGACTCTCAAAATATTATTCTAATTTTAAATTGATTAATAATAAAATTAATTCGATTTCATATATATGCAATTATTATTATTATTTAAAAAAAGCAATAATATGTAATAAAAAAAAATATATAAATAAATACGCATCGCAAGCGAATTGAATTTTCTTACAATTGATGAAGATTTTTGAGACCTTTGAAGGCGTCGTCGTCCACATGGTGTATCCTATTTTTGTACAAATAAAGATGAAGAAGATTTGTCAGACCCTCGAAAGCTCCGGCCCTCAATGTCGACAGATGATTATTGTTCAGCAATAGAGTTTTCAAATGTTTCAGATTACTGAAAGATCCCGGCGGAATGTCGCGTATCTTGTTAAAACGTAAATCCCTGAAAAAAATAATATATAAATTTATATAATTATCAAATCATATATATATATATATATATATATATATATATATATATATACACATATATATATGTGTGTGTGTGTGTGTATATATATATATATATATATATATATATACATATAACGTAAATCAAATATAAGCCCAAGGCGATCGACAGCCACGCTACGCCACTGCTCAGTCAATATTATTTATGGAAGATTTAACACATTGTTAGTGCTAGAATGGATTTAGTAGGAAAAAAATAATAAATACACGTTTTTTATTATATTATAAATTTCACAGCTCAATTTATAAAATGAAAACATGTTCGTTAACGTTCGTAAATATCATATAAATTCCTAATATTTTATCACAATAATAATAATAAAAAGCCTTCGGATTATATTGAAAAAAAATCATTAAAATATTATAAAATACAAATTAATAATAGAAATAAAAAAACAACAATATTATATATATATATATATATATATATATATATATATATACGTTTATACTAATCTAATTTTACGATAGAAAATTAACTATGCAAAAAAATACGCTCTTGAACCTTAATAATGCCACAACACACAATTTTATTTTTTATATTATTGCGATTTTTAATCGTTGAAATCGTTGATTTTTTAATTTTATAAAAATTATGAAATATATTAAGAACGCATTAATCATCCGCATTCTAAATACTCATAAATAAAATTTCGATATATTTTTTTAAATATTTAAAATTTCTTCTAGAAACATAATAAATATTTATGAATAAAATTCTAAATATATCTTCAAAACTTATGATCGAAATTTAAACGTATGGGATTTTATAAAAATCTGCGTCTAAAAAATAAATAAAACGTTCAATAGTCTGTATTTTTTTTAACGTTTTCATATTAAAAATCACAATAACAAAAAAACAGTTGATTTTTATTTACAATTATTTTTGTAGATAATTATTTATTTCACGCATCCCGATTGAGAATTATTGATTTTATACATATTAAATTCTATATAAAATATTTTTTTATATAAATATATATATTTTGCCTTCCTCAGCTGTGATTTATTCTTTGTTTTAAAATATTTTAGATGACAACCCGAAACATTTGTTTCTTTTCTATCATTTTTGAAACATCTTAAAATAATAACCACCGCATAGAACGGTGTTTCTCAAACAGTGAATAATCGTAAAAAAGCTCCAGAAACGTTAATCAAATGTCATAATATTTAATCTATCAATTAAAAATAATATTTTTCTTTCAAAAGGCGATTTTTTAACTTAATTTCTAATTTTATCGATTAAATTATATAAATACGCAAATAAAATATAATATTCAAAGAGACTTTCATTGATTTTTAATCTATCAATAAAATATTTTTACTTTTATATGTAAATTTAGCACATAATCTACGATGTTTTTCAAACTTTTTCGCCATTTTATATTTAACACATATTTTATAAAATACAAAAAAGAGAACATTACATACATACACATTATATTTGTATTGATAAATTTACATTAAATACGTTTACATATTTTACAAGCCATTATCATTGGCTATTGGCCAACTATTCGTCTGCGAACTAACATTTGAATAACTCTGACATAGATCATAATATATAGATGATTACGTATGTTAAACCAGATAATTATCTGTTATATTATAAATGCTTTATTTATGGGAAATAAATCAATAATAATGCAGCTCTCAAATAAAATAAAACACAGACCCTAGTTTTATGTGTACCGCAATTTTTTGATTTTTTCAAATTATAAATTTCAAAATTCTTCGTAATACCAGATAATATAATCATTTATATATATATATATATATATATATATATATATATATATATATATATATATATATATATATATATATATATATATATTTATCATAAATTATCGATTCATAGAATATTTGATGATCATTAACCCTTTAACGTCCACTCTCAAATAATTTAATGAGACTTTTAAATATTCGAAATGAATATAGAATAGAAAATTTTAAAAATAATTTTAAATAAATATTCAATAATACTATATATATATATATATATATATATATATATATATATATATATATATATATATATATATATATATATATACAACTAAGTGCTTTCACGGATATTTTCATAAAAAATAAACGATTTCTTATATAAATAGCAACTATTTTAAGACGACTTTACAATGATAAAACAATCCATTATGATAAACGATTAACTGGGTCTAAATTTATGAAATTAATTGACAATTATCATACGGACGTGTCATTATGATTACAGATCAATTATAGTTTAGACGCTTTTCTGTTCCAAATAGACATGTTTATTGCTATCTATTGTACAAACTCGGATTGCATAACGCTGATCTCAGATACCATCATCTTTCACATATATATAAAAAAAAATACATCAATCGAACATTGTGACAATGGTTAAAAGCCAATGGATACATAGAAATCGATATATGACCTTCTCGTTTGTATTATATATATATATATATATATATATATATATATATATATATATATATATATATATACGTACAAGAATGATGTAATCAATTGTACTACAAGCTTAATAATCCATTCCAGATACGACCTTTGCCTATATTTATAACTGTTGTTATGTTAACTTACCTTAAAATTTAACATTAATGAATATAATGTATATTGTATATATATATATATGAAAAAAAATATTGACATTATGAACAATATATGAAATGATATCATCATCTGTACTCAGACAATACTCTGGACGTCGTAAAACAGTTTTAATATGAAATAAATAATCTTTATATAATTTCAAAAAGACGTTTCTTTCAATTAACCGAACGAAAAATGTGAAGATAGTCAAAGTCAGTCAGCGTGTTTTCATCTGTTTCATGACGCAATGAATGTACGCAGAATTGGAAACCATAAATCTTGATGAATTCTCCATTTACGCACAAAACACGGTTTTGCCACTCGCTTTTTAACGAGGTTAAAAATTCTAATTTTAATCGAATGAACAGTAAACAACAAATAAATGGAACGGAATAAAAATTATTGAATAATGGAAGCGTTTCAATTAAAGCAACGAGATCTCGCAGATACACTTAATCTGATAATAGCTATATAAATAAGTATATTACAAAAAGAAAAATATATATATATATATATATCAATATTGTGTAATAGATATTGAATCGATCAATAGATTTTGCAACTAAACATGTGACTAACTTGATATATACCATACATATAAAAAAGTAAAAATCCTTCTAATGATATAATAATAATCAATTAGTTTTACTTATAAAGTTGTATTGTTATATTTCCAAATTAATTATCCTAAGATATAATTTATAAACATTTAAATATGCGTCCCATAAAACGAATGTCGTCCGCTATTGGGTTAAAATAAACTTTAACAAATTTTTACAACTACGATTTAACATTTTTTGTTTAATATTCTATCAAAACTAATTAAATTTATAAAATATACATTTCTTTATTATTATTATTATTATTATTGAATATCAATCAAAATTCAGCCTTCGGCCTCAAATTTCATCATTTTGAAACCATCAAAAATACCCTAATAAATAAATAAAAAAAACCGAGTCGATCACGAAACAATTTATTACAACTTGTATGGAGTAAATTAGGACCATTTCATTCTATTTCGTCTCACTTTCATATACAGCAACTGCATAATAATGAACCAGCATGGTTCTAGAATTACTATTATATATATATATATATATATACCATTTTTTTAATATACACGTGTGTTTTTTTTTTCGATGCAGCCGGTTTTAATCGAATGTCAGATCGAAAAATACAAATTAAGGCCGCATTCGAACATCTTGCATTCATATTCGTCCATACTTTTCTATTAAATTTATAACAGTGCGCCTATATTATATAATAATACTGTGTAGACCTATCGACTAAATTTCATTTTAGTATCTATTTATAAATTATAGTATTCGTTTTTACAGCTGGAAACCCTCAGATATATATATATATATATATATATATATATATATATATATATATGTGTGTGTGTGTGTGTGTGTGTGTGTTATAATTTATATCGGTCTTAAAAATGCTATTAAATATATGAAAAATATACACTAATCATCATATTATATACCCTTTAATTATAATTTAGTTAAATATAAAATTCATAATATCATCATAATATATTAATAAAAAAATAATTAAAATAGAATATTTATGAATATATATGCATTATAATTTGCATTATTAATTAAATGATTATAATTTTGTATAAATTTTTGCAAATTATTTTAAAATTAAGTATAATTTTATATATGACTTATAAAAATGCTTTTTGATTACAATTTTAAGAGGAAGTTTTTGGAAATATATATAATCTTAAAATGACGAACATCTTCATTATCGAAAAAAAATGTTTTTAAATAAACATAAACATAAATAAACATTTCGTTTTTAATAATTTATAAAATATAAAAATCATTTTTTCTCATTATAATCGTTGATCTTTAAACTGTATTAAAACTAATTACAGCAAAAAAAAACAGTACATTATTTAATTTAAAATCAAATTATCAAAAAAATAATTCCCTTTTAATGATTTATATAATATCTGAAAATTATTTTTAACATATCGTATTTTCATTTTTTCATATATTAGAACCATTGATTCCAGATTAAAACTATTTGAGCAAAAAATAAAAACAATTCATAATTCGATTAAAAATCAAATTAATCTATAAAAATCTGAAAATTAATTTCTTTCGTTGATTCTGAATCTGGATCAAAAATTTGCGCACTTTGTGCAATATAACCCTGAATTATGTGATGTCATTTTGGGGCGCGACCTATTCATACAAATTACACCAAACAAGGTTCATCTGATCGATCGAGCGCGAAAAATATCGATTTATTACGTACAGATTATATACAGGATGCTTCGGAAAAAATGGGTCTCATATATTCAAGAACAATCGACACATAAAAATATCCAACTATCTACATTTTATTACTACATTGTATAAAAAATGATATGAAATTATCATCTTTGAATAATATAATATATTAAAATTATTTATTGCGCGATAAATATATAAAATAAAATAAAATTTATTTACTCGCTTGAAAATTTTTAGAGGCATTTAAAGTTGTTGACGCGTTTACTTTTGGAGACGATTCAGTAAATCGTATTTAACTCTGAAATAAACGAGTTAACGAGATCGGTTAAAAGACGAGCGACATAAAAAATACAGCGTTTCTCAAATAGTTTGTGCGTGGATTTTTTTTTAGAATTACTTTTAAGAAATTTTTATTCGATCACTTGTGCCCTTTTTACGATTAGACCATATGGTTTAATTTGACCGTATTTTTTTTATCATTATGTTACTATTATTATTATGCCGGTGTCATTGATTTTTTTTAATACACCATGTATATATTACAGTTAAAAAAAAATAGTTGCGTAACATTTCGTAATATCGCGTTTAATTTATTTTACTTCATTCGATACACATGTAAATAAGTGTTAATATAATTGATCGATTCTAATTAAATCGGAGATTCTCAATCGTTTTCTGACGCAACAAAAAAAAAACATTTTATATAAAAAATAATTAAATTAAAAAAGTCGAACATAGTTTTTTTTTAGATTTTGATGATAAAAATCTTGATATAAAAAAAGGAAATTTATATATCTTCAATAAACAAAGATTTCCACACAACTGGCAGATGTCTGTTTTTTTATTCTCAAAGTCTTATATATATATATATATATATATATATATATATATATATATATATATATATATTATATATATATATATATATATATATATATATATATATATATATATATATAAATTCTAACCGATTTATTTTAAAAAGAAACTGAGTCTAGTTTATTGTAATGTTAATAAATGAAAATAATTTCAAAATATTTTTTTTTTGATTTTAAAATAAATAATTCCGATACGATTCCGGAAAATGAAAGCGTTTTTCTCACGATTTTCAATAAGCAATCGTGACTATAAATTTATTCTCAATATTGTGAAGATGTGAATCCGTTTTTATTATTTAAATTTATATATATATATATATATATATATATATATATATATATATATATATATAAACAAATTGCAACGTAATTTATATGGCACGAAACTGGAAAATTATCCGTGATTTATTATTTACATATTGCCTAGTCTGTAAATAAATACAACGGTTGAACCGTTGACATGCGGTTTAAAAGTTCAAATGTTAGCGATTCTTAATAAACACGAAATAAATAGATGTGCAAACTTGGCAAATCAACAATAATAACGTTTAATAGAAAACTATTTATAATTTTTAGGATATGTAATAAAATTTTATAGCACATTGTTAACGCACATGTTCATTAAAATAATATTTGATATCGTTTCAGGTTTAAAAATAACTTTAATACACACAAAATAAATATATATATATAGTTAATTTTCTTAGAAAACATAAATTTGTAACTCGTTATTTAACATACATACTACTGTGATCAAAAAGTAAGGTGAAATCGTCATTTTAAACTCCCAATAATTAGAAAAGCAGGTAAATTGTAATTTTTATCCAAGGTTGGTAGGACTGTTTATAACATTTGCCAAGCGTCTGTTTATCAAAAGGTTTATTTATTAAAACTGTTTACAACTCTTGGTTTCTTCATCACGACAATGCATCGTGTCATACTACAAAAATCGACTCATATCGTTCGGCAACCACCGCATTCGCCTAATTTGGCTCCATGCGACTTCTGGCTATTCGGCACACTCAATAGGCGAATGTGGAGACGCCGATTTGACACGATTGAGGAGATAAAAACAGAATCGAAGGTCTTGAAAAAGACTATTTCGAGGATTGGAAAGCATTTTATTGGACGGAAATTACTTTGAAGGGGATGTCAGTGATTTGGAAGAATAAATAAAGAATTTACATTTTATAAAAAAAATCGCCTTTTTTGATCACAGTGTTATAACAAACATCCGCAATACTACTACTAATTTCGTACATCAAAGTTATAGGAATAAAATGATACGAATAAATAATTTAATTAATTTTACATTGGAAAAAATATGCGTTAAAGGGTTAAATATAGTCGTGATTAAATATTCTGTTTCCATTTTGAGTTTTCATCTAACGTGTTATTATTTTTTTCGTTGACAGCTTAATCCTCTTTTCGATGTCCGTAAAAATATTTATTAGATTCAAGCTATAAAAATAAACTTTTATCCAGTGTTAAATTATTATTATTATTAAAATACATTAAAAGAAAAAAAAATGCTCGGGATTGGTTTAAATTAAAAATGCGCCATCTGTAAGAAATGTTTGAAAATAAATTGAATGCTTCATAGTATATATATATATATATATATATATATATATATATATATATATATATATATATATGAAATCGACGATTATCAGGTGTAATCAATCGTTTGAAAATTGTTCTGTAGCGTTAATAGGTATAATTGTGTGTGAGCGAACGAGCTTGTGACCGGGATTTCTGATTGAATACGCAATAACCAATCAGAATCAATTATATATATATATATATATATATATATATACACAAATATATACAAATTTATATATATATATATAAATTTGTATATATATATATATACAAATATATACAAATTTGTGCTAATTTTTATTTATAATATAGTTATATCAAAAAAAAATTCATTATATTTGATATTGGATATAAAAATGTATTTTAATATATGTATTTTTTAAATTTTATATACTGAATGCTATTATTATTATTATATATAATTTTAATATTATATTAAAAATACGATTTTTAGTATATGAAGACGTGAAAATATATATTTCGAGTAGAAAATTTAAAAATTGAATATGTAATCGTTGGCTGCATAAAAATCATCGGTTTTTATCGTTGATACACTAATTGTTTAAACACACTGTACATTTTGCAATTTTTTTTTTGATTTTTGACAACGATAACATTAATTTGTTAACTCTGAACCTTCGCACGATTGAATTAATAAATATCAAGTTAACGCTTTTTTTTCCACGTATGGACAAAATCAATAAATAAAAATTTATTTTAAAATAAATAATATATTTCGTAAGATGCGTTTTCAAATGTCCGATTACATTATGAAGTCGTGAGTTTGATCGTTTTTAAAAATTTGATCATATAAAACCATAGAAATATGTTAATATATAATATTATCGATTTTTTTAAATATCATAAATTCGTAATAATTATTAATTTAAATGTAATTTTTCGTACTTTATAAAATGCGATATAAATAAATGTGCAACAGACTACTGTGATATCGCTTAAATATTTTCAGACTTTATCGACGGGGTCAATTGTTTGCATTTTAATTTCATTTATTAAATAATAAATAATAATAATCATTAAACATTATGAAATTTTATTTATAATATAATATTTTTCATTTAGATACTGTTATATATATATTGATAGTCATTTCTCATCAAATTTATAATAATTCGCTATAATAAATTATATATTCAAGATTAATCGATCGCTTATTATTTTAATAAATCAAAAATATATTCAAAAAGTCCATATAAGCGGATTATATATATATATATATATATATATATATATATATATATATATATATATATAATTTTTAATTTATTATTTTTATATCTTTATTTATGTATCGATTGGAATTGGTTTCAGGGTTAAAGTTTATAAAAACAATCCTATTGTTTATATTTTCGAAGGCAAAACGACGATAAATCCCACGAATTTCGTACATATTTTATTCACAAAAATAAATATGACGTTAATATATATATAAATATTTCCACTTGTTAAAAGAAACTAAGTGATTTACTAAATGAAAAGCGCGAAAAGCTCATAAAGAAAATATAACGTTTATATATATATATATATATATAATTTTAAAAATCAAAATAAACAAAATTTTGCATATAAATAAACTTGTAAGAAAAAAAATGCACACACAAACTGCTGGTTCTCGACTTTCGTATAAAACTCGTTTTTTCCCTTACTAATCTTGAAGGCATGCATTCGATAACTTTTAACTTTACGCAACGCTAAAGTTTACATTTATACATTGTATATATATATATATATATATATATATATATATATATATATATGTTTTAAATATAAAAAAAAATTTTTGAATAAATATATTATTTATTGTATATATATTTCTATATATAAACTGTTGAATATTAATATTTCATTCAAATAAATGCATATTTAACTGTTGTACTTCTATGCCTTCTGTTATCGTGATAACGTTAACAGTTCATTGTTTGAAAATTTAGAAGCGATCTGAAAATTTTCATGTGCATACAACATGATATAAAAGTTTAAATTTAAAGTGTCATTATTATAAATATATTTGAATGATACAATTTCCGCCAAAACTTTATATAACGTAATATGTATATATATATTTTTTTTTTTGAAGGATATATTTTTTGACATAGTACATAATAATAAATTGATAATATAAATATTTTCATATATATTAAATTCACAATCGACAGTCGAGAATTATAGTTTAAAATATAAAAAAAGGACTTAACAGTTCGATAGTTTCCGCCGATACTAGCGGAATAGAGTCCATGTGAAGATGCATGCATCGTACGCTGTTTCTTATGCAGACGCATCCTTTATGACAAACATTTGCCGACACACGATTTATGATAACGACAATGATAACGATGATAATGGCAATAGGCCAACACTTGCCAATAGTTGCCATTCGACTGTTATAAATATATATATACATACATATATTACCGACCGTTTCGACCACAACTGATCGACTGACTAAACTGGTCTAACAGTTGTTGAATTCAGTGAAATCCCCACCTACTGTTTCTCGTTTACATTTATTTTCCTTGTATATATTTTTATCTTCTTCTTCTTCTACCTTCAGACTATTCAGATTCTTGACCAGGGACACTGTTTTACATATTTCTCTTATCAAAAAGTTAATTTTATTCGTTGTATCATATAAGCTACAAACTGATTCACACATATCAAATGAATATATATATATATATATGTGTGTGTGTGTGTATATATATATATATATATATATATATATATATATATATATATATATATATATACATATATACAAAAAAAATGTTTATATATAGCGAATTTTAAAAAGTGATTCAAATCTGAAATTAGTTGATTTTTCTAATCACTTAATACTCGAATTATTTTTGCAAAAATATAACTAAAAAAAAAACTTTTTTTTTGTTTTATATTTCAAATACATATTATTTATAAATGAAAATAATTAAAAACAAAAGAAAAAATAAGGAAAATAAAAAAAAAACAAAGTAAAACAATACAATATATGAATTTAAAAAATAATATATCGCTTTTTTTGGAATGTTTTATAATAGTAAATAGGAAATAAATCGATATCAACGAGCGAAGATCGTTCGTGTTCATACAAAGTATGTACAAGTTGAAAGGTACGAGCAAAGCTCGGGTTGGTTCGATTTGACACGCGTAGCGCGTTCGAGCAGTGCTCGTCTTATAGCATTAAGTGGTTTATAATAAAATTGTCAATATAATTTTTTTTTCACAATTATTTAAATCATGCATGTAGTTCCTTTTTTACAAATTAAAATTATTTTTCAGCATTATATCTGATGAAAAAAATTCGCTTCGTAAAATGATGAAAGGCCGCAAATTTCTATAATATATAAAATATCAAAAAAAAGACTAGAAAAAAATCAAACCACCCAAATATATAAAAGACCGCATTTGTTAACTCAAAAGGCCATATGCGGTCTTAAAGTATCGAGTTTCTCACTTCTGATCTAGACGATCTTTCATTCTTTTGCTGATAATTAATAAAAAAAATATTTAAATCAGTTTTTTAATTATTTTTGTAACATTTACAGTACATAGAAATCATTATATGGTATATGTAAAAAAGAAAAGATACGAAGAATTGTATTGCAGTGCGTTTGAACGTCTAAAAGTAATGTCCTCGAGATAATTTTGAGATATTTTGATACATTAATGGAATCTCTAAATGGCGCCCACGATTTCGAGTTCTCAAATATACGCCCCTGACAAATTTTTGCTCCTTTTTCGTAGGAAATTTATGTTGATTTATACGCATTTTTTTGTTTTTATTATAATGTGTCTTTTTTTTTATTTTTCATTATTATTTTTGCAGACGTTTTATATCAGTGAAATCGTTTTTTTTTTAATTCATTGCTTGCATAGAAACAAATCCCAGTGAAATATTTATAAACTGTAAACATTTGACTGTTTATAAATATTTTCTTTCATATGAAAAAGATAAATATTAATATTTTGAAAAATGTAAAAAATTCAGTATGAATATTATAAAAGAGCCTATAAAAATATAAATTTCAAATTAATTTATATAAGTAATTAATTAATATTATATAAATTAAAAAATATTTATTTACCTGAAAAATGTTTTGAGACATCTATTGTAGCTTTTGTTAAATATATATTTTTTTATAAAAAATCATAGATGTCTTTATATTTATAATGAAATGTTTATAAACATTTCTTATTTTAATTATTCGTTATTCAAACGAAACAATTTATTGACACACTAAATTTCATTTAAAATATTTTATATATATAATAAATGTGTTTATAATAAATTTAAATATAAAATCACATTAAAAATATCATTAAAATATATAATTTCATTACTTCAATTAAATATTTCGTATTTTGTTTATTATATTTTTAAATATATATATCATCTATTTTTTTATTATAAAAATAATCCATTTCTACTCAAAGATATATTTTAAAACGGTAAACTGATCAGAATTGTTCGATCACACTTACTAAAAATTATATATATATATATATATATATATATATATATATATATATATATATATATATATATATATATATATATATATATATATATATTAATAAAAAAAGTTAATATAAATAAAGTATAAACGTCGACCATTTTATATTTAATATTGGCCGCCATTTTTCTTCTTTATTACAACAGAGTCAATAAAAAGTGATGCAATATCTTCTAATCTCCTTCGTCTCTAATTTACGCTATTTTACATAATTTAAAAACACAAAAATCGATCTAAAAATTCTTGACCTTCAGGCCACGGTCATATTATATTACATTAACTTAAGTAAATGGTCATCGTTTTCGATTTATATAAAATCTAACTGTTTTTTTTTTATCTTCTTTTCAAATTATTAACATTTTAAAAGTAGAAAAGAATTTTAATCCGTGAGAATTTTTTTCAAATTTATTCAATATTGATACTAAAAATTCAATGAAACATTTGTTCTAAAAAAATGTTATTTTGTAATTAGCAACAAACTTTGAAATAATATGTTTAATTAACTAATTTGAAGTGAAATAATGTTTTTTATAAATATCAAAAATTCACTTTTGCGTATTATATTGAATTATTGTTGTCTGATTTTTTTCTCTATTTCCACTGTTAAAAAATTCTATTTTTTAATGGGATTATAAATAAAACAATTTCTGTTTGTTTTTTTTTGCTCCACAAAAATAAATAAAGAACAAGAACAAAAATATATACTTTGGCAATAAATATTAATTTAATTTAATTGAATTCTCATGTGTTGATTTTTTAATGTTTCATTTGAAACAACTTTAGTTTTTTTGATATCAAATATTTTTTTCTGCTAGGACATCAAAAGCGATCAAAACTCCAAAAAACACATCGGCAATTTTTATTCTGGAAAAAATAATTTTTCATTTTTTATCATTGTCAGAATTTAATTTTTAACGTAAAAAAATAATCATCCAACTAACTAATTTTAATATTATATGTGATTTTCGAGCCGAAAAAAATATATTTTATGACTTGTAAAATAAAAATATGTATTTTTAATAATTTATTAAATTTTAATATATAAGAAAATAATATTTAAAATTGTATATAGAATTAAAACAAATATATCATATTTTATTTTGTAATATAATTAATAAGTTCAAAGGCTCATCGTACAAATCGAGAACGAGCATTTGAGAAATTGTGTGAAAATCGTGACTATTCTAGAATTTTCATTTACATCACTATTATTACTGTTGTCACTATTTTTTTTTTCATTATTATTACGTAAAAAAACAGAGAATCACTTCTTATATAATATCGTTACTAGCAAGATGAATACAGAGATATTGTGACATTGTTCGCCATTTTTTTAACTACAATTAACCGACGATAATTCCGTAAACCAGCACTCCTCAAACCGTACATAATGATGAAATTGTTATATCGAATATTTTAACAATATATTTTTCTCAAATATTTCAATGAAAATCGCATCATTTCATACTAAAATTTATTGAAAATAAATATAATAATTTTCAATTTTATAATAAATTTAATAATCATTAATAAATATGAGTTTATATCGAAAACATCAAACATCCTTTTTAAAATATCGTTATCCGATTTCCGATTTTTACAAAAAAAAAAAAACAGCAAACGACCACTTAGCGCCGTATCATTATCATTGTGACCGTGGCCTTATCGCGTGCCACATTCTAATCACATTCACAGTAAACGCACACAAACAAATATACAATTACAACTTTGCAACACGACACACTTAGTAAACATTATATAATTACAATTGCATTTATATATATATATATATATATATATATATATATATATATATATATATATATATATATATTACTATAATTACATAATTATTTTTATATTTTTTAATAAATTTATATTACATATAAATCTGCACGTGTATAAATATCGGTTTATTGTTATTTTGAAATTGATAATTGACATTTATTATAAGTATGTAATTTATTAATAATCGCGTTATATAAACGTAATAAATTCTGATATATGATAATTATTCGCATATAAAAACGTATATTAAATGAATATATAGTATATATATATATATATATATATATATATATATATATATATATAATAAACAATTATAATAAATAATTTTATAATTCTCAGTATAATATTACGCAATAAAGTTAATGAATGTCGTCCAAAATGAAGATCACCATAAAAGGGTGTAAAGATAATGCAGACTAGAATGTCTTAATAGTCACTTAAATCCAAATGTCATCTGATAATTTAATTTTTAAATTAACCTTTAGTTTAACGTTTCAAGCTGAATTTTGAAATATTCTATAATATGTCTACCATATAAAATATGTATCATTTTCATTTCATTATACTTATTATATATTAGAATTTTATACTCTTATTTAAAAAAAAATAAGATTCGCAGATTTGATTAAAATATTAAATATTTAATAAATTATTATCGATGCATTACAGTTCATTGTATAGATAATTAAATAAATATGAATATTATATATATGCTATATATTGTATAATATAATATATTTATTTTTATAATTTCATATCTTTATCAGTTACGTTATGCAATTTATTAAATTATTTTATACGATAAGATTGCAATATATAATGATAATTATTTTATTTTTTATCAATTTCATCTTTCGACAATTATTCAAATGTGGAACAAACTATTAAATTTAAAATTTCAAAGAATAGAAAGTATATTATCATTATTATATATTATGTATAATTATTAATCCAGGGATTCTTAACTTTTCTATTTCGCGGACCACTTGTGAAAACTATCTTCAGATGTTGACCCATTTTTTTTTTTGCAAGTGATAAAAGAGTAACATTGAAGATACACGTGGGTGTTGTGTGTATGTTTGTTCTGTGTTTGTGTGTGTGTATGTAATTTCACTTATCTTGCGGTTATGTAGGTGTCGCTTGAAAATGTTCACCGACAAAGTGGCCTCATTAATATAACAATAAAACGATCTTTTTCAAGTTAAGAGCACAAAAATAAATCTAGACAATGTGTTGAATTTCAGTTTTATTATGTTTTTCTTACAAACAAACACACACACACACATATATATAAATATATATTTTTTTATATACACAATTTATTGTTCTTCAATTAGGAACCTAAAAAAGTTTTATATATTTCTTTTTATATTTTTTATGATGTTCTTCTATATACTATAAAAATGTCATTTTTTGTCAATATAAATAAAAAAAAGATTTTTAAATACAATATATACTTTGACTATTAATAATTAAATCTTAGATTAGAATAATTATGTACATAAAAAAAATGTTACAATATTACACGACGTTAATAGATGGCGCTGCGGTGCAGCGTCAACAAATAATTACAAACGATTTGCGTAAACTTTTAGATAATTTTATTATATTTGCTTATTATCGTGTAAAAATCGAGAGAAAACGAAAAGAGTACACTTTACGAAAAATAAAAAAAAACATCATTACATAAATAATAATTTTACAGCACTTACGCGACGAACGAAGAAAAAAAACCATTGTTGTTCTTAGCCGTTGCTAAAAAAAGCGTTATGCAACATATTTCTTCAAAAAAAAAAAAACTTCTCTTTATAATTTCTGTTTGACTGTCCGTAACAACTTTGTTAATGTATTTATTATTAACATTATAATGGAGTTTACTGTCTGAATTCGCTTGTCGCAAACGTCAAACACAATATTATCGTATTATGAAAATTTGATTTTTCACTTTTCTTTTACACGATGTAAATTTATATTCACATTATTTATAGGAAAAATAACGTTTTTCTTTTAAATATGAATAAATTTATGAAACTGGGGCAATAACAGTTACCTTTCGGTTACAAATTATAAAGTTTAATTAACTGACAGACAGTTTAATTGGCAGTTTAATATGCAGAAAATTGCACGTTCAGTTATCTAAGATATCATTAAACTTTATCTTAATTTACGAAATGCGTTATATGAAATGTTAAATTCTTAATAAAGTTTTAAAATAACTATGAAATATGGGAAAATTTCAAAAAATTTAATTTATAATCTATCATCGATAAACGTGATTACATACGAACATGTAAATATTTTTATTGCATCATTATCATTCGATTAAATCTATAATAATTACGTATATTCCAGTTCTGTTTTTTTCTATCATATATATATATATATATATATATATATATATATATATATATATATATATATATATATATATATATATATATATATCTCCAATCACTGTGAATATGACCCGGTTTAAAATGCCATAAACAAAATATGAAAAAAATCGTTATCATACCGTATAATTATTATATAAATTGTGTGACTCATATCAAATATGAAACAGCTTATCGAAAATTAATTATAATGAAAAGAAAAAAAAATATATAATTTTGAGAAGATGATAAGATAAATCTTTAATTTTAAATAATGTGTGTGATGTTTGAATCTATTAATTAAAAAAATAAATAAATATATAATGTAAAAAATATGTTACAAAAATTATTTTGTATATATGTTACAGGCAAAATATTCTTAAATCAGTATATTGAATTTATGAAAAAAAAAAATTTTTTTTTGTGAAAAATGTAATATAGAAAATATATTTTATATTCGATATTTAACTGCTTTATTTTAAATAAATGCATCGTATTTATATATTAAACGGTGATCAGTGTTATTGTATACACATAATATACATAAAATATACACGATTGATTGTCTAGTCATTATTGTAATGCACAGCTGGCATTAGTATGTTTGTCTGTCTGTTCGCAATTAACGCTGACAACTATATGGATTAATATTTTACGTCGAAGTATTGCGAAGTGTTCGAGAGAATATTGTATTAGATAAAATCGTTTTACACAAAATAATAAACGTATCAATTTTTATTTAATATTTATTAATATACGTATATACGATTTTCTAATATGTGAAAAAGTTATATATATATATATATATATATTCATCTCGAATCGTTCGGAATACTTCCGTCGTTTCGTTAAAAATGTTGGTCTATTTACGGATATTACGATGCCATGACATCTGGAGCAATTCGATCTCTCATTTCCCTTTAATTTTCCTCTTCATTATGAACCCGGGAAACTTTTATTTTCCACCGCGGGGTACAAATTGGTAGCGTTTAACCGCACAGACGTTCGACATTTTCCACGCTTCTTTTTATACCACTTTAATTGTTTTTCATCTTTTTTTTTCATTTTCCTATGTAATAAATCGCGAAATATATATATAAATTTATTATCATTACTAATTATAGAATATATTTTATTAAAAATAGATGATGTTATTTGCCATAAATTTAACTTTGTTCTAACGATAATTTTATTTCAATTTTACTTGAATACGATTTCCGGTATGGCTTGAATGAAATTTAAACAGGAAGTTCAATTTTCGATCACTTTTTGCTGCAATTGATGTCAGTGATAAAGCGGTAAATATATGTCAATCGTTTACATCTTACAGTCCTAGAAAAAAATAGTTCAGCTGTGTTAAATCGCATGATCTTGAAAATCAATTCACATGTCTATTTTCAACAGAAACTTTGTCTAGAACCTATTCATCATATGTACGACGATTCAATAGTTGTATGGCTTCAATTCTTGTACGAGTTGTATTTTCTAAGTCTCCAAATTCAAATGTTCCATAAAAAGGATTGACACATCTTCAATTATTGAACACCATATCGAATGAACTCATCTGTGTCTTCTTCAATACTAAGCCCCATAATAGTAATGGCTTCTTTGATTTGCACTGTATGACTTCTATGACAACACGTGTTATCTTATAGAATAAAATTGATGCACAATTATCTCATAAAATGTACGAAGAGTTCATTACGAAGTTGTGTATTAGTCGATACATGATATAATGACATATAAAACTAAATATATAAAATGTAAATTCTTTATTTATTCTTTCAAATCAATTTCATCCCCTTCAAATTAATTCCCGTCCGATAAAACGCACTTGTGCCAACGCTTTTTCCGGTCCTTGAAACAGTTGGAACAGTCTTTTTCAAGATCTTCGATTCGGTTTTTATCTCCTCAATCGTGTCAAATCTGCGTCCCGCATTGGCCTTTTAAGTTTTCTAAATAGCCAGAAGTCGCACGGAGCCAAATCAGGCGAATGCGTTGGTTACGGAATAATACGAGTCGAATTTTTGGCAAAAAAGTCGCGAGGAACCAATGCATTATAAAATGGTGCATTATCGTGACGAAATTAAACCTTTTGACAAACAGACGCTTGATAAATGTTATAGATAATCCCACCAACCTAGGAAAAAAATTACATTTTATCTGCCTGTGAGAATAAGGTAAAATTGTAAAATGACAATTTTACCTTACTTTTTGATCATAGTAGATTATAAAATATAATGAGCTTATCTAATTAGTGTATATCTTTTTATGAATCTAATATACGATTATTAATATTATAAAAATTAATTATGTATTATTTTCGTAAAAAATAAAATATATTATATGTATATATATTTATATATATATATATATATATATATATATATATATATATATATATATATATATATATATATATATAAATGATGATATCAAACTTTTATGCGTGGCGAGTATATTAGTTATTCAGCGCACGGACGACCTTAATTTTCTCACTAAAAACCACTGAAATGTGTGTCTGAATTCATATTTTACGTTTATTTCAGCTGTATTCTTGACTTTTAATATATGTTTTCTTGTTTTTATATTAAAAAATTTTTTTTTTCACAACCGGTAATCCTTGGACTATTGCCCATGTTTCCCGCTAGCCTCCAATGTGACAAACACTATTGTTATTTAAATTTCTTTTTATTATTACTGTTTATGCTATTTTTTAATGAATTTATATTTTTTTAATATATATATATATATATATATATATATATATATATATATATATATATATAATTATATTGAATATAATTTGAGCTATTGTCTTTATATTATAAAATTTATTTTTAATGTAAACCAACTACACTATCTTTATAAGATAAACTATAAATTTCAAATTCATATTAATGAATTTAGAATTAACTCAAACGTTCACAGCCTTCAAAGTTTCTTCATAAAATAAACGAAATTAATACAAAATTTTACATTATTACATAAATAAATATATAATATTAAAATAGAACTGAAATATTAACGATATCTATTGTTATTGTTGTAGTAAATATAGTTAACTGTTTAATTACTGTTCTTTGACGTTTTCCATTTTCATTTAAAAAATAAAATAAAAAATTCTGTAACCGCAAATTGAGCTTTTAACAACGCAAACGAAATTAAGCGATTTTTATATATTTTTATTCCGACATAATTTTCGATTTATCGCCTGTTTTATTGCATTAAATTACATCTTTTTTTTTCATTCGAAAATCGCACCGATAGAATATTTTTTTTATTCACCGACGTCAAATAAATGTCATATAATACAAATTATATTTTTTAACGAATTTATAATATAATAAAAAAAATCAAATTATTTATTTTCATTTCGTTGCAAAATCAACTTGAAAATGTGCAACATATTTCGATCGTTATATTCAACTAACGTCCGTCGTAAATACGCTCGTAATATAATTACTATTATTATACATTGTTAATCCGAAATCAGGGATGCGCTAAGAACTCAGGTGTCGGACGGATAATTAACAATAATTTTTAATTAACGAAAAATCTTTTTTTTTTTAAATAAATATTATAATATATATATATATATATAATAATGTATGATATATTCTATAGTTGAATACAGTTTCAAATATCAGCCGACATCACACAATATGTAATCAATTATTGCTATGCAATATTCTATACAAAACAATACGTTTCTCAATGTAAATAATACGGCGAACGTTGCAATCAAATTCGTTCATAGTAAAAGTTTTCGTTTGACTGTTCGACCTGAAAACGGCGTAATTTCATCACGCGTCGTAATTTTCTCAGAGTCTGTCTGCAATGAAAGTTTTGCAATATGAAAACGACGTATTGGTCAATAAAAAAGTCACTACGACATTTTATATAATGATTTTTATGATGTTTCAGCATATTTATCGCATTGGATGACCGAAGGATACAAGTGCAATCGTTTACCAAACTTCTAAAATAATTATTACATTTATTACAATTTTTTTCCATTACTAAAATAGCTGGAGACACCTGTGGCAAATATGGAGGATGAGGCATTATTATAGCGTTGTTTTTTAACGAAAATTAAAAAATTGAGTTATATTATATTGATACAAATTCTTAACTATATAAAATATTTACTCTCTGTAAGTATAATTCTGAAAATTTTTGTTACTTTTTGAACATTTTGTTTGTATATTATATTATATAACGATATCAAAATGTTCTGAGTACGACTTGAAAGTCCTTTTATAAGATTAATATAAGATAATATGTTTATAAAAATATATATTTTAAAATTGATTTATTTATTGTGCTCTATATATTTCGATATAAGATGAGTAGTTTCATATTATATCTGTAATAAGATATATACAGCAAAAATCCATTTTATTTATTAAAAAAAAATATATATCAATCGAAAAATATATAAAATAATAATAATTTCATTTATGTTCGTCGATTAAATTGTATATATATATATATAATAAATAGTTCTCTCGCTGCGAATCATCGTATAGAATAAAACATTGAGCCGCGATAAATTTTCATTTGAACAATGAAATTTTACCGCAATTTATTTATTTATTTATTTATTTGTTTGTTTGTTTTGTTTTTGTACATTTTATTTATTCGTAGTCGTATTCAATTTTGAATCTGACGATTATATAATTTGCAACGATTGGCCGCGTCGTGTGACTTTGAAGCGAGTTCGTTTGATTATCCTTGAATTTTTCAATCATCACAAAAACATTACATAACGATAAATATTACTGCGTGTACAGTCTGGTTTTTTTTTCTAATATATATATATATAAGAAAATGTTTATATTTATATTTAAATTCAGAAAATTTCATATTCATATCATTATTAAAAAAATAATTATATTAATAAATTAAATATTATTGTTGTGTGTATATTAATATATATATATATATATTATATGTTTAATGTATATTTTTTATTGTAAAATTAATGTTATGTTATATATTTATAATACGAACATAGAAATTTTTATATATTTTGAACTGGTTATGCAAGTTTTATGAATTTTCAAAACGAAGTGCATTCGACATTTAACGTGGTTTCGAATGTCAAACGTTTCTATTAAAAATAATCAAAATATGCTAAAATATTTATAAAATCGACAAGTTCTTTATATATATATATATATATATATATATATATATATATATATATATATACACTTTTTTATAATAAAATATAAATATTATTGAACAGAAATAAATATATAAAATATTTTTAAAAATAAATCAGAATAATATAGCTAAAATTCAATTCTACAAATTGATTTATTTTTTTATATTTTCACGGCCATATCCTTTTTATATTTTTATCACACATTTATATATATATCTATATAATAAGTCGACAATTCTATTTCGAAATTCGCGTCAATTAATTCGTTTTCCAATTTAATTCCCGGCGGCGATCAATCAGATTAATTGAAATGTGAACCGAAGCGAAATATTCATTCTCTATTGATGTTCAATTGCGTTTCAAAGTCTTTGTCAATTTAACCGGACTACTTGAATCTGAGATTCGTCACATTCAAATATGACAACGTATAACGAAAATGTACACAAAATGCATTCAAATAATATATATATATATATATATATATATATATATATATATATATATATATATATATATATATTATTTATAATGAATAAAATAATTTAAAAAACAAAAACGTTTTTAGAATCGGAAAAGCTGTTGCGTCATCGATTTATTAGTATTAAGTAGATAAGATAATAGCGAAGACTAATTATATATATATATACATATATATATATATATATATATATATATATATATATATATATATATATATATATATATATAATATTTGGCGAATATTCGCCTTTTCATCTTTCGACGCGTTTTTACGTGACCGTTTTCACACATAAATTATGTGACACAAAGAATACAATAAACTATAGTTTATTATAAGATAGTGTCGTCGCTGGATTAAGTTACTTTATGAACTAAACGAGATTATCGCTATTATATATATATATATA
Source organism: Leptonema lineaticorne (assembly GCA_024500535.1). Lineage (NCBI taxonomy): Eukaryota > Metazoa > Arthropoda > Insecta > Trichoptera > Hydropsychidae > Leptonema > Leptonema lineaticorne. Next base: position 541,603 of record JANIJI010000026.1, on the reverse strand, counting down.
TATATATATATATATATATATATATATATATATATATATATATATAAATATAACGCGCACTTTATGTGAAAAAAAATGACATTATAGTCTATTTATTTTATTGCTTGAACTACTTTACGCGAAAAATCTGACGGTTAAATAAATATTTTAAATGTACAAATAGCTAGTAATAAGGGCGAAGTCGTTATACGTCATAAATAAATTTATATTATTTAGAGAAATTAAAATCTATATATATATATATATATATATATATATATATATATATATATAAATACATATATATATATATATATATATATATATATATATTTATATACATATATATATATATATATATATATATATATACCATATATATATATAATATATAAAAAAACTTGTTGCCCGAATAAATAGACTTAATTTCACTTGATTTAATATCTGTTTACGTTCTCTTCATCATAATCTTGTGTATATTTACAGAATTTCCTAGACGTTATGCTGAAAACTGAAAAAAAATATAAATATATATTTTTTTCAGATCGTCTAAAACGCATAGGAATTTATACTATATTTTACAAATTATGAAAATAAAATATTTAGACCACACGCGATTATAAATTTAAACTATTTTAATTGATATATTTATAACGATTATATAATTCAGTTACGCGTTCTGTATTATTTATATAAGTATTATAGTATAATGATAATTTTATATTATAATAAAATATGTAAAAAAATAATAAAATTATTTATATATATATATATATATATATATATATATATATATATATATATATATATATATATTTTAATATAAATCTTGTAGAATTTATATTATAAAAATGATATTTAGACTCATAAAAGCTGAAATTAAAAATAAATATATTTATCGATAATTTTATAGTTCATTTTTTCCATTATTATTATATGTTTACATGATGACTAATGTTCAATATAATATAATATGAAGATTATGTAACGCCACTGCATTAAAAAAATGGTATAATTTAATATTTTAATGTTTATTGCGTGATTACATAAATTAAATGAATCGTTCTTTTTTATTTCAAAATTGAAAATTTTATGACCTTATTGAAATACAATACAATACAATGACGTGCAATTTTTTATTATTTAAATTATTTCAATTACGTCATAATTTTTATTGACGAATCAAACTTTGATAATATTGTTTGACATTTATTAATAAAATACATATTAATAAAAAAACGACAATAGAAAATTATTTTTTTTCTATCGTTTATAAAAAATATATAAAAATATTGTTTAGATATAATATATATTTTTTTTTAATTTTCCAGTCATATTCAATTCAGAATTCGCAATCAATATTTAAAGTAAAAAAAAATATATATAATATTTTTGAAATTTTATCGTGAATTCGCACATTTTTTTATTTATAACGAATAAAATTAATTAATTAAGAGAATTCCGTTGCTTTTATTTAAATTTTATATACGTGACACGTGAAAAGTTTATTAATTAAAATATTCACGAATCGTAAATATCAAACGTGACCTAATTTATCGAAAGCAAGTTTAACGCACTTACACCCTTGAACAATTACACACACACACACATACATACAATATCAAATTTTAATAATATGAGAATGGATATGATCTCGGGTCAAACAGAAAGTCAATATAACTCTTCTATTGCACAATACACAACGAGTCGCAGCTTTACATAAGCCCTTTAACGAAATCGCCTACGTCTGTTTGTCAATCTGGATGTGGGTTGCATATGAAAAATATTGCACAAAGTGTGTGTGTGTGTGTGCTTGTGTGTGTATTTCACGATTTGGCAAAGGCTATTGTGCAAGGACTTGTTGGCTTTATTGCGGCAACCCAACCGAGTTACAACATAACCGCAACTCTGTATCAATCCGTTCTATTTTAAACGCTTTTGTATGCATTTTACACGTTCTCTATATACGAGATAACCTTTTTTGATAATTTTATTTATATATATATATATATTTGGACCCCTTCTTTTGTAATCGTAGTTTATTTTAAAAGTGCAAAATAATTTGCAAGAATAAAAAAATAAATAAAAATCAATAATGTATACTAAATTCATCATTTATATATATATATATATATATATATATATATATATATATATATATATATATATATATATATCGATACAATTCTCGATCAACAAATTAATAAAACTTTTAATTGTAAAGTAAATCAGTGTGTATTATTTATTATTTGTACAATATATTGATTTTCGTTTCAGTGACCCGATTTCTGTCAATATTGATTCTTTAAATCAAATTTTATGGACAATTATAACAGTCTGAAAATTATATAAATATGCAATTCTATTTATAAATATTTACAAATAATAATGAACAATTTGGTGTGATTTGAAAATTTTATATAATAGAAAGATTTAATTTAATTTCAAATCCGTTATAATAAAATATTCTTCAATTACAAAGTATTTATATATGTATATATAATATATATAAATATTATTTAGACGTCAACAAATTATTAAAAAAAATGATACACCACTGAAAAATAAATGACATCAGTTATAATAATAGCAAAAAAAGAAAATTAACTCTGAATATTTCTAATAGACTTATATTATTTTGAGCAAAGTCAATTACGTACTAGTTGTTCTCAACATTTTCGTAAAGAAAATGCTAGATATTTTTTTTTCATAAAGAGAATTATCAACATTTTTAAATGTTAAAACAATATTTAAACGCGGTTGATTTCTATAATAATATTATGATTCTAATATTTTTTTCTTATATTTAAAAATACGAATTATTTCATCAAAATATGTATGCAAGGAAATTCATTATTGCATGAACAACATATATATATATATATATTTACAAATTACATATATGTGTACGTTTTGCGTAATAATCGGATAATAAAACGTTAGTTATTACAGCCGTGTAATGATATTATTGTATTTATTTACAGAATTATTACGGTTTGACCGTGAAATGTTACAATTTAATTACATTATTATTATTTCCATTTCGAAACAATGACAAATTTTAATACAAAAATATATAATATATATATAGTCATAAATTGCATATATTTTGACGTATTAATTTTCATTGGCTTCTACGTAGCCAATCAAAATAATCAAACACACGTATTTTGTTCGCTTGTTGGCATACTGATTTCATATCAATTACGTTACTATTCACCACGAAATTGAATTTTATAAATATAATATAAAATTCAAATAAAATATATATATATATATATATATATATATATATATATATATCGTTCAAATGGCAAACGGTAAGAAATGTTGAAGAATGATTATATAAAATGTTTGGAGATGTACGTGTACATTTTTGCACATGTGCACGATTATTTTGCTAGATAATTGATGACACTAATGCCAATTGCGTATGATAACGTTATGTGACTATCGCGTCAACTGTGTCATTATATAATATAATTTGAAGCTAGCAACGTTTTACAGCACTGTTTTATTTTATTTGTGACAAAATACTGAAATATATATATATATATATATATATATATATATATATGCCATTTTTTATAATTATACACATGGTCTGCGACGATATTTATCTTTAAATTATTTTTATTTTTATGGAACTCTAATATGTAATGACTATTGCGATCTATTGTTATATAAGAATTTTGCTATGAGACGAAAATTTTGTTTTTTTTTCATACATATTATTTTTAATATACAAATATTAAAAATGTTATTAAGCAACTGTAAACATGATGAAAATACTAACCGTTTATGAATTTATATAATATTAATAATTTTCTCAAATAATTTAATATTAGATATTAAAAATTAAAAAAAAATTCAGTTTATTCGATATTTTTAATATTAATAATTTAAAAAATATATAAAAAAAATTATACAAATATAATGTGAATCAATAATTACTAACTAAAATAGAATATTAATTGTGATTTTTTTAAAGATTGACTTTTAAAAGATGATTAGTTCTGCAATTTTAAAGAATTTTTATATTATAAAAAATATACTCGTAAACGATCAGAATTAAAATTATGATTATGATTTTTTTTTCTCAAATTTAAATCGAATTTTTTTTTAATCGCGATTAATATTAAATATAACGTTGTTCATAATTATGTAACATTATTTCTCAATGACAATGTTTTGACAGAATTTATCGACAAAGATTTAATATTTTTGCTATTTAAATACACACACACGTGTATATATATATATATATATATATATATATATATATATATATATATATATATATATATTGTTTAAACAGATGAAAAAAAATAACAAAGAATCGCGTATTTTGGTAAGTTATATAATTTCCATACAATATGTACTTATCTTTGTTGTAAACATTATAAATATTGATTTATAATAATTGTGAAATCCACATACATACACACACACGCATATATATATATATATATATATATACGTATATATATATATATATATATATATATGTATATATATATATATATATATATATATATATATATATATATATATATATATATCTAAAAATATATAAGCAAAAATATCAGTTATTTACATATGAAAATATAATACAATACCTTAATATTATATAAAATTATAATGCATATAAAACTTAAATTGATGAGTTAGTTAATTTCAATGTGCATCGAAATACTAATCGATCTAAATCAAAGTATCTTTAACACGTTAACTGCCAACCGTAATTTAACACATTTTGATGTGTAGTGAATTCTGATGAAATAATATTATAGGATTAATTATATATATATGTATAGTTAAAATTCTTAGATATTTTTCGATTAATAAAAATTATGATTAATTTATTTGAAATTTAGTATTGGAGAAGAATATTTAAAAATGTTATGGTTGATTTTTTTGGTTATATAATTAAAAATAAATTATTGAATTTTATTATCAGTAAAATTCTACTGTATCTATATGTAATGTTTAATCAGTATATGTTCAAGTGTTTTATTTAAAAAAAATAATAATACGTACGTCTCGGCAGACAGCGTGTTAAAAGACTTTATGAACAAGACGCACACCCTTGTCACGTGATCGTTTATATAATTCGACATTCAAGGTAATTAGATTATGTCATTGGATGAATTGTGAATTTAATACCCGAGCTATTTGGTAACCATAATGAAAATTTTCGTTTTCGCATATAATAATATTTTTTATATGAATCTAAAATATATTTAATTGTTTATAAGTTAGATAGATAAAGACATATAGGAATGTAATCGAAATGTATTGAATTGAGACAATGGAGCGAATGAAAAAAAATGTTTCATATGACTGAAAATTTTAATAGAGATACTCGAAATTGACTCTCAAAACGATAATTATATTGAAATTAAAAAGTCTCAGTAATGCTTTTTATCAATATAATTAATTTTAATAGAAAATTGGAATTAAAAGATGTCACGTTTCCTATTTACAATGTATCTTAATAAATGACAAATACAATTAAATGCAACTAATTGTAAACAATGGTGTTTTCCAAAAAACCAACAAAAATATACATTAAAAACGAACAGATTGAACAAGTAACGTCTTATAAATACTTGGGGACGTACATAACAGCAATCCACGACCCCAAGAAGGAGATCCGTTCTAGAATAGAACAAGCTAGAACGCAATTTATAGCCATGAAGAAATTTTTAACATCTAGAAGCACTGATGTGATACTAAAATTACGTATGCCTAGATATTATGTCTTTCCTGTTCTTCTATATGGTGTCGAATCATGGACACTAGACCCCGGTACCGAAAAACGTCTGGAAGCTTTCGAAATGTGGTGCTACCGGAGAATACTAAGTATATCTTGGACCGACAAAGTTTTTAGTAAGGAGGTTTTGAAAAAAATTAATAAAACTCCAAAAACATTAAAAACAATCAAATTAAGGAAAATACAATACCTCGGCCACATCTTGCAAAATGATAAATATAGGCTTCTCCAGATAATTTTGGAAGGAAAAATTCAGGGGAAAAGATCAATAGGAAAACGTCAAAATTCATGGCTTAAAGATCTTCGTCTTTGGTTCAACTGTTGGTCAATAGAAATTTTTCGTACGGCTGTGTCAAAGGTTTCTTTGGCCGTGTGGATCGCCAACCTTCTTAAGGAGACGGCGTGAGGAAGAAGAAGAATTGTAAATATGACAATGGATAGAATGAAAAGCGTTTCGATGAATGAAAATGTTGTTGTTTGCTGAAGATTTTGAAAAACGACCCGACTGATTTAAAATAACGACATTTCTAGCGAAACAGTCGTCAATTTTCTTTACGAAGGTTGGACAACGATAATAATAATAATATTCATTGAAATTAAAACTAGTCTACTAATTATCTTTATTTACAAAAAAATAGATAAAAATTTCAATTCGAGAAAAATATGATTGAAAATTCCATAAAACAAATAATAATAAAAAGTTCAATATATCGGTTATCTATCTGCGACCGGGGTATCAATAGCGACACCAGCGCCATCCCTTAGGCTCGTTTTGTGCGGTGCAAAATAAATTTGCGAACCATCGGTTTGGAAACGCTGGTTCAGTGAACAAGCAAAGCGAACGTCAGTTGAACGTTACATAAAGCGAACAAGTCGAGCACTCGTGACCCAACATCGGTTATTTCATAATTCGTTCGTGAACCAACACGTTACGAGATAATATAATATACTACATCGTTAAAACGATTTGTTTTGACATTAAATTATATATATATATATATATATATATATATATATATATATATATACACATATAAATGGGTGTGTGTGTGTGTAAATCAGCCAGAATCCCCGAAATTCTGAAACCGTGATTCAAACACGTTTCAGATTCATTCACGGTTTCAGAATTTGAAATTCTGAAACCGTATTCCAAAAAGGCACAACGCAACCTGATTATATATACCATATATAAATTCGATTATTCAATTATAATCTGATTTGTCGGCTCACACCCGACATTCAATTAATACCAACTGTCGGATGACAACCGATGCAGATGATGTGCATATATTTTTTTTGTATTATCATTGACATAATTGACACTTTCTGTTTTATATATTCAAATGAATATCGTCTGGTAAAATTATTAATTTTGTGTAAATCTAATTAATACTAGTATAACATAATGCATACACACACGCACACTATATATATATATATATATATATATATATATATATATATATATATATATATATATATATATATACTTTTATAGAATATATATAGGAAAATTGCATATGCATTATTTGAGGATTGAATTCGAAAATTCGTAAACCAAATTCAATTATGTGGGAATTAAATTCCACGTTCTGTTATTTATATATTATATAAAATTATATATATATATATATATATATATATAATATTTATAGATCGTTGAATATGATTTGTAAACCGTTTAATTCCACTTTCGAAAATAAACTGCCGAATTTATTTTTGTATATAGTAAAATTTAACTCAAATTTTTATTATTAAAATACAAATTTAACTACTTTTTTTTTGTCATTGATATTTACACGCGAATCGAACCTTCGAATAGAGCGATTTTTGTTGTCGAATCGCATTGCAGTTTAATTTACCATTTAAACCGCAGTCTAAAATGTATTAAGACGTTTTATTCGATCGTTTGTTTTGCACAATTTATTTAGCGTAAAAGCCTTACACGTGAGACGAAACGCACCAGTAATACATTTATTCGTAGAAAATTCTTCGAATCGCGATCGCTTTTATGTTCGCTTATTCAATTTTATTCGATGTTGTGAAAATATATATATATATATATATATATATATATATATATATATATATTTGTTAGTATATTATATAAATATTTACACGCGATACAGCCGATTATTTTTATTGTGATTACAAATATGTATTTTATATATAATATTACAATTTTTATATTCGTAATCGAATTTTTACGCGTGTTATATGATGTATCGAATGTGTTGTTTAATAATTGGAATTTTAATAATTCAATTTTGATTTTGAAAAATGACGAACGAATAATGAGACCTCAAAAAAAATAATTTTAAATAAAAAAAAGGTTAAGTTTGAAAGAGCATTGTAAGACATAAACACTCATTTTGATTTATTTATACATTTTTTTTCTATCATCACAATATTTATTTCAAATGTAGAAGAAGGTGAAACAAGACATTTTAGTTAGGTTTTACAAATAATATTGGAAAAATGTTAAAAAAATATATTCTAAATTAATAACAAAATAATAATAATAAATAAATAAAAATAGTTTCATTTCAATACGTTTTCTATTTAAATTGCGTTCGCGTTTATTTTTAATAATCGCACTGCGCTACAAGCAACAGAAGATGGGCGGGCTCGGAGTCCATAAAAAGATTGCGAAACACCGATCTAAACATCTACTAATCGTCGACATTCCGTTAATATGCGACACACAATAATAAATAAATAAACAATACGTTTGCGAATTAACTATTAAAAAAAATACACATTCCGCGAATTCTGAAGCGCAATCATAACGAGCGTTAATTAATTACAATGCTGATTTATTGCGCGTTTCGCTTAATTGTCTCAAAAAAAAAAAAATATAATATAACAGATAAAATAAAAAAAAACGCTTTTTCACTCGACTTATTTTCATTTGACCCGCGACATCGTTCTTTTTTTCTCACGTACAAAACCCGCGTTACTGTTTATTTATTTATTTTTTTACTTGTAATTGAATATGGCGGGGGTGTGTCACTATGAGTTGCGAATTGGCACATGTTTTTAAGCACGTACACAATTGTGCTAAATATTTTATATATATTTATATATTTTTAGGGTTACCGAATACTTAGAAATGAAAAAAAAACGAAATAAATCGAAAATAATCAAAAAACGCTGTTAACGATTTTTTTTCAATATTTTTAATAATATATATATATATATATATATATATATATATATATATATATATATATATATATATATATATATATATAATTGTTAAACATAATCACGAATATTTTAATATACCATAAATATTGTGTCTAAAAATATAAAACTGATACTCAATTATTTAATGATTAAATTTATATAAATTTAAATATTTTAATTGAAAATATAATATAAAAGTTGATCGTCGAATCGACGACTAGAATCTGTAATAATATATTTTTTTTTATATTTATTTACTTATTTAATAAATATTTAAATATTTTGACACATAATAAATAATGTGACGATTTGAAAGAAAAAAACTACATAACGAATATATTTTTATATTATAAATAATATTTCGTTTATTTTGATGACATTAAATTATTGCACGTGAAATAATTCTATATCTACTATTTATATATTATATAATAATATTTTTTTAGAAGAGTAATAAATATTTACTATTTTATACATATATAATAAATATTTACTATTTTATACGTAAATATAATTATTTTATATACGATAAAAAGAAAATTTAATATTTATATATATTTCTCGCTATGTAATTAGAATATCTAAATTCTTAAGTTGTTTTCTTTATTAAAGAAAGAAAACTTGGCTTACTATTGTATTTTTTTTTCAGAAAAAAAATTAGAATAAATTGCAATGACATTAAATTCAACCGCATTGTTTAATATATAAATAATTAGCAAATACTTTTCTTCGAAGAATAAATCGTATATTCTATTGTGATCTAAAAGGTGAAAAATTTAAAGATATTTATAATCTAACGTTTACTGTGTTTATTTAAAGATATTTATATTTTAATGTTTATTATCAATGACTTGAACTTGAATGAAAACAACATTGACATTTATATAAGATTACAAATATAAAGTTTTCACTATTTTTTCTAACTTAAACTTACATTTTTCTACATTAGTATTTCGAATTAAAAACTTTTCTCTTTGTTTAATAATGAAAAGAGAAAATATAATTAAATCTATTCGGGTATTTACACTATTGAAGTTAAAATAAAACAATGTACTAATATAACAAATTAAAATTAAAAACTTAATATATTAATATTTAAAATATAATTATAGCAAAATAATATATTTTTATATATGGTATATTAAAAGATATACTACCGTGATCAAAAAGTAAGGTGAAATTCTCATTAAAAATTCCCGGGCATTAGGAATGTAGTTAAATTGTAATTTTTTTCCTAGGTTGGTAGAACTGGCTATAATATTGGCCGAGCGTCTGTTTTGTGAAAAGGTTTAATTATCTCCGAGTTACACGTTCATCACAATAATGTACACGTCATACTGTATTGGTTCTTCGCGACTTTTTTAACAAAAATTCGACTCATACCCTTCTGCAACCACCGTATTCACCTGATTTGGCTCCGTGTGACTTCTGGCTAATCAGCATACTTAAAAGTTTATTGCGGGGAAGCTGTTTTGACACGATTGAAGAGATAAAAACCGAATCGAAAGAGGTCTCGAAGACTATACCGAAAAAAAACTATTTCGACTGTTTCGAGAACTGGAAAAAGCGTTGGCAAAAGTGCGTTTTATCGGACGGGGATTACTTTGAAAGAGATGAAATTGATTTGGAAGAATAAATAAAGAATTTACATTTTATAAACAGATTCATCTTACTTTTTGATCACAGTGGTATATATTTTTTAGATATTTATAAAGTAATCATGTTGTGATAGAATGACAATAAATAAAATAATTTAAGAGAGTTGTGAAAGAATTTCACATATTTGATTTAATATCTATCGATTTTATCATATATAATTTTTGAATCAATTTCGAAAACAAACAGCTAAACTTAAAATAAAAATCGAAATTAATCGTCGTATTGGCCTCGATATACGACGATTCCGCGTTCGAATCCCGATATTTGCGAACCGGGAAACGATTATTTAGAAAATGACAAACTAAAAACAAAAAAAATAAATAAACAAACAACAACAAAAAATAAAAAAATAGAAAAAAACGAACCCGCCGACGTGACAAGATTGAATCTAGGAAATATGGCTGTAATAAATCATCGTGTTTTCGCGAAATGAACTCGATATTTTCATTTTATTTTAAATTTCCGCATTATTTTACATATTGTTTTCGATAATTATATTATTAAAATAAATAAGTAGAACATTGACACGTGTGACATTTTAAAATTTACGCGATCATGAATGATATATAATGATCGCAAATTATCAAACGCAATTATTGTTATATATATATAATATATATATATATATATATATATATATATATATATATATATATATATATATATATATATATATATATCATAAAATTTTATGTTAATATTAAAACGAATTGTCGTATTATATAATGGAATCATAAAAATTTTATTCGACGTCATGATTTTTACATGCATAATTCATGCACGAAATCGATATAAACGACTGTTTAACATCATCAAATAATATGCAACATGAAAATCGTGCTAAAAATCGCGATAACATTCAATAAAAACGACGTAATTAAAGAACAATATATATATATATATATATATATATATATATATATATATATATATCGATATATGATTCGACAGATTTTCACATATTTTCTGTTAAAAACCTTCATCGTTAATGCGAAGTTAATTACATGTCAAAAATTATATATTTAGGGAATAATATCTGCTTTATCAAAAATAAATCGCAATTTTGAACGATTAAATCGTTCTTGGTAACCTATTTAGAGGATCTTTTACGAGAGACAAAAATCGAAACATATGGTTAATTAGAAGAAATCACATATAAAGAAGTGCAAAAACGGATGCGGATCGACGAGACGAACCGAATGCTGAAAACCGTTTGCAAAACGCAGCGTTTTCAGCAAAATTATGACGATTTTTCGCATCAAAAATCGCGATTTTCAAACGAAAACGGCAATTTTCAACGCTAAATTGTCAAATATTTGTCGTTTGGATCGAATTCGCGCGCGAAAAAAAACCTAAAAATAGCAAAATTAACCGTATTTGCGCGCGGTTTTCGATTGAAAGATGATTAAAAACATGCACTTCCGGTAGCACAAAAATCGTATTTAGACGATAATTCGTCGTTTCTCTCGACGTATTCGCGGATTTTAACGATTACAGTGATTTTCCATACGAAACTTACTCGAGAATGAATTTTCAAAATAAGAAAAAAATTCGTTTATATTGAATTCAATATTCGATGGAAAATTGTATGAAAACTTGCGTTTCTAGTAAAATATCATATATAGTGAATTATATTTGGTTTTTCTCATGCTAATCCTTCTTGATGGCTGAATTTAACGGGTCCTTTGCGAGATAGTACGATTGTAATATACGACTAATTTGAGATCACACATTATCTGATATCGAATACACTCTCCTATTTGAATTGCGTTTTATTCGTTATTCACCTTTGATAGGAATTTAATTTCAATTTCATCTTTCTGACAAGTCTGTTTTCAGCAAATTTGTTATACATATTGAAAAATCGAATGTATGTTATTAAATACATAACATATGCAATTAGAGAATGTTTGAAAAGATGTAGATATATATATATATATATATATATATATATATATATATATATATATATATATATTTATATAGGTTAATAGGAAGTCCGAAATTGACAGTTTATTTTGGCACACGCTATAATGACTTATAATAATTGCTTTGAGAGTTTTCTTTGATATATTTTTGAAAAAAATGTTTTCAGTCGATCTGAAATATAACTGTTTCAAATTGAAACATAACGAGAACACATCGCACATTTACCGTATTAACCGGTCGACGCGGTTCGTTTAATCGGATTATATATTAAGAGATTACCGTTTCATTTGGCTTTTGTAATATTCCAAATTTGTTTTATTAATTTTTGGATCGTTAAATGTTGGCTCTGTGATATATTTTTATTTTATTTTTGGTATTATTCTGAATTTTTTTGTTTTTTAGATTTAATCGTTTAATATCTGGGAAACTTGTAAAAATTTGAATTGAAAAATGTGTATAATAATATTTTTTTTCTAAATATTTCTTATATATATATATATATATATATATATATATATATATTATATATATATAGCTATAATTATGAGTAGCATTATATAATAGCTAAAAAGTCTTACAAATGCTCACGCTTAATTAATTTTGTCCAAGTCGACATTATTTGCATACAAATCTTTTATATATATATAATTTTCACAATTAATGTTATTTTTTTTAGAATATATGCGTATGTGGTTGAAATACATATCTTAATTTTAAAGGCTATAGAGCTAGCGACTCGACTAATTAAAAATTAAACAAAGATTTGAATCTCTTAAAATATATCTCTACTTACTTGGAATTCAATTTTTTTCATTGTAAATCAACCTCAATTTGTTTATATTTTAACAAATTATGAAATATATTAATTAAGGTCATTAAAAATATGAAACTAAGAAATAAACAATAATTAATCCAAAATTAACCTTCTTTTTATGATTATTTCTCATAATTTTATTTTTCTTTTTGAATCAATATTTAATCTTGTAATATTATTTCTTTTAAATTAAACTTTTTTCTATAATATATTTTTTTTAATAATTTTTATCAAATATATTTTTTTTATGAAAAAAATTAATACGAAATTTGTAAAAATTATTTTTTTAATATATAAAAATTAATACACGTTATTAAATAAAATAAATATATTCAATATTAAATTAATTATCATAAATTTTACATTTACAATAACCATTTGTGTCTTCATATTTTTTTTAATAAAATAAAATTCGAACTCTTTGAGAAACGCTGAACAAACGTGTTCTTATCGCTATTTGTAATATTACGACATAGTTTACGTAATAAATAGATACACAAAGAAATATTTTTGATCATTTCGTATTATTTATTTATTTTATTTTTTTTTATTTTATCACATTATTTTTATAAATATTTCTGACATTAGCCGGTTATTATAATCGCTACATTAATTAACGTATATCTAAATATAATAAATCATTTATATAGTATTTTTTTTATTACGAATTTAAATCGTTACATAATTTTTTAAACGATGCTTAAAATAATAACGCATTAAATTTCATGCTTTCGTATTTATAAAATAGAAAACATATATATAAATATATAATAATTCAATTCGTTTTTTATTTGCGCCCGTTTTGAATATATATATATATATATATATATATATATATATATATATATATATATATATATATATATATATATGTGTGTGTGTGTGTGTGTATTCATAGATAAATTAGCATATCTATTAATAGGCGTAAGGTTTGAGGAGCACTGTTTGACGTGTCCAAGTGTGAAGCAATCGAATGTTGGCCAAGTAGAAGGTCAATGTCTTCGGCGCCTCTTCCTACACACTTTCATTTGCACGCGTTTCGACTATACAGTAACCTCCTCTACTTTCGTACACAAAGTTCTCGATATTCATCACAAAATTTCAATACAATTTAATGTATATATATATATATATATATATATATATATATATATATATATATATATATATATATATATATATATATGTGTGTGTGTGTATTTTAAAATAGAAAGAAATAATATTGTTAATTATTGCAATATTTAATCTGGAATATTCTTTTATTTTTTTTTTATTTATTTTTGTTGGCAGCAAAATATGTGTATATTTTTTATGTCTTCTGATACACATTTTCGTCATTACGATATTTACGATGTCATATTTTAATATGATTAACACTTCCGGTTCTCTAAATGCTGCCAATTCGAACAATACATATTATAAAAATATTCTATTTATCGTTTAATCGACCGATTAATCCGATTATTGTTTTTTTTTAATTGGATTTTTTTTGTATTAAATATGAAACGCTAATATCTATTATATTGTCGTAGCATTTATATTTGATTATATAAAAAATGTCAAGTATATAATATTGTTATGCAATGTTATCGTTGTACAGTGTATAATAAATATCAATGTTTCTCGAAATATTAATTACAGTAACATTTTGATTTATATTTATGCATGGCAAAAGTTATAGTTAGTCCTACCAACCTTAAAAGAAATACAATTTACCTGCCTTTCTAATAATCGGGAGTTTTAAATGACAATTTCACCTAACTTTTTAATCACAGTAGTGTATGCGAATGTAAAGCGGTTCAAAGTCCACAACCGTGAATATTTATAATAAATATGAAAGAAATGATGGTGACACGACACAAAATCGCAGCATATTCACGATTTTTTTTGTATTACGAATCCATTAATAGCATTCCTTCTCAAATGTTTTTTTTTCATTAATATAAAATTGTAGTATATATGGAAAAAAATTAAATTATAATAAAATTTTTAAGATTTTTTTCAAAAATAACTATGCTATGAATGACTATGAAAATGACTACTTCGATTATTTATAAAATATTTTCATTGTACTTCTTAATTCATCTTTGTCAGTAATATATATATATATATATATATATATATATATATATATATATATATATGTATAATATTGATCATGTATATATATATATATATTATTGCACATAGACACTAGTATCGAATATAAAAATAATAATATTTTAGTGTCACTTCCTATAATGGCGTGTCTTCCGGTAGAATCCACGCCCTGCAAGCGACATCATTATTAATATTTTTACTAGTCTTATTTTGATATTAATGATATACGATGAAATGCAAAAATGTAAACTATTTTTATTATTAATATTAATATATTAGATTAAAAATTTTAATACAGTATAAAATCCTGACGAATTATATATATATATATATATATATATATATATATATATATATATATATATATATATATACATATATTTAATTTTAATCATCACAGATATGACAGTAAAAGTACTAAATTAAAAATTGATAATTCTAAAAGCATTTATTGTAGTCTCTCAATATATATAATTCAATTTTGAATACGAGCGACATTTCTTCAAACATTGCGTATATATAATATAATATAAAATTGTGCGTGCGCACAATTATTTTTCACATTACGTTTATGTTTATTCAATACGCACTTGTGTCCGTTTGCCATGTGGAGAAAGCCCAGTTTTAAAATGTGGTCAAGTAAATGACCATGACCTGAATTTTTGCGAAACCGCTACTTCGATCCAATGCATAATGCATATATCGTCATGCAGTTATATGTATTGGAAATTTTATCAAAAATAATAATAATAATAATAAATAAATAAACAAACCAAAATATGTATGATTTTGTGCTTTTTCAAAATAGACGATATATCGTTTTTATTAAGAAAAAAAAATGAGATGAAACGAAAATTTTATACGGAAGCAATGAAAATGTAAGATTAAATGTGACTATTTCAATTTTTTTTGTCATAAAATATACATCATTTTTAGAATAAATAATCTTACTTTCTAAAGAGTGTTGTTTTTTATGATTTTCATTCATTTAAATAAAAGGAAAAATCAATATTATATATCATCAATTGATTATAAATCAAATTAAATCATTAAAACAATAAATATTTTTAAAATATTATATATATAAATTATATTTAACGTTTACTGTGTTTATTATCAATGACTTGAACTTGAATGAAAACAACATTGACATTTATATAAGATTACAAATATAAAGTTTTCACTATTTTTTCTAACTTAAACTTACATTTTTCTACATTAGTATTTCGAATTGAAAACTTTTCTCTTTGTTTAATAATGAAAAGAGAAAATATAATTAAATCTATTCAGGTATTTACACTATTGAAGTTAAAATAAAACAATGTACTAATATAACAAATTATAATTAATATATTAATATTTAATATATAATTATAACAAAATAATATATTTTTATATATGGTATATTAAAAGATATACTACCGTGATCAAAAAGTAAGGTGAAATTCTCATTAAAAATTCCCGGGCATTAGGAATGTAGTTAAATTGTAATTTTTTTCCTAGGTTGGTAGAACTGTCTATAATATTGGCCAAGCATCTGTTTTGTGAAAAGGTTTAATTATCTTTGAGTTACACGTTCATCACGATAATGTACACGTCATACTGTATTGGTTCTTCGCGACTTTTTTAACAAAAATTCGACTCATACCCTTCTGCAACCACCGTATTCACCTGATTTGGCTCCGTGCGACTTCTGGCTATTCGGCACACTCAATAGGCGAATGTGGAGACGCCGATTTGACACGATTGAAGAGATAAAAACCGAATCGAAAGAGGTCTTGCTGGTTATACCGAAAACAGACTATTCCGACTGTTTCTAGGACTGGAAAAAATGTTGACAAAAGTGGGATAAAATTGATTTGGAAGAATAAATAAAGAATTTACACTTTATAAACAAATTCAACTTTATTTTTTGATCACAGTGTTATATAGGAAAATGTCGAATTTTCCTAGATATATACTTTCCTAGATATATAATTTCCTAGATTTACCATATTGTACGTTTTGAATACTAATCACTCCCGATTTATTCACGAAAATTTAACATTTACACCCCCCCCCCTCCTTTTCTGAAACATTTAATGTTAATTACTCGGTTTATTATCCGGTAATATCTATTGTCTTGCATCTGAAAATGGGGAGTTCAGTGACTCTAGTAGTGAATTTTTCTGGGTTAAGTATGACAAGTGGAGCGTGTGACAATAGACGAGAATTAATGTTTCGGCCCCCTTTTTACGCTTTTTATTTTATTATTATTATTATTAGATTGGTTTTGTTATGTTGCGTGTTGTTTATTTTTCTATTTAGAAAATGGCAATTGTGTATATTTTATATGTGTAATATTTTAACGTCGATCGATAGTCGGTGCATATGTTGAAAATTTTATTGCATGTCACGTGTATATATATATATATATATATATATATATATATATATATATATATATATATGTATGTATATATTTATATTATATATATATATATATATATATATATATATAAATAATGTATATTTTACAATAATGAAAATGTATTATACATATAAAAGGGTAAAATTGCAGGAAACATTGTAATAATTTGTATACAAATATACATTGTATGCTGCGATTTCATGCATTGTAAAATATAATGAATATATTATATATTGAAAAGGACGATTATTATATATTATATTTTGAAAAAAAATATATTAATACGATATGAATAGATTCTATTATTAATTCTAATATTGTATTATAATTACTATATAGTAAAATATTATTATGAAATCATATATAATAGAATTGTATGTAATATGATCTTTATTATAATATTTATAATATCTATCATTTATTAAGTATTTCGAATAATTTTCTACATATTAATTTATTATTATATATAGTGATTATTTAAAGAATAATCTGTTCTATATTGTCAAAAGATTTAATTATCTCCAAGTTACACGAGTTTTTACAACTCTTGGTTCCTTTATCACGATAATACAAAATGTCATACTGTATTGGTTCTTCGCGACTTTTTTAATAAAAATTCGACTCGTATCGCTTCGCAACAACCGTATTCGCCTCATTTGGCCCCATGCGACTTTTTGCTAATCGGCAAACTCAAAAGGCCAATGCGGAGTCGCCGTTTATATACGATTTGGGGAGATAAAAATCGAATCGTAGAAGTTCTTGAAGGCTATATCGGAAAAAAAACTATTCCGACTGTATCGAGGATGGGAAAAAACGTTGACAAATGTGGGATGAAATTGATATGAGAAGAATAAATAAAGAATTTACATTTTATAAACAAATTCACCTTACGTTTGATTAAAAATATTTTTTTCAGTTTTATATTTTATATCATATAGTTGATCTTTTATATCGTATAAACTAATATTGAACTGCAACATATCATACATCCGTAGATATTTCATTCCTTTTTACTTCATAATTATTGATAATTACCATCGAATTACAGTCGTCGTATACCATACCATTTTATGGATAGAAAATTAGAGACGTGAGATCACTTCGTGGCAGACATATGGTAAATGTCAATGATAAGGCGCGGCCACGGTTGAATATCGTGAAAAAAATGATTAATAAAACCCGAGAATATTGCCTTCATAATCATAGAAAAAAAAAACAATTATGCACAATTTGTACAATTGTTCGTGTTTCCCAATTCGATCAGCGCTTGCTCAACTTTTTCGCTCGAATCGATCCGACGTTTATTTTATTTTGTTTCTTCACAATTATTCGGTTGCTTACTTACTTATTTACTTATATATATATATATATATATATATATATATATATATATATATATATATATATATTTTCGGTACAAAACAATTATATAATACTTATTTTAAAAACCGAACGAACTTTATCGGACTTCGCAATTAATTACACACAAAAAAAAAAATAGGCATTCATTTTCGTCACCGGTCATTTATTACTTCATCGGTGAATTAAGTGAAACGATCACGTTTTTTTCTTTTACTTTATTCTGTACTAAAAATTGTGGCACAATGTTTATATTATATAATAAATCGCTTCTTTTTTTATATATAAAAGAAATATAATTAATATATTTTCTCTATCTTCAGTATAATACTTTTTAATATTTCACGTATAAAATCCAAAATTATAAAATACACCTTGATTTTCTATGTATAAAGACTTGATGTTTCTCAAATTATAGTCGTATATTTTATACGAGTATTTCGTCTGATATGAAATGTCGAAAAAGCGAAACACGAGCCTTAAAAACATAAAAAAAATCTAGGCAGCCAAAAAGTCCCGATAATATACGATGTCATTTTATAAGGCTCACGTAACAAAATCGTAAATTTCCCCATTTTATTGCTGAAATGATAGTAATAGACCGATGACACCGTCTTTATTTAGAAATTTTGATTTTTTTCAGTCTAAAATATTATTAAATAAATTGTCACTTTTCATATATACATATATATTTCAATAATAATAATAAATTTCGTAGTCAAACGCATATAACAAATTGAAATAAATATGTTTCTAAACAAAAATTTATATAACACTGTGATCAAAAAGTAACATGAAATTGTTTATAAAATGTAAATTCGTTATTTATTCTTCCAAATCAATTTCATCCCACTTTTGCCAACGCTTTTTCCAGTCCTCAAAACAGTCGGAATAGCCTTCAAGATCTCTTTCGATTCGGTTTTTATCTCTTCAATCGTATTAAAACGGCGTCCCCGCATTGGCATTTTGAGTTTACTAATTAAAAAGAAGTCGCACGGAGCCAAATCAGGCGAGTACGGTGGTTACGGAATGATATGAGTCGAGTTTTTTTACAAAAAAGTCGCGAAGAACCAATACAGTATGACTTGTACATTATCGTGATGAAGGAACCAAAAGTTGTAAAAACACGTGTAATTCGGAAAACCTTTTCAAAAAACAGACGTTTGACAAATATTATAAACAGTCAAAAAAAAAATAATTTACCGGCCTTTCTTAATGTCCGAGAGTTTTAATGACAATTTCACCTTACTTTTTATCGCAGTAATACTTCTAATTTAAATAAACCGATAAAATCTACTTCAATACATATATAATACGATGTTTTTTTTAATAAACTATGCCATAATTAAAACTGTATATTGTTATATATTAAAATCGACTCATTGCACTTTATAAATGAAACCGTTCATTATATTATAAATATATAAAACGTACCGTGACTTTCTTGTATCTTTATATATATATATATATATATATATATATATATATATATATATATATATATATATATATATATATAATCATCGAGAGTGTTTTGCATGCAATTTTATGTTGCAAGGCCACGGTCGCCTAGATAACAATAGTCGCAAACGCATTCTGAAATTTAAATATGCGCCAAATAATAATAATGGCGAATGTTTTGAATGATTCATGTGTTAAATGTTTGTCAGACGAACATGTGTCACATTTGCCCTCCCATTCTGTAGATCTTTCAGCACGACAAGACAAACATAAAAGAAAATTCTATGCACGACTAGTTTTATTTTCTCGTTATAAATAATTGTAAGAATTGCTTTTGTATATAATATTTTTCATATAAATTTCTATATTAAATATTAAATATATTCGTAAACTTTGTATATAATAGAAATTTTTAAAATATAATATACAAATATGTATTGTCTCAGTTCGGAAAAGTTGTGGAATGAACAAAAATCTATTATAAAATAATAGTATTTTGATTACACGTCATTAATCTATTCTTGATTCTTGAATGTATAACGATCAAATTTTTTCTATTATAAAAAATAAAAAATTAAAAAAATGTTTTGGAATATTTTTTATGTAATTAATTATTGAAAGATCTCATATTAACTATCATCGATTAAATTTTCAACTACTAAATATTGAAAATTGAGAAATCTAGAACAATTTTTTTTCTATAAAAAATAAAAAAAAACAACTGATAATTAATAGTTCAAAGAAGTACTATCAAAATCCAAAAAAAAAACATTATCTAGGATAAATATTTTTAATATACTTGTTGAATAGCTGTTATTGTCTGAAAAAAAAATTAAATTTAAAAAATATTACAAATCAGACATAAACTAAGGTATTATTTTAATAGGAAAGATTAAAAGAGTAATTCTTCACAACGATTGAAAAAAAAATTTTTTTCAGTAATTTACGAGTTCATTAAACCAAATATATAATTTCATTTAGCTGTTTGTTATTACAATTATACAATTATATATTTCGATTCTAAATAAAATTATGTAAAGTTAAACAGTATAAATAAAAAGTATTGGCAAACGTATATTTTCCAAGAAGGCGAAAATCTAAAGCACGCTTAAAATATGAGAAAAAAAAATACATTTTTCTAACAAAATATACAATAGAAATAATATATTTACGAAAGGATTCATACAATGCTTAGCTTTGAAAGGAACTTTAGTGGGTACCTATTCAAAATAGAAAGACGCCATATTTGATATTTTACAATAAAATAATAATGAAGTTACAAAGGGAAAATAATAAATATAATACAAAAATTGAAAATAATATGGTATATGATGAAAAAATGAATATAATATTATTTTATGATGTAACATTTGTTTTGATTTGTAATTTTCAGCTTGCAATGCAAATATTGAAAAATCAAGTATTAATAAATCTTGCGCAATTGTATCCCGTGTGGGATAAAGGGTGAATTTGATGAATAAAAGGTGCATTGAGGATATCAAAAAGGAAAGTTTTCAAACTAACGAACCGTTAACTATGCATTGCATTCCCATGAAACGGAACGGTATTGTGTTTTATTTTATTATACATTACCGTAATTAGAATGAACACAGATGCTGCAATTATATTTTAATATTATATATATTATTTATCTTTTATATATTTTAGCGAAATTAAATTCTATCATTAAATTAAAACGTTCTAAATATATATATATATATATATATATATATATATATATATATATATATATATATATATATTAAGTTTAAAATAAAATTTAGTTAAAGTTATCCACTGCTTCCGTTTGAGTTATGCATATTTCATATGTAATTTAGCAAATTACACACGTTTCTTGATTGCTAATAATATTATTCTATAATGATATTTATAATTGATATGATATAAATAATTAAGAAGTGTTCTGATATGTGAATGTGTGTTTTCAAGTTTGATACGTGAAATCGCTTTTAATGTAGTTAGGAAAAATTTAATATTTATAATATTAAATTTGGAAAGTTTAAGTATCGTTGAATAGAGTAAGAGTAGAGTACTAGTTTATTATTCTTGTCGACAACTTCCGCCACTGATTTTAAAAAGCATTTTTTTTTAAATTAAAAATAAAATCCTTAATGAGCTTTGTGAAATAAGAGTTGATAGTTTTATTATTAGTATACTACATTTTTTATTATTTAATTATAAATAAATCAATAGAAAGCATGTAAATCTATAAAATAAATATGTTTTATTTTTTAAAAAAAGTGTTTTCTCTTTCAGCTAAAAGATTGAAGTAAAAATACGGTCTTCAGCAATCGAATTAAGTACAAGTGCTCTAGAGTTAAATGTTCTAGTGATAAAATTCCCTAAGGAGTAATTCTGGAAAGAAAATTATATAAAGATAGTGAATTTGCTGGAAATGATCTTCGTGCATTTCACGAAAGGTTTCTTCAATTCAAGATGTCTGCATATGAATATTTTTGTACGAATGACTTTAATCACGTTTCGATTTTGTTATTAAAACGATTGAAATAATTAATTAAACTCGTTGTTTTTAGATAAATAGATGCATCTACATCAGATATATAATATTTCATACCGGAATTAAATAAAATAATAATAATTGTATTGTACTAAATTTATATATATATATAATTGTTTAATTTATAGCTCATCGCTACATTGAAAACGGAAGAAGTAATGTGAACCCTTTTCTTTATATATATATATATATATATATATATATATATATATATATATATATATATATATATATATATATTATGAAGGTTTAACCGCATTTAATGTGGTTGGTTGGTTAGTTGGTGATCGTCAGAGCAGAAAGGATATTTCATTCGTCCTTATCGTTTTGCAACCACCTTTAACTTTTTCCTCCTTTAGTCGTTCATATTACGTAACATAAATTGAAATACTTATTATGTAACAACAAACCGGATCTTTGTTATTTTTATATATTAATTATTCTATTTTGTTTTACACGATTAAGTCACGAATTTCAGAACGAAAATTAATCCATAAATTGTATTAATAGTAATCAGAAATTTGATATATAAATATGAAATATGCAATTTTTGTTCGAGGAAAAAATAAATACGTACAGCGCTTTTGTATGTATGAAAGTAATATTTGAAAAATTGCGTGTAATGTTGAAAATTTAATTTCTTTTAAAATGAACCGATATCACGAAAGACGGAAAAAGTTTCAGACCCGCCCCGCGCTGTGGAGCGATCGATTTTTATTATTTACTATAATAATAATGATATTTAATAAGATGAATTTCATATATTTTAATTTATCAATTTTATAATTTGAATATTTAGAACGATTTATTTTTTTATTACAGAAGTTGATAATTTTTAATGAATATACGTATATATGGTAATTATTATTTTTAATAATCGTAATATAAATATATATATTTATAACGTGTTGAATAAGAAAATATTATGAAAAACATAAATTTTTAGCTGGTAAAAACATTTTGTCGTATTAATCCTTTGTCTCGGTGCAAGAATTTTCCTCTAGCTCCGGTTAAACGTCGAATTTAACCGGGCGTCGGTAAAACGTCTGCGTTTTATATTAAACAAAAGAAAGTGTCGATTTTCTTTATACCGACAAGTTTGTCGACAATTTTCCGCGTTGTTTTTTTTAAAAAAAAAAACAATAATTAATTCATCATTCACGGCTAAAATAAATCGTCCACTGCTGAGCGAAGACTTTTCGAAGCTTCTTCCATTCGTCACCATCTTGTGCCTTCCTCGTCCAATTAATTCCACATATATCCTTTGTTTATTTTACGCTCACACGGATACCAGTTTAATACTTTTTTCGTCCATCTTTTATTATTATTTCTCCTAGCTAAATGTCCAGTTTATTGTCGTTTCAACTTCTCAACTCATTCTATCCCTTTTGGTTATACCGATCGTGCATTTCTTCATTCCTCGTTTGGCGTATTACAGTTTTCGTATAAAAGCATCGTTCATGCTTTATATCTCATTACCATATGTAAGTACCGGAAGTGCACATTGGTTAAACACCCATTTCCTCAAACAAACACACTGGAATATTACTTTTAAATATCATATGTAATCTACCAAAAGCCTCCCATGTCAACTCAGTTAATGAACTGCCTTAAGTATATATAATTATTCATTGTTTCTATTGCATTAATTCCTACAATAATAACAATAGGTGGACAATATTTGTTAAATGCTGTATTTATTTTATTTAAATTTATTATCAAACCTATTTCCGCGCTAGCTTTATCTATTTCCCTCATTCTAAATCGTTTATATTCTGAGTTATCAACGTGTAAACACGCTTTCGTTAGTACTACATATTATACTTAATATGTATAGTTTAAAAACGGTAAATATTTATTTTCTTTTTATCTAGCGATGCATTAATGTTTATTTATAATATCTTTTAAAAATTTTGTAGTTTTTAAGTTACATCGATTTTTATACGAGAGTTTTTGTTTTTGTGCATATTATCATATAAATACAGCGCTAAGTTTGCACGCGTCAAAACCCGTTTAAAATGTATTAATTAACACATCGAAGGTGGAATCTGTTTAATCAAAGCGTATATATATATATATATATATATATATATATATATATATATATTATGATCGAATATATATTAAAAAAAATCAAAATTATATTAAAAATATAGTCTTTTATTGAATTTTTATTAAAGAAAACTGAGTTTTTCGTTTTCTGCTTAAGATGTGTTAATTATTATAGTAAAAATAAATAATTATTTTTTTTTTATATTTTTGGTATAAAGAGCGCATTGACCGTAGTGCGTTACGCGCGAACTATACGCGTACGAAAAAAAAGACAAGGGGGAGAAGAAGTGTGGACGTGAGGGGGAGGGGAAGATTTATATACATACATACATACACATATATATATATATATATATATATATATATGTGTGTGTGTGTGTGTGTGTGTGTGCGTGTATGTATATATGATGAGACGTATGAAGTGAGGGGGTGATTGCGCGTGCGCGCGTCGTTTGCGGCGCGGGGTAGGGTAGAGGGGAGCGCGTTCAGCCTAGGTTATGGTCAGTGGCGCGGCAGTGGTGTCAGTATTTGGACGCGCGCCGCGTCGTCAGCATCGTCCGGATGCGCTCATGTCGCGCGCGTTATCGTGCGTGCAACAACAGCACGACGACGAGGAGCGACCGTTGTTGTCGTTATGTTGTGACGTCGGTGTTGAGATGTACGGTGACGCCGTGTCGGTCGGCGCCGCGCTCGTTGCACGTTTGCATCGTTGCGCGCGCGATACGAAACGCGCGAGACGCGCGCCTTTCGCGTGCACGTCGTGCGGCGACGTGCTTCAACGGCCGGTGACGTCGACGTGCGGTCACACGTCGTGCAAGGCGTGCTTCAGAAACAAATGCGTCGCGTGCGGTGCGCGACATTGCACGCAACAGGCAATCATCGCGCCACACACTAACGTGCTCGTTCAGGGTCTCGTCGAAAGATGGTGGAGCGCTGAACTTTTGAGCGCGAGGGCCGCGCACGACGTTGAACGCGCGCTCGCGTGCAAAGCGGACCCGCACGCGGCCCTAGCGCGATGCAACAAAGCCATGCACCACGGTCAGTAATTTTATTTTATTATTACTTTTTCATTATTACTACTATTATTTCTAAAACTTTTCTGTAACAACATTTAAAACTTTTTATCACTATACATACATACATATATATATATATATATATATATATATATATATATATATATATATATATATATATATATATATATATATATATATATACTATACAAAACTTTTACGCATTTTCATAACAATATTATAAAATTTTTTATAATAACTTTTTTTTTGTATAAACATATCATTATAATATAATATTATAATAAGATTCAAGGAGTGAATATATATATATATATATATATATATATATATATATATATATATATATATATATATATAAATATGCAGTTTTAATTCTATGTATTTAATCCGGTTTAGTTTATAATTATCAATAAGAGTTTTATTTAGGAAATTTTATAAGCAAAAAAAAATATACATTATTCAAGAATTGAGAAAGATGTGAATACCATATAAGGAAAACTTGTTTTATTATAGTATATTATTTATTGTGATTTTATTTATAATTAGTGTTA
The DNA here is from genome assembly GCA_024500535.1 of Leptonema lineaticorne. NCBI lineage: Eukaryota > Metazoa > Arthropoda > Insecta > Trichoptera > Hydropsychidae > Leptonema > Leptonema lineaticorne. Next base: position 514,748 of record JANIJI010000026.1, on the reverse strand, counting down.
CTTGTCGGTGATCATTGTCTCGATTACAAATTGTTAATTCTATTATTAAATTGAATTGTACATATAAAAATTTATAAGAAAAAAAAATATGTATAAATTTACTGTATTATAGTAGCTAATAAAACTGCTACAATCTAATGTAAATATTCTAGATCGATTCTGCGAAGTTCTCAACGTCATTCGTATGATGAATCATGAACACTTTTTTTCCCATATAAATAGTGTGTCATTTTCAGTTTAAATCTAATGAAAAATAATGACTTATCATTTAAGATCTGTAAACTCTTACTATAGCTACCGTATTAATGTAATAAAATACATACTCTTATTACATAATGTAATATGCTAGCTACTCTTAATGATTTACATACGTACATTTCGTGCCGTTTTTACATGTTACTGTTTTTGTTCAAATTTTAAAAAAACAAGATTGTAACGATTTTTAGTAACAAAGGCAATACCTGTAACAATATTACATAATCGGTCACCGATGTTGTCATAATTCTTATGTATTTTTCGACTATAACTTAAACCGATCCGCATTACTTTTCTTATATAACTTTTTTTTCTTATATACCATGTAAACCTGTAATATATAGTAATAAGAAAATATGTTAAGTTACTTTATATTTATTAATTTCATCATCGAAAAATAAAACTTTTGCTAACGTTTTGATAGATATTTTAAATACGACATACAATATTGAAATTTATTAATCGATGTGAATGAAAAAGTGTTTCACTTGTCGAATCACATTATCTTAATCTTTTCGCGAGGGTATTTTTTATGTAACTTTTATAATATAATCGATTTGACACATTTTTTTTGTTGATTTTCTAGAATAAATATGAGAAATATCGATATTTGATAGATATATTTTTTTTGAATGCAAATAATCTGTGATCGATTCGATCGGTTTTTTTTCTATTGACAATAGATTGCCAAAATTTTCATTGTACAATTGTAACAGCTGCTGCGAAAATAAGACGTATTTTATATGAAAATTATCAACGCGTAAATCGTTATATTACAATCGAAATTTAAAAATATTACAACGCGAACAAGAAATAAAGTCGTTTTTTTTTATTTTACTAACGCAAAATATCGTAAATTTTGCCTTTTTAGCCGCTTTACAACGGCGTCATTACATCATAGTTTAGGAATGTAGGCGATTTTTGCGAACTTCTCGTTTCTTAATTGCGTATTGATATTATTATTATTATTAGATTTAATTTCAAATTCACGAATCGGCTATGACTTGTTTTCCATTAAATAAAATAAATAAATACCGTCTACTGAATAAGGGTCATTTTTTACATTGAAGAATTTACTTACATTAAGTATTATGCTTTTACTTATTCAATTCAACTACACATAAATCCCGTTTGTACGCTTATTCGTTTCTTTTTTATTCGGAGTATAAAAAATAAAAATATGTGCGATCCTTTGGGATTTTGTGTATGTGAAAACTAACGGTTGTTGTAATCCTTTGATTTCTTCTATGATGTAAAATCGTATATAAAACATGTATGTAGTTTATTTAAAAAGAATATATATTTTTTACATTTTTTCTGAGTTTTGCATTTGAAACTGCAAATATTTATTTTTTAGCTCTATCCGTCGCTCGTTTTTTTTTCATATGAATGTGCAAGCATTAGTTCTCACTCTACTAATTCAATGCACTTTACCGGCTAAAAGGTGTACGTGGAAATGGTAACTAATATTTTTATCTGCACGTACTGCACGTACAGCACGTACTAAAAATTTTCAAATGTTTCTTTTTATTAAATATACTATACGCTCGAGTGCTTCTTTTTAATTTTTTTTCAACTGTAATAAAATATTTTTTTGGAATTTTTAAATCCACCTAATCGCATATATGTATCAATCTATTTTTTACAATTTACAATTATTTATAATAACATAGTAAATGTTGAAATTCAGACATTACATTATAATCAATGCGTCAACGATGATCTCTGTTAGCATTTCTGAATATTTTCTTTGAATTATTTTAAATTGTTGTTTAACAGTCAAAGGGTTAAGGTTGAGAACTTTGAAGTGTTCTCTAGAGGATCTTCTATATATTTTTCCGTAAATATCGCATATATATATATATATATATATATATATATATATATGTGTGTGTGTGTGTATGTATGTTTTATATAATATTTAAGTTCCAAGGTAATATTTAATTCTATCAACTTTTATATTAATTATATATGGTATAGGTGTTTCGAGTATGGCGTGTAACAACTCAATTTTAAAGTTACACTGCAGTATATACATATAATGCTTATTAAATTTTAAAACTTTTCATTACTTTGTACGTGTTGTGCATTCCGTTTTTATTATATTATATTTATTGTCTTACGAATTTCATAAGAAACGTCGCCTTGTTTGTGTGTCATATTAGTAGGATGTTCGTTCGTTTTAAAGTTTTTCAACTAATAAATACGATTAAATTCAAAAGATTGAAAAAAAATATTGGACCGAGGTCACGGATTAATAACGTGTTGTGACTACAAACACGATTACGTGACAGATCCTTCAATAATATATTTGAAGGTTAGTCGTAAAAGTTAAAAAGTTTTTCAAAAAAAAAAAAAAAAATAAGGATTCGATTTCCGTAAAAGAAGTTTGATTCATCGTAACTAATTTATTTATAATCGAGAGATTCTTTAGAATTTCTATAATTATAAATTATTTAATTTATTTATTTACGCCTCTTTTATGCGAAAATTAATAATCGATAGTCGCAAATCGTATTTAATACTTAAATTTTGTTCACATATATCTGATTATTTGCAAATTTTACAATTACAAGTAAATAATAGTGAATGCCGATTATAATTATGCGTTCTTACAGTTATAATGATGTATCGTAATTGGATGCAGATTTTGTGCGCATATAACCCATTGGACACTTGCCATTATATATATATATATATATATATATATATATATATATATATATATATATATATATATATATATATATATATATTTATATTGATAATGTTAAAATTGAAAATATTTTATATTATCCAACGACATCTGCTTTGGCTCCATTGTAAATTTGCTCGCTTGCATCGATAATTCAAACTAAATGTAATTACTTAATTCGTTTTGTAAACATTGACATTGATAAATTTAAGGAAGACACCTGTATTTAAATATATAACCGTAAGTCAAAGTCAAGAGACGTAATATCTGAATAGAGTTAGTAATTTGATTATAAGAAAGTCAAATCTATGATTATAATTTTAATTTTAAAATTGCTCTGATATTAAAAATACTTAATTATATTAAAAAAAAAAACATTTGTTTTGTGATTTATTTTAAACATTTTTTTTAATTTATATAGTTGACAAATTCTGGATATTATTTTTTATATGCATTCATTTAGAAAATATCCAAATATCATTATTGCATATAACAAATAAATGAATCTATTGCCAGAGCCCTTTGTAGGCCAAGGTTTCTATCTCGTTTCGTAACACCGATATATTTTTTTTACAAGGTCGAGTCTTCAGGTCTACGTTCGATCATCTGTCTACGTTCGGTTTTAGTTTTATACCGTAGATGAAAACATATTTTAAAATATGTATTAATTCTGTATTTTGTTGTGTAACTTTTTTTACAACAAAAAAGACACGATGAAATCGGTTAAAACAAATTTTGAAATTGTAAAGGAAAAGCCTTTTGTCCATCTTGAATATTTTTAGAAAAAGAACATTTTTTAAAAGGAGTACAACTTAAAAAGTGTTTTCTTGAAAAAAGAGGACCCTCGGTCCCTTTTCCCCTGGTGTGACAGTCTGGATAATATGACACCAATTTTTAATAATATATTTTACTTAAATCTAACTAATATGACAGCACTTAAAGATATAACATTTAATCCCCATTGATGACACACTAACCGGACTCGTTTATAAACTGAATTTATATATAAAAAAATTGTAAACGGATATTATGAATATATGCCCCCTTCTCTTTCCCTCGTGTATCTTTACTGGTAACAGTCGCGCACATGGCAATTACGTAAACAAACACGACGCACTCGAGCGCATGCGTCTGTAAATTTGCGCACAAGCGTGTAAAATCGTAAACAATAACACGCACGCTCGCTCGCTCGCCTCTTGTATTTTGCGTGGCCTACCTTCCACCTCTCCCAAAAAAAAAAAATAAATAAAAATAAAATAAAAACGCTTGCGCTTTGTATTACGCGCCGCCTATGATTTTTATCGTGAGCGGGAGCGCAAAAGCTCGTCCTCGTTTCCGGATTTTGCGCCCAGGGATGCGTAACCTTTATTATTATTATTATTATTATTTTTGATAATTTTTCGTTTTCGCGCTCTTGAGGCCGTCGAGACGGGCGATCGGTTTTTTTTCGTTGCGTAACCGCGTCAAAAATCTTGCGTAAAGAGGTCGACCGTCGAACGTGTTACATATTCGCCGACTGTTATATAAAAAAAAAAATCAAAAAAAAAAACGACGCGGTCCAATTATGGATCAGATAAACAGATTATTTGCGATGTCGATAATGACGATGAGTGTTATTTTTTTTTATTTTACGCTTATATATATCGCCATTGTTTGTTTATTCACGTCGTATTCGTCATCCGACCTCCAGGGGTTTTTTTAATTCCGAACTTGAAAATAGATAACACGTCGGATATTTTACGTAATGTTTGATTCAACCCTTTTTATACTATAATATATATATATATATATATATATATATATATATATATATATATATATATATATATATATATATATATATATATATATATATATATTAAATGAATACAATTGTTTTTGAAAAAAATGTATATATATTTTAATTTATTTTATTTTAAAATAATTTACTAATATCATATATATATATATATATATATATATATATATATATATATATATATAAATGCTAGTACAGGTGGAAGGTGGAGGTGAAGCATTTTTTCCGTCAAATTCTACTTTATTTTTACAATTTAATCTTAAATGATCTTTAAAACTCAAAATATAGATTTTTGCCACATCGAAGTTCAACTTATTTTTATATGATTTCTATGTAAAATATTTTAGCATTTACGATCCAATTTTCCTTCGATTTCCTTCGATTTTGACAGCTGGCCTTTTAATGTACGGCTATTAAAGCGATATATTATACTTTTCGTCTGTGAATTTTTTTATATAAAAATATTGATGTAAATCAGTGATAAAAGATTTTTAGAATCAAAAAAATAATAATCTTAAAAATCTTACTATTGACGCATATATATATTCACATATTATTATCTAACTTTTTTATTGATTTATAAAAAAAAAATCAGTAAATTATGAAACGCGTCCGTTAAAACGACAATGACTTGTATATTGGCGCTAGATTAAAATCAAAATTAATTTATTGAATTTGAGATAAAACGCTCGATGAATAAACGCTTTATTCCCGTTTTATGCGACTGCATTCTTCAAACAAATTCTGGATTAACGCTTCGTTTCTGTTTTGTCTTGTTTGTCTACCGGTTTTCTGCGCTGTCTGCGGCGATTAATTTATTGCTTTTTGTACATATTTATTTATTTATTTTTCACTATCGCTGAAAATCCGCACTAATATTTTTTTCGTTTCTATCGATTAAAAAATACACAACGTAAAAATTAAATGTAATCGAAATTATTGCTCGCATTTATTATAGTTATTATACAAAGCGTTGCTTTTTTTATGCTGTGCGTTTATTGCGTAATTTTTAATTTTCTTTATTGTGTATTGCGAATTTTATTTATTTATTATTATGGCTTAAAACAATGCGCGCTTATTTGCAATCTGAAAACATATATTTATATGATAGAATTGCGATAAAAATTTATGCACCCTATTTCAATATGCATATACATATATATATATATATATATATATATATATATATATATATATATATATATATATATAATTCGTTATATCATCTTACAACATATGGTAAGAATATGAGAATGGAACGATTTTCTTAATAAATAAAACGTTATTTCTACTTATGTAATATATATATAGAGGTCGATTATGTCCTAAATTGTCTAATATGACTACAACGTTTTATTTTTACTGTATCATCAGCGATTATATAAAAACCCACGTTGTTAAAACTTAGGTAATCGTTCGGCGACGGTTCGAATCTTGTAACGAGTTTATTAAGATCGGATTCCACGTGATGCAAAGCTGTTGGCTATTCTCGTTCTGTATTCTTGAAGCTTTTGATGCCATTTTTCTATATGGTCTTATCCTGTTTTGGAAACACGTTCTGAACCGTTTTTGTCTCATTAATGCATATATATATATATATATATATATATATATATATATATATATATATATATATATATATATTAATCTGATTTGCAATTTAAATAATAGCATTTATTGTATCGATTTTTATGCTATTAATAGACGATTTGATATTTTTTATTTACCATTTTGTCTCTGTATATAGATTTGTTTGAAAATATCATTTATATATAGTAAAAAATAAATTTCTGACTGATATAATACTCTTATCTTACCTTACAAAAAAAAATATCTCTCATACTTTTAAACCCAAAAGGTGACGGAATTTGTGACTTTTTGTCAAAAAACAACTCTACAATGATATCCTAACCTCTATATTCGCCAGACATGACCCCATTCATATAATAAAGACCTTTTTTTACAAACATTGCAATGTTTTGGTTATTGGAATAAACTCTGACATTGATTTAATAATATCTAATTGAAACTATTTTGAAGAGGATAGCATCAATATATACGAATAATTAAAATTATTTCTAAAAAATTTCAACACTTTTTGAACACCGTGTGTATTTTAATAATGTTTTAATAATTCCAAAATGATGCATTTATATTTCAATATATCATTCGCTAGCTCGAAATATTATATATTATCACATTATACATAGTATGAATATAAAAAAATATGAAAATCTTTTCCACTGTAAAAATGTACTGAAAATATTTATTACGCGAACCTGAAACACGGCTAAATGTTTATGATGAAAAAAAAATATATAGCGCCGCTACGAAAACACGCATAAATAAAGTAAATGTATATTAAATTAATAATAATAGCAATGATTTGGCTTCGATTTTTATTGCATAACAACCACCAAATATTATCCGGCATTATATATATTTACGTACATAAAAATTAACCGTGGTAAAAAATAAATAAATCTTAGCCAATGAAAACAATCGTTCTTCGTCGAATTTATTATATTATCATAATATTCAGAGTATAAATATTTACGATACGTTCGTTTTCTTTCTTTCTTGTTTTTTTTTTACTTTTTGTGAATTTTATAAAATACAATCGTATTGTTTTGACATTATCGATTTATCGTCGACTCATCGTGGATTTAATTAATTAAAAAAAATCGCTTTAATTCCACTCAAAAATATAGCAATTTTCATCTTATTTCTCGACCGTCGCACAATTATTATTATTAAATAAATATATGTATGTGTTGTTCCGCATGCAGATTTATTTTAAAATGTGCATATAAATAATAAAAGACCGTTTCCATATTTTTAAATGTATATATATATATATATATATATATATATATATATATATATATATATATATTATTTTTCAATATTAAATCGTAATTATACTTAAAATTTCGTGAAATTTGACACACTTAGTTAGGCTTCTTAGTTATTACATCATCATTTCTTCCCTGTTACGCAATCGAGGTTAGACTTTTTGTCGTTATACATATATAAAAGAACATGATAACATGAAATCTCATCGATTCTTCTTTGTTCCATTTATTCTATCCTATCTAAAAGATTCTATAGTAATTTCATGCATAATAAAGATTTAAAATGATCTGCTTTCTAGATTGTGAAAGATAAAGTTAAAATTAATGTTTTATAATAATGCGAATATTGTAAAAATCTTAAAATCTTAAAATAACAAATCCCTTTTATGATTTATTATTTTAATGCGACATTCGAATTCGCATTATCATTATATATTATTTTATAAATCTTTATAATATTATTATTAATCAAATTCGTGTTTGAAAAATGCGATGAAAATTTGAAATTATAAATTATATATTAGGAGATTAGACGTAGAGCCAGAGACTAGATTCTTTAAAACTTAAATCAGTTTTGCAGAAAATCTATGGAATCCGTCACTGATTTTATTTTGAACTAATAATATTTAATTTTATTTTAAATAAATAATTTAAGGAATATTTTTTCATTACTTAAATGATTGTATAATAGATAATCGTTTGAGGAAAAAATATATATTTATATCTAAAGATTCACTCTCTTTTCAGATATAATCGCCATATGTTATTTTACAAATAATCGGATTTAACGATATATATTATGTACATGAAAATCGTTTTATTTATTTTTATTATTTAATATGATTTTTTTCGAACGTGAAATAAAAAAAATATATGAATATTAAATAATTTATTTATTTTCGAATAAAATCTTATTATTTGGAAAGTTTTTTTCCGTTTTGTAATGAAAGAAAAAACTTATTTGTATCGTTGTTTGTTCGATTTTTTCCACACAAATTTACTTATTATTATTTTGTATATTATTATTATTTCATTATATATTTATATTTGTCAGTACCATATAAATATTGCGTATAATGAACCGATTTTTTTTTTCACCCGTTTCGATTCAAAGATAAACTCTCGGTATTTTTAGATCTCATTGTGTTTATTATAATGAAAGAAAGTTTACACCAAATATTATGATTTATTTTCATTTGAAATATTTGTATTACGAACACGAAATAAAAATATATTATTGTGAAATATGTATTTCTTCATGTTATTAATTTGAGAATATTATTTAATTCATATATTATATATATATATATATATATATATATATATATATATATACACATACACACACACACACACATATATATATATATAATAAACGAAACGACATTTATACCAATATTTGTACGATTTGATAATCGCTTTTATAGTGATTTATAATAATTTTTAATCATGCGTATAAAATTTATATTTTCCATTTAATTGATTAAATTAAATATATCAATTCGTTTAAATATATATCAATGTGTTTAAATATATATCTGAATCCTTTTCTAAAAATAAAATAACATATTTATTATATAAGCATTGTTGAAATTTAAATAGGATTTTCAATGACGACGTATTTTATCTGCGGTTTTTATTGCGTTTATAATTAGAAAATAATATTTTGTTAATAAGAGATATGTTAAATGAAATATTTAAAAATGATATTAAATAATTTTAATATTATTTAAAATTATTTAATATCAGCGACACTGGCAGTTCTTAGATTAAAAGTTGGAAACTGAGAAAAGAAAAAGACTACCTTTGTTGGTTACGTTGTCATTTTATATACGTACACGAGGATAGAATTGAATCTTTCCACTGTCGACGTTTGACACGGGATTAGTTTGGGGGTGGTGGGTGGGATTTTGTCCTTTTTTGCGAATTTCATATATGATAATACTTTTACTCACACATATGTGTGTGTGTGTGTGCGTGTGTCTATATATAGTTGAACTGTGTATGAAAATTAGCGAAGACTTTTTCACAAATCCCATTTTCACAAATCTTCGATATATAGTATATATTTTTTTTTATGTTCGGACATTTTTTATCCCTTGGTCGTCGTTACGATAGTACGTGATGCCATTTATTAAAATTATGTGGACATTTTCAGTGAAGTGTCGAAAGTGTTGCGCAGAACCGCTTTTATACCGTGCGAAATGTTTGTAACAGTGTTACGACACGTATTATAACACCGTTGAAATTTTTATATATGCAATACGATATATATATATATATAATGCCGTAACAATACTTGCAATATTCTTTTTCGTTTCGATTACGATCGATTTTTAATAGAAATTCGTTCGATATATTTCCGCTCCTTTTCGTATTCAACCATCTATAACAGAATATTTGAGATCTTCTCACTTCTGCGATTTGTTTCATAAATTGTCGAAATTTGATCCAATTTTCAATTTTGCTCATTTTTATTTGATTTTATATAATATAATCTGTATATTTTTGTAACAATTTTTAATAATTAATTTTCATCGTTTGAAAGAAATTCTGTCGAATTTGTCAAATCTTTTTTTTTTACTCTAATTGTATTAACATATTGATTAACAGTTTTAATAAATAAGATACATACAATTTGTCCAGTTTAGTATCACCAACGTGACATTATATATATTATAAAAGGTTAACGTCTGCTCGACCGTCGTCCACTGTCCTCTTTATGTCCGCATGAAGCAAAAATTAATTAACCTTCCCTTCACGGCGTTAAAGAAATTCTATGGTTAACTGTGCTTTATGGTTATTAAATATATTAAAAATATATTTAATAAAAATATTGAATATTACAATTATATTATATATAATTACGCGTGAAATTATTGATTAATTGATATTATTGCACAGAAACTGGATATTCCTACTTTTTTTGCGCGTATTAATAATTTTCATTTTAATCTCTTTCTAAACTAGAATTTTACAGATAATTTATTTTATTTAATTTAAAAATATATAACATTTATTGAAAAACAACACTGAAATTTGATTCAATTCAAGCAGAAATTCATATAATATGGTATTATATATTAAAAATAACATGAAACAAATTTTTAAGTATACAAAATATAGCTTTTTTTAATGTAAAATCGGAGTAAATAAAAATAATATAAAACTAATGACGATGATCCAGTATGACTTAACCGTTTTTTTCCCTTCTGTATATTATTAGCACTTAAATCGACAGGTAATGTACGGCCGTTTGTTTATTTATTTATTTCGTAAAATGCGGAATTTTAAAGAAGGCCAACGAAGTGTTGTGAAGTTTTTACGAGACTGTTACTAAATTATTCATTTTGTGATAAAAGAAAATGGATTCTCTCATAAAATAAAAATACTTCTTTTCCTATTTACATTCGTAAACGAAAATACGATTCATTATCATATTTATAGTCGATTATTCGAATTGAAAATTCGTGTACTTATGAATTTTTGTTCTAATAATAAATTGATATTTATTATATATTAAATACGATTAATATGTTCATTGAATACATGTTATAATTCATCTAACGTTTCATTAAATTTATATATTGAACCTATTTTGTAAACAGCTATTTATAGATTAAATATAATGTATATCACTTTTTATAATTAGAAATACTCTTATCAAAAATAGAAATCAGTTTATAAATATCTCATTAAAAATACGGTATATTATTATTTTTCTTAGGCCTCGACTCTAATAAGTATAAAGAGCACTCATTGTTACCAATAAAAAAAATCTTCAAGAGCTCTTCACGTTCTTTATTTATTTATTATCGCTGTGTTTGTGATTCTGCTTCTAAATGTAAATATTTTTCACCTTGTGGCAGGTTATGTTCTCTCAAGCCGTTATTTCGACGTTTCTCAAACATTATCAAGTATATAACATTCCTATACTATTGCTATTATATAAACACATTTACTTTTAACAATATTTTATATATAATAAATCATATGCAAATCAAAATATAATAAATACACTTTTCTTTAGCTTCTTAAACGCAAAATAATGTAAATCATTTTTATTGTGCATATTCGTTATTCATCATTTTCATATTTATATCACTTGTTTTAAATGATTAAATGTTTATATTATTAAATATCCTTTAAATGTTTTAAAATCCAAATGTGAATAAGATTATCAATATATCCATTATCACCATATTGTTAAACAAAATAATCGATGACGGCCTTGACGTTTCTCATTTGAATTACTAAAAACTTGTATTTTTTTTCATAGATAAAAATAACATCCTCAATTTCCTACTTTCAATTTTTGTTTTGCACGTCATTTTGGATATATTAAAATATTTTATTCGCCCAATAATAATATTAAAATTTCAGACAACATTTCATATATACATTTTTTTCTAACCAATACAGATTAATGTAATATATTAATTTATCTACTTTAATAATCTTCATATTATATATCGTTATTTTAAAGGGTGATAATAGTATATGTATATTGTATTTTACCACAACAATGTTGTGATAATTGTCTCGAAAAACACAGGTTCATTCACATTTAGTACCAGCCTTGGGATTAAACTTAGAGTTATGAGTTTTTCGAGTTTCCAACTCCGTGTTTAATTTTCGAATGTTTATTTTAATACTTGATATGAAATTATTTTTAGTCGTTCAACACTTTTTAACTATTCGAATTTGAAGTCTGACCTTTGTTTTTAGGATGTAAATTTCTGGTGACGTTTCACGTGAAGATTTGTATTAATTATTTGACTTTTTTAAATAATCAAATCAATGATAATAATGAAGGTATAAAAACTATAATAGAGAGTAGAAAGATGTGGTAATCTATTAAATATTTTCTCAAAAAAAACATGGAGATCATTTAATGTAGGGTTAGCCAACCTTTCGCTTTCAAATTCAGATACGTCATAAAATTTAATTCAAATTTTTAGTCTAGATGGATATGCTGATCTTCTTCCCCCCCAAAAAAAAGGATTTCTGGAGCATATCACTGTTATCTCTGGAATATAATACGCCACGTGTTGGTTACTTTTGACTTAACTTAGCCTGTTAACGAGCAGTCATATACCATATATAAATAATATCGTTAGGAATAGGAGGTATATAAATAATTCTAGAAATACGTGTTGTATCATTGAATACGCGTTATTGCGTTACTTTTTTATATTTAAATAAATAAAAAAATATTTGATTGAAAGATTGAATAATAATAAATTACATTAGTTTAATAACACACGCAGCGAATTGCATTATTGGAAAGGGGAGCGCCTGGTTAACAGTCCAAGTTGGCACTATAGGAAATATGCAATGGATTCAATAAAATCTAATGGACGTTCAGTATTGAACAAATAAAATATCATTTTACATAATGGTGTTCGCACAAAAGAGGCTTCGAAGACGATATTTACGTCACGCCCCTCGTCGCTGTTCGTGTGCTGTCAATTGTCACAAATTGTTGTTTTGTCGTACGGGTGATCGTTCGTTTCCATCAGGTCGGTCGGCGACCCCTGCGCTTGGACGATGATCTCCCCCCCCGAAAGTCACTCTATCGTTAATATATAGTGCCGCGTCTAGACGATTCGGTTTATTACACTCGACTAGTACGTGTGTAATATCACAATCGTTACGTCTGACTGAAATATTGGGGGCCTTGGCCTCAGCTCGTTCGCGTACCATCTCATTGTAATTCTAGAGTCACGAAATTTTAATCTTTGTTTTGTGTGTGTGTGTGTGTGTGTTTTTTTTTTTACAAAGAAACCTTCGATATATTCGGTATATATTTTTTTTGTTTTAAGACGTCAGGGTCGATGCACTTTTTGACCTTGTTTATTATTTTATTTAACACTGAACCTACCGCCACTTTCTATATACATTTTCCTATCGTGCACTACTATTAAAGTGACCGATATATAAAGTAGTTATTATTTTTATAATTAATCGTAAATTTAGTCAATAGTCAATTTGTCGTTGAACGAAATAATTTGATAGCAATTCGATAACGTTTAAATATGTTAAAGTTGTATAAAAGTTTGAAAACGGTCAAATTGACCGGTAGTTCTATAGATTTAGTGTTAAATAATCTAGTTAAATTAAAACTGAAGCGATAATTCATAAAGAGTGTCACGTTTTGACTTGCGTCGTTATTTATGCCAAAGTTAGATAAATTTATATGTATTTTTGTAACTGACACGTTTTGCGAAAATATCTTCTTTCTTCGTTTTACATGAAAATATTTTCAGACGTTTTAAAAATTCTTCAGCGTTCGTCCGAGCATCACTTCACGTATTCTATTGAAATTTTATTAAACTTTAAGAATTTAACTTTTATGTGTCAGAACTTTGCGCCTTTATAGCAAAGTTGCCGCAATTTAAAGTTGCACATAAACTTTATAATAATAACACGTGTTCACGTGCATCATAATATACATATATAATTATTTTTTAATATATATATTTAATTTTTTAATACTTAATTATTTGAATATTATTGTATGATACTATATATAAATATATATTTTATGAATGTACATGGTACGAATTGCATAACATTTTTTTTCTTCTTCAAGTCTCATTGTTTACTGAAAATGCGCTGTAATTCTTCAGATGTGACTTCAATGACACGATGGTCACATGTTGACGTATGTCAATGTCATTATATGAAAAAGAGTGCATTGAAAATTTCGTAAATGACCGATTTGTCCGATAACACTTAAAAATGTCATTTTTCGTCATCTTGAAATAAGATAAAAAAAATAAGTCAAAGTATATTCAGGAGATATATATATATATATATATATATATATATATATGCATTTTTTTATTATCATATTAATTATGTAAGTAATTATTGTCTAAATATCAAATGAAGTGATTGACTCGATATTTAAAGTTCAATTTAAAAGATTTTTTTACATATTAAATTATTAATGATATTCTTTAATATGATTATAAATTAAAAATATATTAATATTTTATCATATTTCGATTAATTCATTTTAAATATATCTAAAATGAATATTATTTAACCGTTTCGAAGTATTTTTTTATATTTATATATATTTTTACATTTATATATATAAATGTAAAAATATATATAAAGTATTTTTTTATATTTATATATATTTATATATATATATATATATATATATATATTTGTTTATTATGCTATATTAAAAATAGTTTTGTGCTCAATATGACAGAAAAAGTTAGTCTGGTTTATATCAAATCAAGCGTTAATGTTACACTGTAGTTTTTTAACATTGCAATAGTTTATACATACATACTTATATATATATATATATATATATATATATATATATATGTATGTATATATATATACATATATATACATATATATATATATATATATATATACATATATATATATACATATATATATATATATATATATATATATATATATATAAATTATAAGATACGACGTAATAAATAGAACTAGCGACTCGAGTTTGCGAAAATAAAACAAAGTAATAGTAAAAAAACCGGCACCTTGTAACTGGAAATTCAGGCCAAGGTCGTCCGCGATTTCCAGTATAATATAGCCTTTCTCTTTCGTTTTATTGTTGCGTTATGTTTGTTCGTCTTGTAATTTTTTTTTTTGTATTATTTTTTTTACATCTATCACCGTTCGTTTGCAATGTTTCTGCGCATTTGCAATTGTAATAATTATATATCTGCGTTCAACTCGCGGAACATTTCATTACTTACAGTACGGCATATATTTTATGAACGCACATTTATAACTGAATATTGAACGTAATTGTTTGTTTATTTAAAGCGAACGTGACTTTTGACAAGTATTTCGGCTATTCTCGAAAAGGTTCTCGATGTGGTCTCGATTCGGAACTTAGTTTTCAGTAGTAATCTTAGTAAAAAACAAAAACAAAGAATCTTTCGGCACTTGTTTCTAAACGATCAACTTGACCCCGATATTTTGATACGTTTATAATGGAAAAATCGATTCGAATTATGTTCTATTTACGTCTAATTGTAACACATGTCCATATGAAGTGGAATTATAATGACAGGTTACCATAAAAAAAACGGTCTATTTTTTTTCAATTTTAGGCAATAGTCGCAAAAATCAAAAAACGTGTTATACGTATAATTTTTTTTTCTCAAAATATACTTATACAATTTAAACCACTCTCGTTTCGATTTTAAACCGACTAAATTACACTGGCATAATTTATTAATAACACCTGCTGATAGCACTCTTATTCCAATATTCTGAATTTTGAATTTCCGGCATATCAATTCGTTTAGAACGTCGCATTATATATCAAATTATTCATTAAAAATAATAATACAAAAACGCTTTGACCTTGTGCAAATAAATAAACTCGAAAAACAAGACATCGGCCCACAAACACTGTTATATTACCGGTTATTAGTAATTTTATCGTATAAAATTGTTCACAATCCCTGAATGTTCTTCCTTATACGTCAAAATTACTATACGTAAATTTTGATGTTTATATATAATAAGAGAGTTAAATCGATAATTGTTTCACGCGTGAAAATTAATTTATTTATATAATCATTTCGTACGATTTATTTTAAGGAGTGTCGCACATTAAACGCGTAATTTGAAATTAATTTCGACACAATTATCTTTCGTTTACTTTCAACATAATCGCCATTATTTATACGAATGTAAGTAACTGAAAAAAAATCAATTTTCGATAAATCACTTCATACATGCGATTCGTATATTAAATGAATGAACGCTTTATTTCAAGTGTGAAACGTGCAACTTGTTTCAGCACGTTCTGAAAAATTTGCACTGAAATTGTTATACGTCGCTCTCATATAAAATCAGATCGGATGTTTTAGACTCGTTTTTGAAGAAAAAAACTTTTTTTTCTGTTAAAAAAAATATCGTATATTTTTTTTAATCCATTGCGTGTTACTTTTATAGTTCCGATTAACTAAATATTTTATATGTGCAATAGTTTATGTATATTTTGAATTATATTTAAATATGTAAATATTTGAAGTATTGGTTTATTGATATATTTTTTAAAAAAAAGATAAGATCAAACATTGTCGGTTTATAATATATATATATATATATATATATATATATATATATATATATATATATATATATATATATATTGATTGTTTTAATAGCATATCAACTATAAGAATGAACGTAACTCAATATCTTTTCTAAAAACATGCAAAGGGTGTGAAAACTTATCGATATCGCATCAAATCGACGAATAAAGTTAAAATAATATAAATATTTTTCGATTTGCTGAATTTTTAATAGGTTCGCCGTTTTCTTTTTTTCTTGTACGATTATGTAATTGTTATTATATTGTTCGAAATATTTATTATCACGACGACTTACTTCTGTTTGTACTTCGCAAACAATATTGTTGTCGCCGATTATATAATTTTCAACGGGGCAGCGTTACACGGATTCGTGACTCATACACGAGTTAACACACGCAATACGGGCTATTTCGATTCGAACATTGTTGTAACGCGGCGGGCCTAATAAGACAATTTCAATAAAGCGTATTATTACAAACACACACACATACACACACTTTTATTCGTATATATATATATATATATATATATATATATATATAATATATATACGTATATGACATAAACTTTATTCGTTGTACGTGAACTATTCTCATTCTTGATAAGCGAATACTCTTATATAAGTGCACTCGGTGTATTTAATTCTTGAATGCGAATCGTATCTGTTATTCTCAAATATTTGTCCATATCGTGCGCAATTTTCTCGGAATCATTCGAATCGCTTTATCATATCGATATTTTTTTTGACCTATTCATATTTATTAGCATGGAAATTTGAAATGTTTTATATTATATTTAATTGATAAATCGAATCAAAAAGTTATAAATCTAACTACTCTCAAACTTAAAAATGGACTTAAGAATTCTAAATTATTAAATTATTTCCATTCTTTAATATTATTTCAATTATATTAATGCTGATTATATTATCAATGTATATTTAATTTGAGAAAATGAATTAAATATCTCATATTTTTGTGCATTTTGGATTTTATGATCTTTATTTGACATCACACATATTTATATATATATATATATATATATATATATATACACACACATAAATACTATGAAATATTTTAGTTTGATTGTTAACAATAGGGTATTGAAAAATGGATTTCCTTTGTTATTTCGATATCTATTTATCTATTTAAATGATCTTTGTTATTTTGTTGCAATTTATAATATTATTAATAAAATGGCATTGTTTGAATTTTGTGGACACATTGTATTTTTTCTTTAATTAAATTTAGTAATAATTTTTATTAGTAAGATACTAATTTTATATCATTTTTAATGAAGCATAAGTTTTAAATTATCCGAAGCGTTATCAAATAAATGGTGGTTTAATTAAACAAATATTCTTAAATCTCAAAATTCTTCCAATTGCTTAAAAATATTTTATAAAAATTATATATTTCGTAATAACATTTTTTTCTTATTCTTGTTTTTCATATATATATATATATATACATATATATATATATATATATATATATATATATATATATATATATATAATCTGAATGATATCACGCATATAGTCACGTTTCTGTTTTTACGGAACGTGAAAAGTGCTGTAATTTAGCACAGATTTTTAAATATTTGGTTTGGAGCAAAAATTTCTATAATATATATATATATATATAATATGTAAGTCATAATTTCCTAGATTTTTTCAGCTCGGCTATACTATCTCAGTTAATATCTCTAAATTTCGTAGCTACAATTATCGCTGTCGCGTATCGATTCAGTCAGATATTTTCATGTTGTTTAGTGAAAATGTTTAAAAAAAACGCGTAATGTGTTCATAATGATTCATTTGACACGAAATGCAAATATAATGGGGTTGTAATGATGTATGTCGAATCAATAAGTAACAGGTCGTTGGCTCATTTTTTTGTACAATGTATTGACTTTTTGAAAAATTCACTAATATTTATCATATATATATATATATATATATATATATATATATATATATATATATATATATATATATATATATATATATATATATATATATATATATATACATCAAAATAATAATTCTAGAATCGTCTGAATGGTTATTTATTTATTTTTTATTCACTTAATATGGTCATAAATTGTATATGTTTTTTATAATTACATTTAAATAAGAATAAATAATTGTAATTTGTGCTCGAATACGGTTAAGAATTGATGATTATTTTACTTATTTTTAAAAAAACATATATTGAGCATCGTTATTATATAACGATGTTATTGTGAGATTTTTTTTGTACATTCTTAAACACATGACACTTGCAAAAGTCAATCTTCTATTCGTGTAATTGACAAAGTCGATAATGACAACAAAAATATGTTATTTATACTGTTTACACAACGTTGTGCTAATCAAATGTACATTAAGATGAAATTGAAGAATAATTATGGTCGACTGTCGTGAATTTGAATTATTCAACTGTTTTAATGTTTAAAATTGTCTATTAATATATATTTGATTTGTCATATCTTGTGAAAATATTTTTTTTTAATTTAATGTCCCGTGAAGATTGAAAAACGTCGATTTGAAAATGATATCAACACTATCTGTTTATTATTGTTCGATCAATTGTATTTTTTTATCTTTATGCACGAACAAGTAATTAGTGTCATATCGATATTCTATGAAAAAAATATTTAATCATAATAATTATCGCATCCACGGAATAATCTTTACATATTTTAAGTATGTATTGTATTGTTTTATGATTATTTTGTATGAAGAAAAATGAGATAAATTTTGAAAATATCCAATAAAACTTTAATCCCATATTCATCTTTTAAATACTTGATTAATTCTCACATATTATATAATTTTCGATTGAATGATGCAATATTTCTATTAGAAAAAGATATTGAAAATATATATATGAAAATAATATAAATTCTTTTGGATTATACTCTATAGAAAATAGCACGTGAACTAAAATTATATTGAATTTAGAATTTTAATAATTATTATTTTAAAAACAATACACAATGTATAAAATTGTCAAGATATATTTATTTTTCAGCGTTAATATTTCTTATCGTTTATTTATGATCGTTAAGTAAATAAATTATTAAAGCAACCGTCATTGTTATTTAAGTATTAATTTGTGTACTATAGAAATTCGTTGTAACATTTGTCGATAATTGACGTTCAATTTCGTAAAATTTTCCCACGAATTTTCCGATTCCGGTCGAAAAATTTAAACGGAACAATTATTTCGATCACTTTTCACCGAACGACGTTTTTAAATGTAATAGTTTTCGATTTCAATGTTAGCTTAACTAAATGGATTTTGAAATTTACCGACTCCGAAAATTATTCCATTATATAAAATTATCATTTTTCGTTTATGAATTTATTTAAATGATATTCATATCAATAATAGGACTTCAATTTTATTATTCGTGTTTCGATTTCGAACTATTAAAGCGTGTAAATCGTTTCAAATGTCTAAAACTCCGAAGGATCAAATTTCGCTTGGTTTATTTTTCATTAAACAAATCTTCTGTTGTCTGTCAAACGAATTCGACTTGTAATCGACGATTCATTAAATTTTCCCACGTGATTTGAATTCAATCATAATATGAACAATTTCAATCGTTAAAGATTGATTGCATTTGAACCGTAAATAAATCGAAAAAAATAATAATATTGTCGACAGTGGCGTTACTAGAATTTATATTAAATTTTATAGGTGATATCATTCGTTCTATATTCGTATATTAGAAAAATATAATATATTATTCGCATCGTATACTACATTGAATATTAAACCTGAACCGGTTTAGATTGGATTAAAAATTTATATTACACTTATTTTTTCAATCGCAAATTTACAATTTATTTTTATTTTTATGATTATAAAGTAGAAGCTTGTTAGAATGTTTTATTAATATTAATGTATTAATTCAAAAATACTTTTCTTTGATGTTATGTAAACTGCTTGTAATTTCAGCTCGTCAAACAAGTTGGACAAGTTCGCTGATCGCTTTTACCTGGTTTACTTCAGAAAAAAGTAACAATTTCATAGCGTTAAACAATAGTTTGATTTTATTTAAATATATTATTAGATTATTTATTTATTTATTTTCGATAGAATTTGTATTTTATTTTATTTTATTTTGGCGTTTATATACGATCAAATATGATTTTATTTCTATTGTGTCGTTAAAGATTATCGTGCGAATTTCGGTGGAAAATCTCTTATTCTTTATTTAGATTATCCCGTTCAATAGCATTTTTTTTTATTCGTCATGAATATGATATCGATTTCATAACAGATATTGTTCTCAGTGAATTTTACGTGCCTCATTTTGTATTTTATTATTATATATTATATACGATATCATGACAATTATTTATATTGTATCATAATTAATAATATAATATATATATAATTTTATACTTTAATCATACTTTATATATTGCTTTGAATATTTAATTAGAATTCTATTTCGAAAATAGGGCTATTTTATTGATTTTATGTAGGACATGAATTGATATCGTTATAAACATGTATAGATGAATATGAGAAATATGTTTCGAAAACGTCTATTATATTCTGGATTTTTATTTATTTATATATATTGTATATATAAGACAAGTTAAATCGTGAACCGTACAAAATAGATATATTAACTATTTCCTGCATACGTTTTGCAGATTTTAAATTTTGGATTCATTGGCTTAATTTATTTTACTATGATTATATATATATATATATATATATATATATATATATATATATATGTATATATATATATCGTGGTCGATCGTATATGACCGTTTTGTTGATTTATTTATTTATTTTTTTAATAAACGCTTTATTTTTATTATTCGATACGTTATTTATTTTTTTAAATTATTTTTAGATGCTAAAATATGTGCACAATTAGCAAAATGCCGGGCTTTGGTTGAACTTGCACTTTTCGATTTTATTAGAATTATTAATACGCAATAAAAAAATCACCGATTTATAAATAAAAAAACATATATTAATAAATTGTGCTAAATTTAAAAATATTATTCGATAAAATATATAACTGGTTTATTGTGAAAATTTGGCAATTTTCACAATAACCCAATTTTAAGATGTCGCCATTGTGAAAAATTATTTTTTTTAATGGCCTTTTTGCATTTTGAACGCGAATTTTTTATTAACCGTGACACACAATTATGCAAAATCGCAATGTTGAAATTCGTTAATATTCATTTTATATGCACTCGTGTAAATTTAATTAATACTAACGATGCAAATAAAATTTTGTGCCAGAAAAATATATGAAATATAATCATACGAGACTTATAATTGTCAATATTATAAATATAATTATTTATAAATACGATTTGGGTTAATGACTCTTTATCAGCGACACGAATGTCAGATGTTACGCCTCTTTATGACATTCAATAATTTATTGTTTTAGTTTATTTCAGTTCTATGTGTATTCGAATCCGTTTTATACAGGATTTCTGACATCATCAGATCTACGATTAACTTTCCGATATTATTTCCTTCTTGAAAGATTAATTAATTTTGCAAATATGTCAGAAAATTTTGATATATATTAGTTTATTTAACTTTTGAGCTGTTAAACATTCTCTTTTATCTAATATAAACGTTTCGAAGCTAAAAAAGTTTAATATTTTTGAAATAAATCAATGAGGATCAGATAGGATATTTTTTATTTTCTCAGTACATTTTCAGCTTGAAATTTTTGAGATGCATTGGTATATTTTGGGCTTACTTGATATTTTACGATATAAAAAGTATGCCCAATAGTAGAACAATTCCTATATTTCGTAAACTTTTTCACACACAAAAAAAAATGGGAATTGAAAAACTTTTATATTTTACTCGACATGTTTTTAAAAAGTTTCTGTGTTTGGGATTTTTCATAAATTAATTTTGTAAATATATTTATTTATATAAAGAATAAAAAACGACTGTCGAAAATCATAGAATATTTATCTAATAAATTTTTCAATTCTTTGAAATTATATCGAACAAAATTATGATTCGACCGATTATTAAAAATGTACTATAAAAATGAACGCCGCTGGTTTTATAGTGCTTTGACAGCCGTTCTAACAATAAATCCGACCAGTCATGTGCATATTTTATTTACAAAAGTGCAGTGGCGTATAAAAATTTTCACGTATTTTTTTTTTGAGCGACGTCGACGTTTTGATTCTGTGAAAAAAAGCGGAAAAAATACTTTTTATTTATCCGAGGCCAAAGCCCCTCGCGGGTCACGATATCGTCGATTTTTTTTTATCTCTTTGTAAGCGCTCGGGTTATCTTTTGTTTCGAGTGTGCTTTGAATTATCAACATTTTTGCGAGCGGACAATAAAATTGAGTCGTCGCGCGATTTCGACAAAGATTTATATTTTCTTTCACAAACGACCAGCCATAAAACGTTGTCAAGCACAAAATTGCCGGGCTTTTTTTTTGTTGTTCGCCGCAAAAAAGAGTTTTATATAAAACGAGCACAAAGCACACGTGTGCAATATATATATATAAATCTGTTATTGAATTCTCTAGAATTGTTTTGAAATTTCATTCGTCTGAACTATGTCATTTATCATTGTCAATTTCGATTGAAATTTTCAGACTGAAATCATTGAATACATTTAACGTGAGTATTTTGGTTTTTGATTATAATTAATTTCGTCATATTATCATTTGCGGTAACAGAATGATATTTAATTCACGGTATCGTTTGAATATTAAATTACAGAAAATATATATTAATCATTTTGTATCATTCAATATATTGAATCTCAATATATTTAAAATATTATAAATATAATAATTTTGTATTTTCGCTTGATATATATGAAATAGTGGTAATATTTATTCAATACCAAATAGTAATTCACTTGGGACTGACATATAAGTGGCTTTCATCACCAACAGGATATTTTTTTAATCAATAAATGCGGATAAACATATAAAATATATAAACATATTTGGCACGAGAAAAAATTCAGTTATGGTTGATAATATCGTTTACTGAAGAGAAATTTGCCAAAATGTGAATCCGCAAAGAAAATATATTATATATGTTTCGTTTTCTTGAAAATTGTTCAAGATGTGAACATTTTTACTACATATATTTAATTTAATTAGGAAATGTATTTTAATTTATTGTATATATATATATATATATATATATATATATATATATATATATATATATATATATACATACATACAATAAATTATATATATATATATATATATATATATATATATATATATATATATATATATATATATTATGTCAACATAATTCAATAAGGAGGAAAATATTTGAAATAAAAATTAACCCTTTGCACTCGAGAGGTGCCATTTCGTCAACCTTTTAGATTAATGTTGAAACTCGATGCGCGGCAACGACTATTATGTTATTTTTTTTGTCAAAGAATTCCCATATTTTTTCTATATAATAATATGAAGTGTAAAATGAAATACACTTCATTTTATTCTTAAATAAAATAGTTCAATCTTGCTAGGATTACTAAAGTTAAAATTTGTAATCCCTATAAATACGGAATGATAAAATTATTGCGTAGATCTTAGTATAAAATTTCTTAAATAATGGCGGAAACTGATTTTTCTTAGGTTTAGAAATTTGTTCTATAAATCCATATCTTACATATAAAACCACTAAACAGTACACATATATAAAATGTTAAAATATAAAAACTTTAATTTATTTAAGTATACATACATTTTTTTTTTTTTTTTTTGTACATATAATAATTTTAAATTTTGAGTAAAAAATTTGCCGATAACACTGTAAAACGTCCCGAATGCAAAGAGTTGAATCAGTCAATCAGCATAGTGATAGTCAAGAGTACGCTTTAATTTAATATCATTAATGTTATTTTCTATATAATCAACGAAAAGTTTATTGTGAAGTGTAAAAATATCGTCATGCGTTGTTGTATAAAAAATGACAATCACTCAAATATTACCGACATTGTTCGTTAATCATTTCCGCGGCATACAATATATTAATATAAATTTCATAGCGCCCAACTTTATATATATATATATATATATATATATATATATATATATACACACACACATATATATAAAGAATGCGCATGCACACCGTTCTAAATTTTTCTTAGTTTGCGTTCATTCATAACGAAATTGTACCGTATGCGAATGCACATTCGTCACTTGGGTGCACGTGCAACTTTTTTTTTTGAAACGTTCACATTGCACGCACACGTGTATTACATAAAATAGATGAACGATCCAAGTCGTTACACATACAACACCGGTGTCAAGTTCGACCGGTTTACTTTCGTAACTGACTGACTGTCGATTAACGCACAACTTGCGACTTTTCTCTCTCACTATACACACACACACACACACACACACACACACACACACACACACATATATATATATATATATATATATATATATATATATATAATTGGCAGATTCACATATAGTGTGACCAAAAAAAATAAATGCGACTATTGGTCATACAAAGCAATAGAAAGTTTAACGTTTTTTGATATAGTTTCGATGTTTGAACTGATTATGCAAATTCTATATAACGCCGATCGCGTATTATTATTATTATCACAATTCGCGTTGTACGAGGTTTCAGTTCACCGATTCGATTTATGTAATTTGTTGTATTTGGAACACAATGAGAATATATACGCCGAATTATGCTAAATTTCTTTCAATACTTCTTTCAAGTTTATAATAAATTGAAGAATAATTTCAAAATTTTAAATCTATATATTTATATAGATATATTTAGAGAAAATTTTCAAAATATCTAAGAAACAATAGATGATATTTAATCTTTTGTTTTTTTGAATTATGACAGAAAATTGTATTTGTATTTTTTTATCGTCCCGTGTTTCTGAATATGCAATATAATTTGAATTTTTATTATTTATTCATTTATTTCAAATATAAGAGTCCATATACACACACACACACACACACACACACATATATATATATATTGTTTTACGCAATGTTTGAACAGCACTGGACGTGATGGATGTGCAGTCTTTTCATTCGGTTTCGCAAAAAAGTGAGTCGCTCGGAAAAAATTATGTAAATATAAGCCTCCATTTATGCCGCCGTTGAAGAAGATAGAGAATTATAAATTGAAATTACGCCAGAATTTTTTATTTAATTTATTTATAAATATTCTCTTATTTATCTTCGCTTTATGCAAATAAATATTCTCTTTTAATTAAAAAGTTATTACTTTGTGTATTCCGAGTGAAGAATTTAAATCTTTTTCCTACTGGTTGTTTATAATATATGCAATCGTTTAAACCATTAATTGGTATATATATATATATATATATATATATATATATATATATATATGCATATATATTTATAAAAATATTTTCCACTTTGACGAGCTATTTTACATAATTATATTTATTATTAAATTTATTAAAACATATTAATTTTTCAAGCGTATATAATAACATTTTTCTGTTGTGAAAGAAAAATTTTCTAGAGTCTAATAAAATTTAATAATTTTATTCTGAAAAGTGCTGCAAGCATTTCGCATACAAATTTTTATATCTACAACGTAATATATTAGTTTTTTTTTTATTAAAATTTATATTATTTAATTAATCTCATTTCTGTATTTATCTTATTAAAAACAATAATATTTAATGAGTTTAGTGCACTTTCGTTCCACTGTAATTACGAAAATTTAAAATGGAATCTTGAAAATCGTAAAAATTTTATCTAGAAAAATATTTATTTTGAAACGATGATTTATGTCGTAATATTTTTTTGAACATGCATTAGAATTTATTTTTAAAAGTTTTAAACGTTTTCAAAAACTCTTTATATATATATATATATATATATATATATATGTATATATATATATATATATATATATATATATAAAGTTTGGAAAACGCCGATAGAAAAAACGTTCTAAAATAGCTAAAACGAGGCAATTTTAATTAGAACACTAACGGCGAATCTTAACGAATGACCATCGTAGTTTTTCATTTCGCTTATTGTTTGTTATGTAACCGATGGAAAATTGACCTGGTCGTTTTCCATTTTCCCATTCTTCGTAAGTTCTATAACGCACCTCCCCTCTCTCCATTTTTCCGACGTTTTCGCGGATTTGTTCAACCCTTTTGTTCCTCGTTTTTTCAATTTCCTTTTTTTTTATTTTCCGCCCGCTGTTTTTTCTCGTTCCGAAAAGCACTTATTCGGAAAAGTTGCGTGTCTTTTCCTATGTGTCAAGCTGGGTTTTGTTACTGTGAAAAAGTCTGTATGTGTGTGACGTTACGCAATCACTATTACGTCATCGCCAAACCCTTTGGAAAACATTCACACTAAGGATTTCCATTATAGAAATTTATATAATGACATTAAAACACGTTTAAAGTTCAAGCAGTACATTCATTCACTTTAATATATATCATTTTTGCGATTTATCAATTTTTATAGAAAATATGTTTTTATTTATTATACAATATACTTAAAAATATAGAGATTAATTCTATATATTTGAATTATATTTATTCTTTAATATTAAAATTTGTCAGTGCATTGAAAGCAATTATTATAATGATGTATCAATGGAATATTTTCAATATTTTGAATCGTTTCCATTATTCCTGATGTGATTTGTTCGATTGCGCGTTCACTGTGAATGCGCCTCAATAAGATCCCGCAAGTTGCGTAATCGTGATGTGAAACCCTTCACATTCATCCGACTTAATCTTCGTTAATTGGATAATTATTACGTTTTAATCCTTCATAAGGTGAATTTCGTGTTTTGTGATATCTAATTTAGATCTTGAAAATGAACTTCGAGATGATAAATTTAAACCATTTCACGTAACGATTATATTAGTATATATTTTTATATTACTTTTCTCTACATGTTTTTAAACACTAATATATTTATGATGATTAATAATATGTTAATTTTAACTCATAATACACATTTTATTTTTTTATGTTCATAATTTTAATATTAAAAAAGTGTTATATTTTGATATAAACCATTAAAAAATGTGTGTATCTAATTTTCTTATAATTTTTTCGATAAGCTTGATAAATTTAGTACTTTTGTGCGTACAAAAAAAAAACGAGTACATTTTTCTCCATTTAATGCGGAGAAAAGATTCATTTTTCATCTTTAAATTCCTTCCGTTCGTTTTATTCTATTTATTTATTTCTTTTTTTGTTTTCTTTTCTTTATTTTTTGTTCCTGCTGTGAAACCATTAAGGCTTTGTTATGCAAATACGTATTGTTGACAATATATATATATATATATATATATATATATATATATATCTTTTTTTAAATCTGTTTATTTATACGCTTTTTTATTAGCTTTAATTAAAGTTCCATTAATATCAATTTTTGACTCTCGATGAATACTTTTCTTTTTCATTATTTGTAATAAAAGAAA
The DNA here is from genome assembly GCA_024500535.1 of Leptonema lineaticorne. NCBI lineage: Eukaryota > Metazoa > Arthropoda > Insecta > Trichoptera > Hydropsychidae > Leptonema > Leptonema lineaticorne. The sequence continues at coordinate 486,546 of JANIJI010000026.1, read as the reverse complement.
ATTGTCTTATGTTTTATAACGTTTGATTCTTTTTTTTTCAAATGTAGATTTGAAGCATAATATTATATCTTATTTTCCTTTTATACAGAAGATCGGTTTCGAAAAAATATCCTTTTAGAAAAGTTATGAAACTATATTGGATTCAAATATGCTTTATATAAAGAGAATTGGATGACTAATAAATTTTAAAGACCAAAGTTTTATAATCATTTTTTATGTAAAAAAAAGCTAATATTTGGTGTGATCTAATTGTTTTAATATAAATGCACTTTTATTTTAATTGTAGACATTAAGGTAACACTAGACTAAAAAATATATTATTTAAGCGCTTCCTCTTATATAGTTCTTTTTGAAAAATAATAATCTGGCGTTGCCTTTACAATATGTAAAAACTACGTGAATTTGAAAATTTTATAATGTATTAATTAAACTAATTAGTAATGAAAACATGTTATATATAATATCTGCGCATGATTTGGCTTAAAATATTGCTGCAATAATAAAACATGTTTATGTTTTTTTTATTATTTCGAAAATTTGTATTTTTATGACATATTTGTATCCTTTGTCATTTTGCTATCGAAAACATCTATTTTTGCGTACATATATTAATAATTTGTTTATTATTATCATAAAAATTGTGTTGTTGACATTTGATTTGTTCAGTGTTGGTTTTTTTCTTTTCAATTTCAGCCCCAAAAAATCACCAGCTGCTGGCCGCACGATGTCAGGTTCTCAACGTTCTCAATAAATATTCAGAGGCGCTCAAAGATGCGGACGCGGTCGTCGAACAGAGACCAACGTGGAGCAAGGTGAATATATTAATTTATTTGATACGTCAAAAAAAACTGAATCATCAATATGAATTTAACAGTAGAAGTCAAAATTTCTACATTATTTTGTATAAGACTAAATCATAATTTTATATTCGTTAAATGGTCGTTAAAAAGGTGACATCACGAATTATCATATCAAATATATTCAAATTATATTATTGTATTTTCAATGATGCGCAGTTTTCTCTTATTGCGCATTATTAGTCGTCCTCTTTTATACAATTGCATTCAATGATCCGCATCTGTTTATATATTTGCAAAATATTTACGACATTGAAATCTAATTATAAATTAATAATAATAAACAAAAAAAATATTCCAAAAGAATATTGAAATATATATTATTTTAGCTGTGCGATATTATATTTAAATATTAATAAGTCAAATTTATATAGAAAATGATTAAAAAGCATTACGTCAAATTAACGATATGATTCTATGAAAATATTTCATTTCTTTAAATTTTATAAAAGGAGACTAGTAAGGAGACTACCGTTGATTTTCTTCCTTGAACAAATTGACCTCTTAACAAATCAATTCCGAGTCACACTCGACTTTGATTCAATGGGACTTCGTTATATTCAATAATTTTTATTATCGGTCATCGATTTCTATATATTATTATTTCAATAACAATTGTTGTAAGATTTTCTGACTTTCGTAATGCACTCCTTTTTAAAGGAAGTAATTTTATTATCGCCGTAATGAAATATATAAATCTGTAAAAAGAAAAAATAACGTCTACATTGAATAATATATAAAAAATTGCGACACGTTTTAGAACGTCGTAAATAGATTCGGTCTCGAGATGCGCGACTCGTAAAGCGAGTCGAACGTTTTAAAACGAAACCAAAACCAGAAAAAAAAGAAAAAATAACGAATTGCGATTCGGCACACAAAAAAAAGAGAAAAATTCGTTTTCTTCTGCATTCGTCTGCACTTTGTAATAAGAATTTTGCAACCGTATAAATATTGCGAAAACGAGATTCGTTTCGAAACGACGCCGCTAAAAAGAACAGATATATTAAAATATATAAGAAAATGAAGAAGTGAAGAGAAAAAAAATCGTGACGACACAGAGAGCAAAATAATAACAATAATAAATAAATAATAATAATAATAATAATAATGCTGAGTCGAAGAGGCTTTTTGTGGAACTTTATGTGAAATTACCGGTGTTGGATAACCGACCAAGTCTTGGCCAACTTTTCCGTTTCGCAACTTTGCCGGCAATAGTGATTTATAATACTTTATATATATGTGAATTTATATATATATATATATATATATACGATCATAACTGTTGGCAAACGTTTAAGAAAAAAAAATATCATAAACGATTGACTAGCAAATGTTTATGACTTGAACACTTTTCACTTGTCCTATTTATGTAGGACAGACATCCTTTCATAAGAAACGACCCAATGATAAACGTACTAAATATACGTCGTATATGTAAAAAAATCTGCTAGCAATTTTTTTTGGCCCACTGCTCCTTTTTTCCAGATGAAAAATTACTATGTGGATTGGTTATGATTTATATGAAAAATATTTATATATATAATTTGGAAAAGTGAATTTTTTTTAAACCAAAAATCCTTACATATCTAGTTCTAAAATATTTATGATTCTCTACTTTTTTATAAAAGAAAATATATTTGATATATCATTTTGAAAATAAGTTCAATTAATAGTTCAATATTTCATGTCATTATATATATATATATATATATATATATATATATATATATATATATATATATATATATATATATATATATATATATATACATAAGCAATAGCGAAATTGTTATTATATTATTAACTAGTTTTCTTTTCTAATACGTGTCATTTTAACTATATAGAAATTGATATTAATAATAAAAAAGCGTTGCGTTTGTGCTTTAATAAAGCATAAAATCGATTATTCGACGTCTATAAGAATTATTTATACGTCGTATTTTCGCTCTGAATCTATTTTCCGTCATTCTATCAAAATATTTATTATATTGAAATAAGATGAAAAACAAACTCGATTTCAAGATGGAATCTCGATAAGGAAACAAATATCGTATTTGAAAATTAATTAATATAGGAAACAATGGAATCATTGGATTTTATTCGAGCATAATAATTTATTTTATTTTTCTCCAATCGTTCGGTTAATAATAATAATTATTATTAATATACAATTAAATAACGTTATTGATTAATTATTAATAAAATATATGTTATATTAGTCTAACCTTGTATACAGTTATATTATATTATAGAATTTTTTATGCAAAAATATCCTTATTAGACCGATACGTGTATGTCTGCTATTTGTCCTTTTTGCTTTGTCGTTGATCCGATTTGTTCCTCTTCTTTTTCGATCCTTGAATGGGATTATTTTCCTTCTTCAAGGATATCTTCCATTTTTATTAATTCACAAAACTGTAAGAGCCTTTCTATATTCCTTTTTGCGTTGTTACTTATCGAGATTACTTTAATTTTATCGCTCTCTTCTATCACAGCTAATATATTTTACGCATTGTATATTTATATTATTTATTAAAATATTTTTTTTTTTATTATGTTATATAATTGAAATCAATCGTTTTAAAATAATAATTTAAAAATTTCTTACTAATAATCGGTTTTGTGAAACCGTACGTCTCAATTAAAAAAAATCTAATCGAATAACTATGGTTGGTTTTAATCTCATAATCCTTGAACGTACCGGTACGGCTGATCTCGTTACTATTTCATGATAAAGTTCATTTGAAGAGTATTTGATTCGTGGCTATATCCTTTATTCCATCTCAATATCCGTTTCTTTTTCTATTCTGACGCTTTATTACGTGACAAAACTTAAATAAAGGTAAAAATTTATTATATATCTCATCTATTTAATGCAAATAAATATTTTCTCTTTTATAAGAAAACTCCAGTTTTATATTTTATTATCAATAAAATATATATGTATACAAATATTTTTGTTTATCATTCAAAATTCCATTACGCTGATTATTAGTCTAATTATTTTTGCAATTTATTTAAAATTATTTATTTTAATTATTCAATGTATTTATAAAAATAATGACCGAACAATATACGTATCATCGATATAAATTTATATTACAATTCATGTAAGTGTACTACTGAATAGAAAAGCTTGAGTGCACTCTTTTTCCAAGGAAAATCTATTGATTTCAAATCCATGGAGACACCAACCGTCAGGAACGAAGAAATGAACCAGAAATACCAAGAAAATAAAAATATAATATCCGAAGCAGCGTTTTTTCAGGTTTTCAGTATCGTGGAGCACTTACAATTTTTCAATAGTTATGTGGAATGCAACAGTAAATACATTTTATACTAAAAAAAATCATTTGTATATATATATATATATATATATATATATATATATATATATATATATATATATATATATTGTTCACTTTTCAATAAAATACCATTTATTTATGATTAAATGATCGGTTACAGTTTGAAAAGGGGACTTATAATCAATGAATGTGTTGCCTGCGGGTTTTCAGTAGGATTATACAGCACGTGTGCAAATCGTGCAAATGAATTTAATGATCGCAGAATCGTTTCGACGTGACCCAAATTGAAAGTTTAGTCTAGGAGAATTTAGTAACGCTGGCGGGAGCAAAAAAATATTTATTTATTTATTTGTGTGTGTATATATATATATATATATATATATATATATATATATATATATATATATATATATATATATATATATATATATTCCCTCAATTAGCGCCGAACGGGAGATGGGAGCAATCGAATTTGTTCCTGAAATCGCGCTAGCTCACGTATTGCGTGGTAATTCGTAAATATTGGTCTTTCGCTGAAATAAACATACTATTTACATTGTCGGTCATCGACCGATTGTTTGATTTTTTTTATTTGAGTTAAAATGACGGGGAAAAAAAGAAAAAATATATTCAATATTGTAAATACAATAATCGACGTCGATAAATATTAATGTTTTAAAAATAGTTGTATTATCGACGATTTTGTACTTTTTGAGTTTGTTGAACTTTCATCCAATACATTTTCATTTTAATATTTTTTAATCAACATAATCACATCATTAAATAAAAATTCTTCTTTCTTCAAGGACACACGTTTTTTAAAAATAAAATAAATAAAAAATAATAAATCCCAATTAATTTGAATATTGATTATTGAAAAAAAGTAAAATTTAAACATCGCGTATAAAAATATATAAAATTATGTCGACTAAAAGTATCGTTATGCTGCATAAAAATAGTATTAACGAAAATTAAGGTGTTTGCTTAAGAAGTCAACTATTTAAATCAATGTTAATGTTTTCATATTTTATATGAAAACATTTTGTAATAAATTGAACGTGATCATGGCAAAGATGTATATTCTGATTATTAAAATATTATTTGACATTAACAATGTAAAAATAAGGTAGTAATCGAGTATAAAATTTCATAAATATACATTAAACATTATATGGAAATTCGATTTTGAGTTCGTTCAAATCAAATATATAGAGTTTACAGTTTTGAACCGTATAAGGATTAATTCGAGTGGGACAAATGTGTAAATTTGAAAGAGGGTCGCTTTTGAAAGGGAAATTGCACGGTAATACGGTGCGACGTCAAAGTGGAACTGTTTTGTATTATGGAATTTATTGTGACGGCTCGGGTCGACCGAGCATTTTGCAAGGTGGAACATCAAATAAAAGATAATATTATTCAAAGTGGTTTTGCATAAAAGATCGTGTTTTGAAGCTATATACGATACTCAAAATTAATATATATATATATATGTATGGTATGTACGTATATATTTATATAAGACAACGGAGACATTCTTGAAAAGTTTACCATAGTTCCATAATACAGTAACTGATTTAAATTCTTTTTATTTATTATGATTTATGTTGTTCAATTCATTTCAAAGCAATTGAAGTTCAACGCGATAAGAATCCGGATATTTATGTGTTCTTTTATATAATTATTCCGCGAATGTTTTTAATTAGACTTGTTTTCCGATGAAATTAAAAGTTGTTCCTCTGCGATTTGCTCGTGTTTCGAGTTCTTCCCGAATTCGTTGCTCATCCTTGATTTTCATTACCTTGTTGTAAAGTAGAACAACAGAGTCGTTTATTGATTTATAACTGTCGGTATATTATAATTTGATTTCGTATAAAATATAATTATTAATTATATCACATTTAACCCATTTCGTCAAATCCGATATAATTTTAGCATACTTTGGCGAATATTAATCAAATTTATAATAGTGATTTTTCCGTTTAATTATATACAGATTCAATATTAATATTATATTATAACCTAATTTATACGATAAAAGAATCGATACACTCTGAACTAATTGCTTAATTACATTAACACCGCAGTTGACGAGGGAATGCGAAAGTGTTATAAAAAAAAAAGAGTCATCAATGTCACAGAATCTCTCCTTTTCTATTTACCATATTCGACCTATGTCTATGAAAAGTTAATCAATCGTAAAGAAAAAAAATATGGAAAACTCCGAGGTGGTGTCGTCGTTTATACAATGCTGCAGACTTTCGAAATAGCCGACGGGGTGACTTTGCCAAAAAGGAAAAACTGCGCAGTACACATATTACATAGTTGACCTGGATAAATTTCTAAATGCGCAAGTTTGTGGCACACATTTTTTTTCCGCTCAGCGTTCATTCCCCGAGACAGTAAAAAAAATATACATATATATATGTATAATGCGGTCCACTTGCGAATCGCGGTTGTTTTTCCCGTCCGACCGACTTTTGGCGAGGTTTTTCCGAGAATTTTCCCGAATTCGTGTGTCGATTTTGTTCCCGATTTTTTTTTTGTGAGACCGTAATGGAATAATAATTACCGATTTGGTGCGTATCTAACGATGATTAATCGTTTAAATTTATCATGAAATAATATATATTATAAATACATACCTCATTTTGTTCTAATATCATTAACCAATTTCAGATTTGTATGTAAATATAATAAAGGTATAAAACTTTATGTTGACAACATTTTTTATATGTACACTATTTTGGCAGCCACTACTTGCTTTGTATAATATTTAGTTTTATATGCCATTACACGTTATACAGATATCGACTAATATCTGTATAACGCCCACCATTTTTTTTTTATAAAAATTACGATTCAGTAAGATCGCGCTGTTAGTACATTTTATTGTCAACATAATCATCTATTAAGGCAATTAATTCAAATAATCATAGATCGATTATGCACTAATTTTACTCTTAAAGGATAACACGCGTTATCGGATACGTCATACAATGTAAATCGAAAAAGCTATTACTGTTGTGGAGCTAAATATTCAGAAAATTTAACTCGTGCAAGAATTGAAGACATCGTTGTAGATTTGGTAAATAGGTTCAAAATAAATTTGTTGCTGGAAACGTAAGTTGGAATTGTCTTCAAAATTATGCGATTTATACTGTTGGATTATTTTTTTCTGCGACTGACAGAAATTTTTGATAAGCCGTAAGCGAAGACAATATCCACCACGTTATCAGTGATATGCAGCCTCAATTGCTGCAAAAAGTGATCCAAATTCGGATTTCCTACTTCGACTTCCTCTGAGCCAACTGAAGTAGCTATAATACATGCTGGATAAAATAACACTATTTATTTATGTTTACTTCAATTTAAAGTTCTATATACTTAAAAAACACCCTGTACAATATTTATTTAGAGTTATATGGTATAATCGAAATTAATAATATCGTTTTTATCTAAAATAAAAAAAAAAGTACAGAATTATACACGCAAAACATCATCATAAACGATTTTTATTGTGGAAATCGTAAAACGTTCACCGATGGGAATTTCTATAAGCAATATATGTATACACTTCGTTTTATTCGAATGGTGGGAAAGTATTAAACGGTTTAGAATCCGGTTATTTTCCCGGTTCTAATTTCGATGTTTTATCTTAAATGCGCACCGAGACAGTTTCAATTCAACAGTTGTTCTCAAACTTTATTACGTATATATATATATATATATATATATATATATATATATATATATATATATATATATAATCTATTTACTAAACGATTTATCGCTATCGGTGCTTTTCAACTTTTTTTATCGAAAAAAAAATGGACGATTTGTGTTAAAATTATATAACACTGCGTTTACAATACGATTAGAATTTTAACATGTTGAACACATATATTATTATGCTTTTACGATTGTTTAATTGCATATAATTAAATAAAAAGACGTCATTAAATATATTTATTGTACATCAGTGATTCTTATATATATATATATATATATATATATATATATATATATATATATATATATATATATATATATATATTTATTTATTTATTTATTATATATATATTTATATACCATTTATCGCATGACTTTATTTTATTTAATATTTGATCAAAAATCAACGAGAAATTAACAATTCTTGTTATTATCTCTCGTTCCATTTTTGGAATAAAGCCAATTTTAGTTAATATAAAATTATATTGTATAAACCAGGGCTGTTCAAATTTTTTTATACATACACACACGTATATGAATAAATTTTAATTTTACCGATTTTAATCACAATAAATTTTCATATAAAGCGAACTAATTAACTATAATTTAACACGTAACGTTATAAAATCGTTATATATATATATATATATATATATATATATATATATAACGTATTATACGATAATATATTGAATAAATTGATGATTTATAAAATTATCAATTATATTTTTATAAAATCGAAATTTGTACATAGCAATTAGTCACTTCCGATGCTAATATTGCTCACGTTGCTGATTGCGTTTATTTTGCAACATGGCAATTTACACCAACCCTGATATATATCGTTATTTGCATTACACACACACACATATATATATATACATATATATATATATATATATATATATATATATATATATATACAAACATACATGTGTATGATAACAATTAGATCAACGTGTTAACAAGCCACTAGCAATTTCGAACGTTCGTCCATTAGAAGCCGTTTCGTCTTCGGTTCGTTCCTCGCGTTATACAAATTTGCTTATATCATAATGTGCTCGAAATATAGCAACGTTCCAAAAGCGACAAAAGGAATAATAAAGCGCATGCATTTATTATTATTATTATTATTTTGTATTTATTATTATTATTATTTTATATTTATTATTATATAACCCGCGATCGACATATTAAAAGGAATATGTCGAAACCTATCTCACGACTACGGTTTGTTGCACAATTTGTAAACGACACCCACGATATGTACTGAGTAATGTATATATTTTGTTTTATCAGATATATTCAACTAGTTTAAAGTCTTAAGATAAATAAAACGATATTGATTTGTTCAGTGATCCATATGCATAAAGTATTCTTTTTATTATACGAATGAAGCTATATTTGGCGAATATGGAGGTTGGGGTATCATTATGAGATTTTTTTATTATTAAGAAATCACGATAGCTTTATAATTTTTTATATTCAGAATGTAATGGGAATTTTGTATTTTCACGATGTATATTAATCGATTGATATAATACAATTTATTCATTATTGTATTGTTAAACATTTTGAAAATGTTTATTCTATAAATAAAATTTAAAAATTGTATATTTTCCGTCATTTTTTGAACACACCTTTTATGTATAAATATTTGGTATTAATCAACATTGCGTTATTTTCTTGGACTTATTCCATGTTTTGCTAGTAATTTGGCGTAGACAATTCGATTCGATTACGCTTTAATTATCAGCAATGGGGTTAATTATTGCACGACAAACCGTATTCGTGATTAAGAGAAATTATCTAATTCTAAAACAAAACCATACACATAAATTAATGTGATTCTAATTAATAATTCATATTTAATGATTAATAATATTAACTAATATTAAAACGCGATTTTTTATCACTCAGATTGTTTTATTAGTATCGCTTCATTATAAGTGATAAAGTTCGACGACCTTACTTATTTATAAAATAATAATAATGAAAAAACGCTCCCGCATTCACTGTAACCGTTTCGATTCGTCGAAATTCACAATTTTAGATTATGACTCTCTTTACCACGTCTAATTTTGAACGAGCGGTCAGGAACGATATTCTTTCAGGTGTTTTCAGACGATTTTACAGTTTTCATGTATCACCTGTTCGCAATAATTGGAACGCTGAATCACAACGTTTCAGTTTATTTCGGTTTATTATTTATTTATCTTTTTTTTTTCGGTATATTCTATTCTGTCGTTTCCGCAATTTTTAATGTTCAGACTAATTTTATTTTAACACATTAGTATTTTTTTCAGCCATAATCTAAGATTTATAATATATATATATATATATATATATATATATATATATGTGATTTTTATTATTTATTAATAAATTTATAGTAATTATAGATGAATAATGAATTTCAAACAAACATTAAAATTCCCTATTATTAATTACTATCAGTTTTATTCAATTAATAGCTAGATAAATTTGTTTATTATTCTATATATAAATAAACACGGGGTCATTTGAAATATTTTTGTTAAAATCTGTTGACAATGCAATTAAATTTCTTATGACAGAAAGGGCATTACCATATGTATTGATTAAAAACATAGCTGTAAATTTAAAATATTTTAAGAAAACGTTGTTTCTACTATTTCAATTGATCTTCTTAATATTTGTTTACTTTTGAAAATCAATCTGTGTTAATTTGAATGCTTTTTTTGGATTTTAATTAAAAAATATAAATCAAAATATTTCTTTCCAAAAATATAGTAAGAGCTTAATTAAACTATCGTACGATCCGATCATATTTAGATCACTCTGTGTATACGAACAGAACATTGCACTTTCCCATCGCATCTAATATATATATCTTTTCCATCTGATTGAACACTTCAAGTTGTCCTTCAATGATTTAATGGCGTGCATTCGACAGATTAGTTGCCATTTTGTCTACTAGGCGACATTATCGATTGTGCCCAATGTACGTCCGATGAAAAGAATTCACCGCTATTTGCACCTGTTGCCGTTTTGTTTTCTATTTGAAGTTTCGCTCCGCTAAAAACGGCCTTTAATGCCGCGAATTAATTACCTGAGACGACCGCCTTTCGTCGTGTCGTGTATACTATTTTCATTGTACACAGGGTGTTCCACATAATGCGAGCGCCTGCGCGACATTATTCGCTCTTTTGGCTCGACGCTGTGTATCGGTAATTTCAACACATACACTGCGGGACGCGCAATGCGCAAATTTTGCGGTAATGCGGGTCGTACAGTTTCTTCTCTAACCGCCATCGACACGTGTGCTTCATATATCATAATATGCAATCGCATTATTTCATAATTAACTTATACTGACACTTTTCATATTATTCAATTAAAATCAATAGTATTTTTTAAGTATAATAAGAATTTTTCTTCGAATCTGTCATTTATAAATAAAAAATTCTTAACTTGCTAATTTTATGAATATTTAATTATGATAATGCAATTTAAAAAAATATTCACTAATATCGACTTCTGATTTGTTAAAGTAGATAATGATAAAATTGAAAAATACCCGACATTTACATTATTATACTTTTATATTACGATTAAATTTATATCGCTTAACTTTAATAAACGAATGAAATATTTCATAGACATTTTTTTCAATATTGAAAACGTCGCGTCGTTCTTTTTATTCGCGCAATAAAATCATGAACAGTCACATATAGCGAAAAATAAACTCAAATTCGTATCGAACGACATTATATCATATTTTTATAGTACGACATTTTATCACATTTACGACTTTTAATTACGTGTTAAATGAACGATTCGTTCTGAGAGGGTTGCGAAAAAAAAAATCATAACATATTTTTATTATATGTTTGTAAACTCTGTAACCTAATAGAAAATGTCAACATTATTACGAGATTACAACGTCGTATGTTTGTCGATCGAATTAATACTTTTATTGCTGAAAAAAATAGATATATATATATATATATATATATATATATATATATATATATATATATATATATATATAACATTTTATGGCAATCTTAAAGGTTTATAAGAGCATGTAAGACGATTATCTTGTTTACTATTAAATAATGTAGAGATACTTATCAACCAACCAGTAGCTTATAATAATAAATTAGTATATCCCACCTTGAATAACTAAATATTTGTCATTTACTACATAGCACTTTACTAATTCAATAATGTAATAAAATAAGAGCGAATTAAACAAATTGATAGTTCGCCTTAATGATAATCTCTTAAATAGCTTTGATCTCTCATACTATATTAGATACAAATAATAATAATAATAATTCATAATAAAACGCTATTCAACTAGTTAAATATGTATTAATTTTAAATCAGATGTTTTCAATGTTATTTTAAAATAATAATTTTTATTATTGTTATCTTTGATATTTTTTGTAAACAACTTCTCATTGTTCGAATTCGAAATTATTCCAATATTTTTGGAAATATTTCTACCTTTTTTTTAATAAAAATATTTTTGGTCGACAATATGTTTACCAATTCCGAGAACGTGAACCAACAGTCTTGACATTTTAATTTTTCTTGTCAGTTTTATATATATATATATATATATATATATATATATATGTGTGTGTGTGTGTGTGTGTGTATAATATATAAAGTATAAAAAGCCGCAAGTTATTTCGTCCTTCACGCTCCTTTGTTCTTTGCAGGACCCGAAATTTTCCGCAATATTCTTCATTCAAAGGCATTCATATACTGTCCAGGTTTTTTGGCTTGGGATAATAAACACTCGCTTTTCGTTTTTCTCAACCTAAAATATAAAATATATTTTTATTTTAGTTTATATATTTAAAACCTACACTATCTATATTATATTTACCGAATTTTATTACCTTTATGCTTCGAAATTTTATCGTGTCGTTTAAACATTTTTATATTTCCCGTGTAGTAAAAATCGTTTCAATTGAATGTTATTAATAAAAATATACCTCTAAAGATTAAATTTACAATGTCGAGTTCAAAAGTAACATTATTATGTCAGAATTTATTTTATGTTATCAATTTATCTCATTTATTATCTAAAAGTCATTTCTTTAAATTCTCATTTATTTTTAGATATGAAAGTTTGTCTCGTTAACTGAAAAATTTGAATTATTATTTTTTTCATTATAATTTAATTAAAAAAATGCGCATACACGTTTTGGCTTCGTTCCTGAAGTGTCACTGCTCGTCTCGCATTATTATTAGCGCTCTTTGTCTTTTGACAAAAATAAAAATATTTCAATACAATGCTATCGAAGAATTGAAAGATGATATTTGTTTAAAAAAAATATGTATATATACATATAAAAAGTTCAAAATCCATAACGTCATTTCGATTCAATTGAACGACCGCATTTTTTTGTGTGTATGTTATTATAATATATTTATAAATAATGCATATTTTTTATTTCACATTGACCTCTAAAGAGAAAGGCGTACGAATCGTTACTATATAATATTATTCGATTCTTGAACGTCGAATATATTATTATATAATCTGTTACGTAACGATATCGCGGTACCGAACCCATAACCTGCTCGTCGATGTCATTGATAAAAAAATAATATTTATATTTTATACGACAATCGAACAATATATATATATATATATATATATATATATATATATATATGTGTCTGATAAATTTTATCGCATACCACCTAAAATAACTTTTATTATATCGTCATTGTTATATTTAACAATGATACGACATATCAATTGCAATTTGTGTTTTTAATTTTTTCATACAATTTTTTACAACTATAAATGTGTATATATTTTTTCGACCGTTATGACTATCGATTCCCAAATAAGTATTACAAATTGCGAAAAATCTTATTAAAGCATATCGTTACATATTTCTAGAGCTCTTCGTCGTCTGTTTTTTTCTTTCATTCTTTCTTTCTTTCTTTCTTTATTCTCGGCTAGTTTTTTCATTCTTTATGTAAACGTTGTACAACCGCCATAAGTGGTTTTACATAATTTTTCGCTATTATGCAAATGATCATGTTATTTTTTACGCTATCTTATATGTCTTGTTTGTGTATTTATTATATTATGATATGTAAAAATTATAAACTCTTAATTTATATAATAATAACGAAAATTAATTATCCTTTCGTGATGTGTATGTTCTCGATAAACGACTATATATATACTTTTATCAGCATGACGTCTTAGAGCTAATAACCTCTAGAATAGCTGCAATTACCGCGTTTCTTAATCTACTATAGATTGACTTCATAAGCATCCCGTATAATAACAGAAGGGGGTAGATTAAAGAAGGAAAGATTATTGCCAAGGCTTAATCTTTCTTTCTTAAACTTAAAAAAATGCATCGATAATATAAAATTATATTTTCTAATTTTCCATATCAAATTCTGATCGTTGATATTTGATAATTGCGTAAATTACTTGAAATTCACCACGAATTTTACGTTCGGTTTTTTTTTTTTAGTATTAGTATTTAATCGATAGTTTTATTATATAACGTTATCGTATTACTCATACTTTTGTTGGGCTATGGTATCGCATTGATAATTATAAGTACATAATTATTATGTAATACTATTATACAAGAAAAATCAATAGATTTTTTCCAAGTGCGATTTCTGCTTCAAATCAGTTTTGATTATAGTGAAGTAAATCATTGTACGAAGAATTCGTATTTCTTTCTTAAATTGATAGATCGATCCAACTTCTTTTATATTTCAGTACGTTTACAGTATATCGATAATATGTATATTCTTGTACATTATTTATTCAATATATTTTCTTCATAGATATTGTATTATTATATATAATGTCCTCGTTCTATATTTTGTCATATCATATAATGACTTTTGAAAAGCGATTTGTCCTCGTTTTATTCGAACGATTCCGTAATTTGTCATCTTTATGTATAAAAATCAACGCAACTTTTTTTTTCACATTGTTTTCCATGTTCTAAAATAATAAGTAAATTTGTATCGTTCTCATCTACATTAAAAACGGAACGTGTGAAATGATCGAAAAATTTTCAAACGATCGATTGAGAAACTGCGATCGAATAGAATTTAATTTAACGTTCGTACGACCTAATGGAACACTATCTAATGGGGTACAATCTAATTGATTTCGACCTTATGTAATAATACTATCTCGCATTACGACTACGGTCTGAATTTCATTTAAAGAAGATTCTTCTTGAAAGGTGAACTAGAAGAAAATAATGGAAAAAGGAAAAAACCGTTTTCACGTCGTAAAAACGGGTTGCAAATGTATCCCGAGTCACTTTCGAATTAATTTTTTAACCCTATACGACCATATTTCGCGCGTAACGTTTATGACTCTAGCGAATGAATATGTAACGTAAACCGTTTTCTTGTTTCGACGATCGTTTTAACCGGTCGCATATATAAATATATGTATATATTTTTATAATTTAAAAATTTAAATAAAAAATGTTTATGTTCGGATTCCGTGAGTCACAAGTGTCTCGTTAGTCTTTCTTATGTATGGACGCTGTATTTTTTGAATATTTTTCTCTTGGTGCGCTTTTAGAAAATATATATCTATTCTTACCGTGAATAGAAAAGTTTGAAAAGTCGCGCTTAAAGTGACGACTCAAATATATAAAAATGTAAATTTATATCTTGAATTCTATATATTCAGGTCCTTCTAGATCTGTGGAGTCATTAATTTTATCTGTATTTTTTGCTTACTCTAGTTATATATTTATACATATAAATATAGCAAAATTCTAAAATGGACTGAATTAACGAATAAAAAAATTTAACCACTTCAATTTTAATGCTTGCTTCAGAAAACTTAAGCGTTCTAAAATAAGTATTAATAATTTAGCGTCATTCAATCGGAAAGATTATTTTTAATTCCAAAAGTACTGTCATTCTATCGATTTTATTTTGAATAAAGATTTATAAAAAATATGCTTCTCTAACCGAACGATTCAATTCACTTTTCGTTTTTCTCCTTGAAACGTACTTAAAATACGACGACTATATATTTTAAATACAAAATTCATAATAGTACTCATCTTTTGAATATACCGAGTCCTAAATAGATAAATTTTGCTCTATTGATATATATATATATATATATATATATATATATATATATATATATATATATAAATATATATTTAAAAACAAAATGGAAAAACGAGAGATCCTTGAAGATTGAGAAACTTTGGCGCAATCAAAATCGAATTGGACCATTTGATCCAAGTTACAACACAACGGACAGTTCGCAATGTTCTAACGAGAAGCTTTCAGGGCGACGTAACTCCCGACTCGAAGTGTCGTAATAACGGCTATATACCGCCAGTCGATATAACGCGCTCGTTATGCACGACGATTTTTTTCTTTCATTCTTTCTT
The DNA here is from genome assembly GCA_024500535.1 of Leptonema lineaticorne. Taxonomy (NCBI): domain Eukaryota; kingdom Metazoa; phylum Arthropoda; class Insecta; order Trichoptera; family Hydropsychidae; genus Leptonema; species Leptonema lineaticorne. The sequence goes on along the minus strand of JANIJI010000026.1, from coordinate 470,229 downwards.
TTTCTTTTCACACTCCGTCTTCTTCTTCTGTCTTCCAACGCGTTCTTTCTCTTTCGGCATTTTTTTAAATATATATATATATATATATATTCTACTTCTTCTTTTTCGCTTTATTATTACGTGTGTACGGTTTGTAATATATATTTTCCCGTGTTCGAATTTCGGCTTATGGTCGTTATGACCGAGACCCGCTTTCGCTTATATAACGAGCTAGCGCAGCACCATTTTCCAATCGATGCGGAAAAGAAGGCGTCAACCGAACTCGTTTTTTTTTTGCGAGAGATTTATCTATTTTGCACTTAGGATGCATGTGCGCTAAAATTACGTCTATATCGCGTGCATATTCTGAAAATTGCAACATTTGAGAATGAACGTATGATTCTGTTTTGACAACACAAACCCAGTGGCTTAAATTTAACCCCCCAACGTATATTCTTTAATAAATGTGTAATAAACATTTCTGAGTATTCTCATTTTGGTTGTTATTTAGAAAAATCTCTCCCATATATATATATAAAATTTATTTTACTTGAAATATGAGTATCGCTCATAAATAAAAAAAAGGTTGACTATGACTATTCTGCGTAAAATATTATTCACCATTAATCATTTCACTTTAATTTTATATATATATTGATATATAGTACAAATATATTTTTTTTAGAAATTATCAATATTACTAAAAATTTTACAATATAAATATACATAATTGATTTTAAACAAGCGAAACAATCTCGGATTTGCGTAAAATGCGGTTTAAACTTATTATTATTAATGTAACGGTTAACCTGTTTGTTTTTGTGATCAATATTTATTATACAAGTTATATTTGACGTGCGATCGGCAATAAGAAATTACGGATTAAAACTCGTGAATATTCGCAAATGACCCTTCAAATTTTCGAGTGTTAATCAAAGTTTTGTGGTCGAGATCTTTCGAAAATTATATTGAAATAAAAGTGAGAGTTTTGCCATAGATTAACATCGATTCTATGTAATCTATGTTCGTTTATATGCGATATATGTATTCCCTTCACTACCGCTTTTTATAGCTCAAGATTGAAAGACTTTTTAAAAAGATGTATTTTTAATGAATCTTTTTTTTTCTTTAACTTTCGTCTATGTTTACCTTTCAGGACTTTCTTGTTATATTTATAATATAGCGAATCATGATCACTGTTCAGACTTTCATCTGAACAATGATCATGATTCTATATAATAATTTAATCTTTATTTTGCCTTTCTATTAGAAATTTTAATCAACGTTCATCTTAAAACATCACAATATCAATATTTGCTATAAATACTAAAATCTTAAATCGTCTCTATATAAGGTTTATATTTTGCATTGAGAAACAATGATCTAAACGGAATGATCTGTTACATCAATTCATTCTTAATTTATACTCACGTATTATATATATATATATATATATATATATATATATATATATATATATATATATATACATTTTAACCGCACGAAATAAATGTTATAAGTTATAACATGAATTATTTTATACGGATTTCTTTGCCAATATCATATATAATAGTCGATTTGATCGTTTTGGTTTTGACGTTTCAGTTGTATAATTTCGTATAATATTATTTATACGATATCGGATATTTGATTTCTTACTATTTTTTCTTTCTTTGCGAAATGATTTCAGTCGAATTTCGCTTTTTGATGTTCCGCATCTTTTTGCTGACTTTATTCCTTTTATACGATCCATCAATGTCTGCATTTCGCTGTAACACTTCGAATTTTCGTTTTTGAATATTGAAGAATATTAAATTAGATGCGCCGTCTTTTAAATGTCGACACCTGACGATGAATACATAGATAGAATATTTATTTCTGCGAAATATTTTGGCAAATAAAATCGCAGTACTAGTACTAATATATCTAATATATTATTTTTTGCTGAAGTGTATTTTTTATTATTATGGACCGCCAGTCTCGAATTTAATATACCAACGTTATAAACGATTGTTAGTTTAATAATTGAAACGATTGCCGTTCCCATGTCGATGATAATCGATATATCAGCAAATATCGACAGCGCAATTTAGCGGTTTGTGTAAATTGAAGGAAGTTTCCTCGGTTGACCGGCGACTTTTCTACGGACGGTCAATTTTCCCTAACGACACTTTTTTCATTGGCCCGTCGATCGAAGGATTTTCCGGATGAAGAAGAGAAAAAAAAATATTTTTTTTACATTTTCGGATATCGCGTCTGCTGGAAAACGTTGATTTTCTCCGAATTAAATTGTGTCAGTGTAGCTTTAGAAAGTCGACAATTTGGCAGCGAAATTGGCTCACGTTTTGACCCATTTCGCGATTATTAATTCGACGTACGGAAAATCGCCGGAAAACCCGTGACATTTTCCCGAGAATATCCTATATTTTCCTTCGGATATTTGCAATTTTATCAGAATACCACCAATGCAACCGCGACGACTGTGCGGCATGTTTGCATATCGTCGCCGTTTATCGTAGTGATTCTCAACTATTTATTTTAGTATATTTTTTTCTCTTTTGCGATCTTGTTTCTCGTTTGTGTGAATTTTGTTTTTGTAAATTTTTATCTTGCCATTATCTTATATTTCTGGACAAACTAGTTTTCTTTTGAATTCTTTAAAAAATTGTTTGGCTTTAATAAATTGTTGATTTATCCAGTTTTTATTATATATGTATTTTTTAGAATTATTATTTATTATAATTTTTTTTTTAATTATGTATTCAATATTGAAATCAAATTTATTTAAGTTTTAGAAACCGTCGACAAAAATATTGTTGAGTTAAATTAACATCAATTAGCTAAAATTATATATGTTTGTAATATAATGGAGTTTGAATGTTGAAATTATTATATGACAAAAGTTGAAATAACTAGAAACACCCTCCCGAAATGCATACATCCCTTTGTAGTAGAAAATTAGTCTAGCAGCCGCGTCTATGAATTGTTAACAATGCTGTATGTTCAACTCTATATTATGGAAGGCTATACTTTGGAAATGTCTCTACCTGAATAAAATACAGCATTCGAAATGTAGCTTTACAAAATATGTTGAAAATTTAATGAACAGACAAATTTTCCTACGTTAGAGTCTCGGAAAAGCGATAATAAAGAGAGAAGTTCATTTCAAAAGACTCGTGATTCAAAGAAACATTCGAGCGTTCAAATCTATCTTGAAATTATATCTCGCAGTATCATATTCTAAAATTTTGGTAAAAGTTGTAATTTTACAAGAAAAACTTTTCTAAGTGAAATTTTAAATTTTATTCAGTCATGTTTGGTATTTATATTTTTGTTACGCCCCACCGATTGCAAAGCACTGATAGAAACGTGCAGCGGAAATCGAGATCCTTAAGTTTCAACTTCAAAGCGATGATCGTCGGTCTAATACAAACAAAAATATATGTATATACCATACATGTATACACTGCGGAAAATGAAAAAAAAAAGAAACGTGAAACCACACCAAAGTACATTGTAAATCACTTATTTTTATATACGGTATATTTTCGAATCACTCTGTATATACCGTTTGAAAACGTCAACGAGAACGAAAAACGAGTGAACGAAATTAAATACCTCCCGAAAACTCATTAATTCTATTACTGAAAATGCTGAAATCGGTTTCATTTTGGAAATGTAAATTTTTGCTCGTGTGAAATCGTGTTACTTAACGTTCGAAACGTCAAATACCAACGGATACAAGTGATTTTCAAATTACTTCTCTTGCATTTTACGTTGATATTTCGTTTTTTTTTTACGAAAAATTGTTCAAAAATTTTAATGCTGTGACTTCAATCCTAATTTTTTTTTTTATTTAAATATTTAATTTATGTTCTCCAATGTTTTACTATTCTATTTAAATCATGCTTTATTTAATAATTCGACGATTAATTGACTTTACTTAATACAAACGACTCATAATGACAGACGAATATTAAACCTAATAATATATAGTTTTCTCTTTGAGTAGTTTTACGTTTCGCTACGTCGATTTGCATGTGCGATATTATCCGTTTTCACTGTGCACGTGCCAAATTATGAAATTAGAAAGATCGGGCGTTCTGCCACAGAGCAAATTACACACTTACATCCTGAAGTGCAATACGATAATTTCGTCACGCTAATGTGACTACGAATATGTTAATTGCGTGATTGATCGCTCAATTACACCGCTAGATGGCGCTCGCGCGTCGTCTTGGCAAACGTGTCGATTCAGCGAAAATAAACAAATCGACTGTGTTGCTCATCGCAATTTAATAAACGTTATTATCGGTCGTGAAAACTGCTATTTCACGACACAATTCGAACACTGATTATGTTCGTAAATAGTAATTTTACGACTCTGTCATTACTCATTTGTTGCTTGCTTGTGTTTATGAAATAGACGAATCAGCGGCGCTACGTGAACATAATTATGTTTAACCTATATTGAAGTGAAAATCATAGCTGAAACTTATATTCCAGAATGAAAGAAGACTAATTTGATTCATTGCAGGATATAGAATTTTCTAATTTCTCCATTGAAGTTTTAATATCTATTGAAAATTTATATTTAAAGTTCAGAAATCACCGCACAATATTGCTATCAATTTAACTGTTGAAACTCTAACAGAATTGCATATCAGAAACGATTATCATATATTTGTCGCGTGTTACTGTATTTCATGTCATTTTATTAAAAAAATGAATAAAGGGAATGTGCTTTATATATACCACGATATGATACATTCCAGTTAAAATCGCTTGAATATTTATGCATTGAAAGTGCGATTTGCATATTTATACCCTTTGTACTGCGATTGATTTATTCATAAAGCTTTACGTTTCCATCTTTTTTTTCATATACATAAAATCGAATTTTACATAAATTATATACATATATATATATATATATATATATATATATATATATATATATATATATATACATATATACATATATATATATATATATATATATATATATATACATATATATACACATACATATATATATATATATATATATATATATATATATATATATATATATATATATGAACATATTACATTCATATAATTTAATTCTACTCAATGAATGTGATTATTCAATAGTTGACATTATAGTTAAGTCAAACATGCACAATACAATTCGAAGTCTTATAGCACATAAGTAACGAAAGTGTGCCGGCGTCATAATTCATTTATTGTAATAATGCATTCCGTACATTTTGAATATTTTTATATTTTTGAACGTTTTCATTTCGCCTTCTCCTCCTCTTCAAGTGGACCCAAGGTACGAATTTGAATGCGGTTCCATTTTGCAATATTGTCGCATTTACATATCGCAACCTGTGTGTGTGTGAATAATGTAAAGTATTCACACACACACACACACACACACAGATTTATGTATTCACTATAAATATTGTGCGCTTCAGAATGAATAACATCACAATGAAAATAATATGTACAATTTCATTACTTCAGATTAATTATTTTTAATTGAATTATAATTAATGAATAGAATAGTTGTAAGTTTTGTATTTTCAGGGAAAATATTAATATTTTTTTTTTTTTGAGTTGGTGAGTTATTATTGCAGAAATGCGTTATATTTAAATCCGATTGACGGTTTCATGTGTCAAAGTTGCCACTAAGAATAATAAAAACAATAACATCCCTTTGTTTGTTTTGATACTTTTTTTGTTATACAAAATGAAACTCAATATTCCGCGTATAAACGTAATAATAAAATATAAATTCTACAAAAGTGAGCGGTAAAACGAGTTTTTTTGTTATACTAGAATTTTTACGTTATATATGTAATATATAAATATTTCGTATTTATCATTATGTATATATATATATATATATATATATATATATATATATGTGTGTGTGTGTGTGTGTGTGTGTGTAATTTAAGCGCTAAGTAACACTATGGAATTTATAAAGTTAAAAAACTAGAACGCGCAATCTATTATGAAATAACTCTTGTGAGATCTCGAAATTAACCCATAAAAAAAGTTAACCGTTCACACAATTAACCGGCAACAGTTTACCGGTTACTTCACGAAGTCGATTATTATTAAATATCGTTATAATCTCTTTTAATATGTTTTTTTTTCGAATTTTATCATAAATTACACGTGTAATATGAATAAAAAATAATGTAATGTAAATTTTATTGCGACGAATTATATTGATTACTGTGCAACAAGTCTTCGGTTTAAATCTCTTTTATTTGTAAACATATCAAAAATTCGTATATAATTCTATTTTATTGTTATAATTATAATATCTAAATTATAATTTTATAAAATGTTGCAATATTTCAATCATATAATGACGATATATCTGATATATTTATAAATATAAATGAAATTATTGTATAATAAATAATTTGCGATCAATTATACAATATTTAATAGTTGTAATTAATATCTTTATACATAAATTTATATAACTGTGAGCACAATTTTTAAAATTTGAACCATTTTTTTTTGTGTTATCACAGAATGAATTGTGACATTATTCATCGTTTTGCCAGTGTATTTTAAAAAACAATTGTGTCAGACTCTGGCATCCATTTGTCAAATTGCGATTTTCATCGTTGCATAATCAGAGTTTGAAACCATTGAAAAATGTCAGTAATAATTTAACTATTGTTCGCTAAAAACCACTTTAGACAAGCTCTGTGGCAAGCTTTTTTATATTTTTCATATTTTTTTTTATTTGCCCTTGTAAACTAACTGCCGTACAAATCCGTTCTATATATAAATATATAATAATATTATGTTTTTACATCACAATTACATTTTTTTTACATATACCATATATTATTTAAAATAATGATTTATTTTTTAAAAGATAATAGTTGAGATTTAGACACGAAAATCTGGTTCTTATCTCACACATATTAGTGTTTTCAAAATTCTATTAGATAGTTAAATTTGTATTTATAGATTGTAATTCTCCGAAATTTTTCATATACTAAGTACGATTAATTTGTCAGTTTGAATAATATGACACATCCAGTATACCTCAATGTCTGATCGGTTTTCATGACATAATACAATGATTTCAATTGATGTCACATTAATCAAATTCAAATGTAAAATTATATATATATATATATATATATATATATATATATATATATCTACAACAGCCTTTTATACTATATTTATATATAATATAGAGCAACACGCTAAAAGCATATAATGTATTTAATATATAAAGTGTATTCTAAGTATCGTATTATAGATAATCGTGTATATTCGGTAAATAAAATAGACATAAACATATATAACAAATATATAAATGTTTTTAACGATTAAATAATAAGGAAACGATTCGGCTCAGGTTTATTGTTTCAATATGCTGGGCGTGACATTTAATTTTCCCGACGGGAGAGCGAAAGTTACGACGAAACATCGAAGAAGGATGTTGTGAAATTGAATTATGCAACATTTATCGAGTACGACTTTAAAACTGTTGCGAGAATCCAATTAGTTATCGCTGAATATCGCATTATATATCTATATATATATATATATATATATATATATATATATATATATATATATATATATATATATATATATATATATATACCATAAATACTGATAATAGATCAAACAAAGTCGTTAATCTATTTTTATGTTAAATAATGACGTTATGTGTGAAATATGAATGATAATGTGAATCGGTATGCTTTTTTTAGTTTATGTACTATTATATCGATTTATTGAAGAAATTCATTTTCAGACGTCGATATCCGAAATATTCAATTTATTATTTAAATGTAGAAATAAGATATATAATTATTGACATTTTAAAAATTGTAACGAAGAATACAAAAATAATATATTTTTCAAATTAACAATTTTCTGTTATGAATAATGCAATGATATGTGTGATTTTTCATTTTATACATGATTTCATTATGCACTTTCAGCATATGACGTAACAAAAGGATGACATTTATTTATATATTGAATTATATTTGTTCTTTTTCTTTATATCTTTAATTAAATTATATATATATATATATATATATATATATATATATATATATATATATATAATTTAATTTTGTTTTTAGAGGACAAAATATCAATTGAAAAACGGCAATCGTAATTTTTTAATTACATTCCGTGGCTTCAGATGTGTTTTATCAGAGCATTGAAGAAAAGAACATTTATTTTATTAGAAACGAAAGATATTATCTCGTTTCGAACGAATTCTATTTGAATTTTCATCATATTGATGATATTTTCTTGTTTGTTGCAGGGACATTTCGTCAGAGGTGTTGTTCTTTTCAATCTAAATCTACATAAAGATGCCCTTATCTCATTTTGCATATCAGCATCACTCGGCCATAGCACACAACTCGTTAAGAAACACATAACTCTGGTAAGTTTTCATTCATTTTTTTCCTCAAATTTTAATCATTTATTTATCAAAATTTATTTATATTTATTTTTTTCTATATTTTCCTTTTTCAGTGTTTATTAAGATTATTAGCAGCTTCCAAATGGAAACAGAAAAATCGGAAAAGAACCAAAGTTCACTCGATCAGAGCACACAGAACGCGTTCCCTATTTACTTTCTTCGATAAGAGCAGATTGGCTAGAAGACGTAACGTTTCAAAATCCGATAGACCTGGTGAATTGCTCGACGTGAACATGGATAAAAAACTAATCAACGGTGACGACAAACCGGAAACACCGGAAATACATAAAATAATAGACCAAATATTTGTTGAAGTCAGAAAGTATTCAGGTATTCTTTAATTAACAATATATTTTTTCCACTATATTGTTAAAACTGATAGATCTAACATAATATATAATAGAGTAGAAATTTCATTTTTTTTTATGTAATATATATTTTAATTTCAGAAATGACGCCGTCTAGTACGGATCTTCAAGTGGAAACCATACTAGTAGATCAGGCAGATTTTGAATGCGTACTTTGTTGTCGTTCCTTGTGGAGACCAGTAACAACACCTTGCGGTCACACGTATTGTTTACATTGTTTAGAACGCTGTCTTGATTACAGTTCAACATGTCCACTGTGTATGTATTCATTATCCGATTATTTAGCAAACAATCAAAAAAGTATAACGACCTTCATTGATGAAGCGATGAAAAGCTTTATACCATCTGAATACATAGCGAGAAGAATCAGTCACCGTCAGGAAATTGTCGGTGTGCCCGACTGTTGTGAACCTCATATACCCGTATTCGTTTGTACCACTGCATTTCCCACCGTTTCATGTCCACTGTTCATATTCGAACCTCGATATAGATTGATGGTTAGACGATGTCTAGAATCGGGTCTGAGACAGTTCGGTATAGCGGCGTGTTCCGAAAACAATTCCACAAATTCGAACAAGTACGCCGAGGTCGGAACCATTTTAGAAATAAAAGATTGCGTCCTTTTGGGCAACGGCTGCTCTATTTTATCCACGGTCGGCGTGAAGAGGTTTCGCGTTTTGACCAGAGGCGAAACGGACGGTTATGACATGGCTCAAATCGAAACTATTCAGGATAATACCATAGACAGCGATAAAGAACAGGCCGTCACAGAATTGCATAACAAAGTTAGAAAAAAAGCATGGTTATGGTTTAAGGATATGGACACGATTTCCAAAAATGAAATTGTTCAAACGTTGGGCGTCATGCCGGACGAGGAGGAGAATTGGAAAAATCTAAGAGATGGACCTTCGTGGACTTGGTGGGTCGTCGCCATCTTGCCACTGTCGACACAGTTAAAGGTAATTTTTAATAGTGTTCTTTACGGTTACTTTCGTTTTATTTTATGCGTTATTATTATTATTATTATTATTATTAATTATGACTAAATATTCGCATTTTTATTATGAGCTTCTTCTCGTAATGACGGCGTATTTATGTGACCCATAAAATGTAATTGAAATATTTGTCATGTTTGCTTCGTTTGGCGTTTCCTTTTTTCTTCTTTGTTTTTCTCTTATTGATGAATTAATGTATTGTTGCGCATATATTTTTATTATTTCATATGTGTTTATTATGTGTATGATATAATTAATTGAATAATGTGTATTTATTAATTAAGCACAATTTTGTTATTGATTGTTGCGTAATTATTTTCAATATGTTTGACAATAGCGAAATTAATATGCATTGTAATATACAATGTATTTTATTTTGTAACATATTGTATTACATTTATTTATGTAGTAGTAACGAGACTATTGCAATATATCATAATTATATATATATATATATATATATATATATATATATATATTGTGTAAAAAGTTTCTGGCCTTTCATATTGATATTAACATATAAATTTAAATATCCATTTAAAGTGTTAATTTGAACTATTAGACATGCTAATGAAAATGGTCGTGGCGTCAAATTTTTAATATTTAAAAAAAAATACTGATTGATTATCTTAATTAATGATAATACAATTAGTTCAAAATATCAACGTAACTTTTATAATTGATAGACAAGAAACCCAAGTGAAGTTTACGAGAGTTTATTTTTTCATCAAAATATCGAAAAGTATTTTGAGTGCAAAAAAATTCAACAAATTACTTGAAAAGTTACATTATTCACTACTTTTAGTTTCTGGCGACTTCTATCTATGTCTTCAAAGAAGAGGATTACGTATATTGAATTGTTTGGCTAGAAATTTTTCACGCAACTATAAATAAACCCCAATAATCCTTTTTCCAAATAATCTTAAGTCATCTGATTCTGAAGATTCATCATATTTTGTTTTTATTATTTTTATTTACTTTTGTAAACTGAATTATGCTGCGAAAATATTAATAAGTGTTTATAGATTATACTATTATATATTTTTGTTTTTTTTTTTACAGAATTTAGATTTTTCAAAGTTCTGAACTTTTGTAGTTAAAATACGTAATACGCTTATTTAAATTTTTGTATCATATTTTTGCTAACCAAATCATCTTAGTTTTGCTAACGAAATCAATAATAGTTCATAGCTTTGTTGGTCGTTTTCGTGTCTTGAGCGAGGTCTATTGACCCACTTAAACACAGATTTCATGTCTGAGGGTGTTGTCTATGTGTCAATAATGAAAATATAGCCACATAAATTTCCTTGAAATATATGTATACAATAAAATATTATTTTTTATAAATGTAATTTTGCGCGTTTATCGCGAAAGATTTTTTAAAACTGCTATGTTCCACCTTAAAATGCCGTTATTTATTCAGTACTATTTTTGAAAATATCTACCCTCTGTCGTATCCCAAAATTAGATTAAATTACAGGTAGAATTCAGTGATATACGATGGTTGTACGCTTCAAAAAATTAGTTTTTTTTTTTAGATATAGATTAATCAATTACGCTATCAGAAACAAAAATTATACTTTTTATATAATTATCATATAACGCTCTCAGAATATTTTGCGGGTGTGCGGTACACACTTAGCACACCTTGAATATATGCCACCGGTAGAATTAGACTTTGTGATTTTACGGGAAACATGCAAATAAAATATGAAGGGGAACAACTTCGACTTTATTATCAGGAATACATCATCATTTCTGACGCAATACAAAAAAAAACCGACAACTTGGAATTGTCTTTTATTTATTTATTATTACGATAAAGTTACCGACGTCACAACGCAATTAATCATATGATGTTTTTTTTTTATATTTTTCAGGTGATGATCCTGGAAACGCCGGACCCAGAAAAGAGACTTCGTGCCATAGACAGGACATTAGATTATATATATTTTTTAGCTAAAAAAGAAACATATATGAGCGACAGGGCATTAGCTTTTACAGACCCGCTGCCAGACTGTTACAGTGGCCCATGGATCTTTAACCAATCGGCGAGCACAAGCCAACTCGGGGAACAATCAATGTGATATCGTTTTGAATTTAGAAATGTAGATGTTTAGGGAATACTTAGTGGACAGCGGTAGACATGACATGTATTTATTTAGTTATTTAATTGGTAACGAATCGATTTTAATGATGAGGGTGGGGGGGAGCGGAGAAGGAGGAGGAGAAAGGAGGGAATATAAAGGACGACCACCCCGAGACGATGTAGAAAGTTCGTCGTTCTTCACAAACTTAACACACTTATATTTTGAATCTGGCTTTTTTATTATTTGAATTCGTCTTTGTTTTTGATATTATTTTAAATTTATCGTCCGCACTGCGCTATTATTCTCTAAAAATAAAATTATTGAAAAAAAAAACCAATACCGCATCTATAGGCAGATTAAATTTAAATGAAATGAAAATAGAATATATACGCGTATAATTTTACAAGGTTCTCTTATATGTTTTAATATCGAAACTAATCAATCTGTTTGTCGATATTAATAACGAATGCGATAAAATGAAATGCAATGAAATTGACGTGAGAAAAATTGGCTCATAAATGGTATCTCACAAATCAATGATATACATAATATTATAATTTCTGGTCATTTTTTTTATGTTGTATTGATTTATTTTAATGATGACCTATAAAGTTTAAAGTACAAATTAGTTTTATTTTCGACGAGCTTATCGATGAATCGAAACACAATAAAAACCGTTTTTATGAACCAAATTTTTTATCAATTGTCGATCATTATTTTATTAAAATCTTACATATATGTATAATATATAATATATATAAATCACGATTTCATTGCATTTATTTTTGTTGCGAGAACTTTGAATTTTTAAATTCATCTCACATTCTTTGACCAAAGAAGTACATTCTTCAATTGCTCGTCCTTCGGTATTCTTTTTTATTCAGACGCGGTGTTGTGAATTTTAATCTAATCAATCAAATCTCTTCATCCCGATGAACATGTTGAAAGTTTGCATTTTTTTTTTTGTTTTTATTCTCCTTTTTTATTTATATTTGACGCTGTAACTTCTTTTGCACGCGTTAGCTAAATGGTTTTACTTTCGTTTTGCTAAATTTTTCATTTATCAAATCTATTATCGTTAATCACATTGTGCAACAGTTTTCATTTAATCTTTTCGTAATCGATGAACGTTTAAGTTGACAATTATTTATATAAATATTTTTTATTTACGGTGAAACGAAAGTATTTTTAACGTATACTATATAATAAAAAACGTGCATGTTGTATATTTAATAGAGAAGCGGAGGACTGAAATGTCAATATTCATCAATTAATTCACTATTAGTGATTTATAATGAAATTCAGTAGTACAATGAACAGATGAAGTATTATCGATTTTTTAATACATTTAATTTTCATTAGCAAATTCAGCCTCCGAGCTTTTCCGATATCCAAAAATAAAATGCATGCGCGTACAGTTCCCCTGATAAATTTAATTTAAGTTGTAATTTTTATTTTTTATTAAATTATTTGCATTTTTTATATAAAAATAGAGAGCTAGTTTTATTGTGAGCGGTAAACTGATCGATAAGTCAATATTAATGGTACATTAAATGTATTATAAATAAAATAGGCCGTGCCCTGGAAAATACTTCCTCCATAAAAAAATCTGAACTTAATCAATGTGTTTAATCGTTTTTACTTTCAATATGAATGTATTCATAATTAATTGAAAGCTATGGAATTCTGAAAAATATGTGGAATCTCACTAACAACTTCATTTTCACTAGAATTCTATAAATATTTAAACACTTTTCTATATTAATTATTTATTGTTTCTTCAAAATTTTCTTATACTATAATTTATTGTATTGTAAATGTATTGTAAACTTGATATAATTATAATGTATTATAAACATTATTATATAATATACAGTAGACTTCCTGTTAACTGGTTTCTATATAATTCAATGTTAGACTATACACACTAACGATCTTTTAATCTGAAATGATATATAAAAAAATGCATTTATAGATTAAATTATATGAACAATAATCATATAAATCTACTGTGTGTGTGTGTGTGTGTGTGTGTGTAGATATATACACGTTTATATTGACTCATCAGTCAGATATATTTATTAGAGTCAAAAGCATAATACAACAAAAAAAATATATATATATATAACATATAATGATTATTATGAGAGGAACGTATTAAAAATCCAGGGTTAAAATCGGTAGTTGCACCCCGTTAGTATAGAAAATAATATTCGATAACCAAAAATGTGATGATCATTTTCATCATTAAAAAAATCAGACAATCCTTTCGATGTTTAATGTCCAAAATAATAATAATAATAATTGTGTAGTTAGATATGATTATATGATAATTATGTGCGTGTGTTGAATTTATTGAATGTTTATATATATATATATATATATATATATATATATATATATATTCGTGTGTGTGTGTGTGTGTGTGTGCACGTGCATATTTATCATATAGAAACTAAATGAAATTTTGCAATCTTCTCGTCGTCATCTGTGTCAGTTTTCATCAGATTCGGTAATTTAAAAAAAATTATCCTAAAATATTTTTTTACAATATTATATTTACATTTCTCTATTCTATTAATGAAAAATAAATAAAAAATATAACAAAATATTTAAATGTGTATGAAAATGTGGATTGTTTTCGATTTCCGATCAGATTTACAATCTGACTCCATATGAAATATATATATAAGAAAGAAAAATATATTATAAATCAATTTTAAGTAGATCATCAGTAACAATCATATCTAGCAAAATATATAGCAAACGTGATTTTTTTTCTTTCGTTTCTTTATTTATTATTTATTTATTTTTTTAATGTGACTATTTGCATATGCAGCAGCTAGCACTTGAAAATATCCAAGTGAACGGATCCATTAAAATGCGCATCTTGAATAAATCATACAAATTAGAAGGCATCCTAATGGTTAATTTATTATCATTTATACTCTGTTAAAATCAAATAATAATCATATTTATAAATAATTTTGTGAAAATTATTTCTATTCTAAAGTTTCCTATAAACTTTCGATTGCATATAAGATTTATGAATTGCTTTAAATCTTATGCTAAAAAAATCAAATGTCAGCTGCATTTTCATTTTCATTATATATATATATATATATATATATATATATATATATATATATATATATATATATATATATATATATATAATAGTCACATCAGATTAATTTTCATCATTATTCACTGTTAATTTTTTTTTGATGCCACGGGACCATTTTCAATTAACCAAGTCCTTTGGACTCAAAATTGTATTAAAAATAAATAGATAATTTATATCGTACGACCATTAGGAGTATAAATTCGAATCTGGATTTATATATATATATATATATATATATATATATATATATATATATATATATATATATATATATATATATTTTATTTTTTAAATCGAAAACAGTCCATTTTATATAATAATTAAATATACTTTATTTAAGTGATCTGACCCTATAGTGATGTATTTAATGTTATTCCGTTTTATGTGAACTCTTTCTTTCACATATTTTTAATTTAATATTATATATATATATATATATATATATATATATATATATATATATATATATATATATATATATATATATGTATATGTATATGTATAAATATACACATTTACACACTTTCATAATTAATGTATATTTAAAACTTTTAACTAAAAAAGTGACTGATTTTTATTTTTTTCACTTAGAAAATTTTTTACTTAATTCTAATTAATAATAATCGTATGTGTAAAAAAAAATAAAAAAAATATTTTTTGTAATAGAAATAAAATTACATTATATATATATATATATATATATATATATATGTATGTATAAGAAAAATATAATATTTACATAAATGTGTGTATTTGTGTATGTAGAATTTGTGCGTAAATTCGTATAGGTTTGTTCTCTGTGTACATGAATTATTTTATTGTACATATATTTTTTTAATAATAAAAAAATATATATATAATGTAATATTATCTTACATTTAAAAATTTACAATTTGTCCTTCGCTTTCACTACTGCCGCAAACACACAAAAAAAATTAATAAATAATACTAAAATGCAATTTTGATCCTTTAAAATTAATATTTAATAATCCTAATACATTGAAATTATTTCTAATACATTTTTAATATTTGCTCAAAAACATAAAATTTTTAAAATTATTCATTCCTATAATATAATATCTGTAATATTGCTACATTTTTTATTAGCCTACTTCTATAACAATTTATATATAAAACATATATATATATATATATATATATATATATATATATATATATATATATATATATATATATATATATATATATATATATATATATATATTACATGTACTGACAAACCTAAACGAACGCATCACTTAGATAAAATAATTATACTATATCTGTGTATTAAATACATTTTTTAACCTACAATATTTATTAAAATATTTATTTATAAACGTACATATAATTATGTATGTATAATGATCGAGTTTAATTTTATTATTACTGACGAGAATTATTTCCTCTGCGTGTCAGGGGTTGGCCAGAGTTTTTTTTTGCATTATAATATATATATATATATATATATATATATATATATATATATATATATATATATATATATATATATATAATGCATTGACGATATGGAAAATTGATTCTATTCTTACTTGCAAATATATATTATAGATAATGTAATTCTTTTTTTTTCATTTATATACATATTTCTATCATTTATTCAATGAAGAAAAATTGATTTGAACGAGTCATCTTTTTCGTTCGCATTTCAAAAGGATTCCATGGAAATTATTAATGTAAAGTCTATGTGACAAATGTCAAATGCCAATCACAATAACTGCATGATATATTTATACAATTGTTGTAATAAATAGTGTAAAATTATTGGGTCAATTTTCCATTACGTCCTATATTTCGTATCTTAATTTATCATTGCAGCTGTGAGAGAAAAGCATTCAGCGTTTGTATGATCTCATAGTTGAATATTTTTTGAAGACACTATACACATTGTCATAATGTAGTTATTTTCATGAAGTAATTATTCCTATTTAATATCTTTTATATATATATATATATATATATATATATATATATATATATATATATATCACACTCTATTAAGTGGAAACAACGATTCCTGCAGGAGTTTATTTGTGTCTTTGAAAATTCATCTTTCTTCTTCTAAATATACATATGTATACATTTATACGTTACTCATAAAACCATAAATATTGATATATCTCAAAAACTACTAAATCTCAGTATTTAAACATCTTTATATTGATTTTTTATTTAGTATCGCTAGTTTATTGATTTGGCCAGTAGATGAAATGTAACTGTTGTATTTATTTATCATAATAAAACTTTTTTTATTTTACATATATATAAACTGGGAAACCAAAGATATTTAATAAAAAAATTGCAAAGACAAAACTAGATATTTGAGTAATTATGGATTTATGAGTAAAGATACATAATATCCTCTATATTTATAAATCATACGGGGTATAACTGCATATAGTTTGTAATACTCAGTAGATTTTTATATATTTAAAAATAACTATCAGATTAATGTTTAGATTATAACTTCGATTCTTCCAATAATTTTTTTTTGTACTTTTTTTACCTTCACTTTAATGGAAAATAAAAAAAAATATAAATAAATATTTATGTAAAATCTATCTTTAGATCTTTTTAATATATATATATATATATATATATATATATATATATATATATAAACAGGAATAAACAAACTATATTCTACTTATTTTTTCATTATCAATTACCACCTTTAAAGAAAAATGAAGTATTTGTGAAAAAAAATCAACGCAGTGAATGTCAAATTGTGATATATTCTAGTAAAGTTTTAGTGAAATGAAACATTTTTCTTACTATTATTATTATTATATTATAATTGTATTTTATTGTCATTATTATTACTACTCTATCGACAAAGAAAAAAAGAATATTATTTATACTTCATTCTTATTATGTGTACCTACCTATGTGAAAGACTTTTAATAAAATGGCAATTTCCACATCATCAGTGTTTTTTTTTCTTAATAAATACATCACATATCCTAATTAATTGTATTTCACTATTAGATATAGGTAATTGTTCAAATCAGTTTGATACATTGGAATGTGTTATGTGAAAAAAAAAATTAATACTGTTGAGTATTATAAACAAGTTTTATTTTATTATTTTACTACACAATACTTGATATATACTTTTGTTTTATAATAATGCAAAATATGATTTCAAAACATCTAATACTTCGTTTTTACTTTTGAATTTTGATCTTGCAAGATTTTCGCCGATATTGTTAATTTGTATTTCGCCATTTGACAAATGAAGAATCTATCATATTAGACAAAAATCAACGATTATATTAAAATACGACGATAATTAATATAAAAATATATATTAGAGAAAAAATAATGTTACCATAGATAATTTTCTATAATTTGTCGAAGAAAATATTTTTCCATTTAATAGAGAAACTTTACGTGCGTCACGATCATCGTTGTGATTGAAATATGATTTCGGTTTGAAATCGCAATGAAATAGATCCAACAACATTATGCCGTCGTTAGAATACGAAATGAATATATTGGGATAATGTTTTAACCATTGTATCCAAAATTTACTTCTATCGGCATTAATCTCGTTAAAATTGATAAAATTGACGACATCACAATTGTTAGTAGTAAATTTGTCATATTTCAACGTATTCATGCCGATTACATCGAAATGAAAATTTCTTAAAGGTTTACACGATTGATGCGAATACAAATGTATGACTTTATTGCTACATCCGACTAAGAAATAAGGCAAATCTGACGGACACATTTCTAGACATCTTGCGAAAGACCCTTCGTCTAAAAATATAATATTAAAAAAAGTATTATATTTATCTATTATATAATGTTTTTTTTTTTACTCAAAATACCTTCACAATAAAAAGTATTTGGCGATTTTCTTACACCGTTAATTGAATAACTGAAAATATGACGAGTTTTACCAACGATTAGAACAATTTTGTTCGCTTGATGCTCCTTCATAAATGAACATAAAACGTTATTTTCCCAATCGTTTGTCGGTGTTTGAAAATTATTTTCGGATTCTTTGTCAACATTTTTCGAAACGTCTTCGTTGTTATCGAAATCAATATCGGCACTATCGTCGGTGAATGCTCTTATAATACCTTTTTTAGAATCGGAATTTATAATCTTTTTATAAGATGATTTAGATCTATTCGTATTGGTTCGAAAATTACATTGAGATCTGTCAATTTTACTATATTTTCGTTTTTTAATTACATCAGTGCAATTTTTAATATTTGAAGACATCAAATTATTCAAATATACAACGTTAGTCTTTGCCAATGATACTGTAGACCATTGTGTATGATAATGATCCATATCTGAGACATTTTTATAGGCGGGTTGTTTATAAACTACAATCCATATAGTCAAAAGACCAAATTCTTGCAATACATATACTTGCTGTAAAAATAAAATTATCAAATAGAAATACAAAAGAACATTGAGATAAGAATTAATCGCAGCTTCAAATATATATAATATCAACATATTTAAATATATAGTTAGTATACAACAAAATTATCGCATATAAAATAAATATTTATTTTCTATATATCATATATTAATTATATGGAAAATATAATAAATATTTATTTAGAAAGAGAAAATAAATAATATAAAAAAGAGAACGCTCTTAAAATAGTTCTTTCAATTGGAAGATGAATTATAAAATAATTCATCGTGCAAAATATTATATATAATAAAAAAAAATATAATTGTTAGGATGAATTATAAATAATCATACTTTTTTCAGAAGAGAATATGCAAAAAAGTGAAATTATTTATTAATATAACACATACTTCAAAAAATTCGCTATAACCGAAACATTTGTCAAAACATCGCACATTTCAATAAGGAAAATCGCTCGTTTATTTTATATACCTGATTTTTATTTGCATCGACGTCTTCATTTTTATCTAACGATTTTGAAAATATAATATCTGAACAAGATCCCCAAACATGTCTATTTTGACCGGATCTAAAAATATCGTAACCGCTATGATATGAACATATTCTAAAGGCTTCAGCTTCATCAACGCCGTGTGAAAAATTCTGTATGTTTCTGAACCACATGTTTTGCTCCTTCAAATTCCATAAGGCTATATTACTAAAAATAATATAAAAACATTATTAAAACTTAATTAGCATTCAATAAAAAAATAAATAAATTTTGATCAATGAAAATATCAATTCTGTTTAGCAATTTTCTATTCTATAGATAGAAATAGTGTATTTTTAATACTTACAAAATCAATATATTGACATTTAACAATTTACTGTACATATATTTATTTACGTTGTCAAATTATTAAAAAAATAAGGTCAAATAATTTGATGACATGTCAATAATTCATTATTAATGCAAAAAAAAAATATCAGACTTAATCCAATCTAGATTTTTTTCAAAGCATTTTTACCAATATTAAGTTTAACATTAAGTATTAAATATATCATTCTTATCTTACCCATCGTCTAATCCGACGATAACCAAACCAAAACATCCACCGTTCAACGCGCAACAATTTACTTTTCCTTTAACGCTCAAAATTTTCACAGGTTCGAGTATACTTTTACCAAAAGACCAGATACAAAGCACTGTCTCTAAATGTTTGTTTGCCTCATCGTCTTTTTCAATATTATAATGTGAAGATATGACAATATTTTCCTGTTGAAAATTGAGAAATACTTTTTCCAGAGGATAATTTTTAATGTTATCATAAATATCTCTATTAGTCTTATTAAAATAGTGCGCATTCTTCTCCTCTCCGGATAATTTATTATCGTCGTCCGTGATAGCTTTTTCACGTTCACTCAAATAATTCAACATAAATTTTCCAGATTTATGAACAAATTTGGCTAATTTAACAAAGTTCATTCTATGAGATAATAACATTTTATCCATTAAATTTTTATCACTGCATAAGGTATTCGAACCGAAGCCCATTTTCTGATTTATATATGCTTCCAGTGGTGTATGGTATTCAGTTTTAAATGAATTTTTACGTCTATTCAAGGCACTATTAGTAATATTTTCATCGTATATTAGACGGTGTTTAGAAAATTTTATAGGATATTGTGTCCATTTAGTATCAACTAATTCGGAATCAGTTTGCGTATATTGATCAACATGATCGTCATTAGTTTGGCACATCACTTGATTCATATTAGATTTACCATAAATTAATATAAACGTATCATAGTTCATAGGGAAAAATTCAAATAGATTATATTTAACGTCGTCCAATGTTATTAATCTTCTCAAATCTGATCCTCTCTTTGCCTTATACTCAACATTACTTTCGTTCAATTTATAATCTGTTTTTAAAATACTAGAAAAAGTATTAATTGAAGACGTGAGTCCTGCAGAATTCTCGTCGAAACCTTCGTCTGTTAACGATGTCAAAGATTGTGGCACAAATTCATTCTTTGTAATTGCATTCACAACGTTTTCATTAGATTTTGAAATAAAAAGTTTTTCAGATTTATGCACATCAACTATATCAAAATTACCGGAATCAAATCTTTTATCGTCGTCTGTTTTGATTTTATTTGGATACGCATTATTCAAAGAACTTAATCCACTAGTCATAGAACTTACATCTTCAATGTCACTATTGCTACTACTATTACTACTACTGCTACTACTATTGCTTCTATTATCACTTTCTGTTTTAACAACATTATCACTATTTTTAACTTTCTGTGATTCTTTGGAAGAATCATATGAATCAAAATCCGATTCATAAGAATCGAAATCGTCCTCGTAATTCGTAGATTTATCACTATCACAACAATCGTTCGACTCTTTCTGTTTAAGATGCACATTAGTCGGTAATGTCTTTTTGCGTACATCGTTTTCATCGTCTAAAGATACAAAAAATGTTTTAGGCTGAGCTATCAACGTTCTTTCCTTTATTGAATTATCTATATATTCAATATTTTGCACTAATTTATCCACAATTTTAATTTCGTCAGGTTCCAACGTTCTTGTACGAAAACGCTTATGATTATTTAATGTAATATCGAATTTATCATTTTTCACATCTTTAGAAATATTTTTATTTTGATTATTTGTCGTACTTTCCAATGATGACATAATTCCATTTGATTTTTTTACATTTATCTGTTCAAAATCATTATCTTTCCTATTACGTTTCGGAGAATTCACCGTGACGTTCGTTTGAATTGTATTACTATTGCTTTTCTGATCACCAATAGCAACATTCTTTTTAGAATACTTGTGAGCAATTTGTTTCGACGACGATTTTTGACTATCTTTAATAGTGCTCCTTTTTAACGATACGTTTTTCGCATCAACATTTATTTGATGATTAGCTTTAACGGGAGCGTTATTTTTTTTCTGATGATTGAGTGATGCAGCACCATTGATATCAGCACTAACATTTTTTTTTATTGTAGGCGCAGTCTTCGAAACGTTTGTTCGTACTCTTTCTGATGTCTTTGAAACGTTGGATTTTTTTCCATCTTGAACAATTGCAGTAGATACTTTGGTTTGGTTCGTATTTTTCCTTTTTTCATCTTTTTCAGTCTTATCTGTTGGTATTTTCCGTTTTGTTGTTGACATGTTACCGTCGTGATAATTATTTCTTGAAATAGAAAAAAATAACATGTAAATATATATAAGTATCTATATGTGTATTTCTAATTAAATTTTAAATGGTTCAATATTTTTACCTCAATACACACTAAAACAACGACGTATTGATCAAATCGAAATCAAATGTATCACTGATACAAATGTCCAGTCGTGGCCTTAACCTGAACCACTGTTGTCCGACAAAGGTTTCCATAGAAACTTAATTAATTGACGAATATCAAAATTACAAACACACACACACTCACATATATATATAAACTTATATAACTAAATATCCATAGTGATATTTGTTGATTTTGTTAAAGACGCCTAGTAACTTGCCAAAATATTAAAATTATAAATTACTGGATCTGGTATTATAAAAAAAATCTTCAAGAAAAGACTCCAATAAACAACGGAAATCATTCAGTTGTCTCCAACAGTTTTGATGTTCGGCATCAAAGGAGCCGCCAAATCATAAAATAACTACGAAAAACCAACAAAAAAAATCGCTTCTCTAATGATATTATAAATAATAACATATAGGATCACATGGGAAAATAATACAATAATGAAATAAGTTTGACGAATGTAGTTTATTTTACTGAATATTAATGTAATACAGCGCATAAAATATAAATCAATCACGCAATTTAGCAATTTAAACGCAATATATTTTCATTTATATTGATTTTAAAAAAATGCGAATTTAGCAAGGTTTATACCGTTTTTTATTACTATCAATGTTAATTTGAAAAGCGATTTACATATTTTCGCGTTAATATTCCAATATATTTTTAAAATCACATTATTTATATATTATACATATAAATCATACGATTGTTTTATAAATATTTTCTACATTATTATAAATGATAAATAAATAATATCAATATATATTTTATATATTAGCAAATATTCTGCTTATGCATATAATCTTTATACAAGGAATTTTAAAAAAATAGAGTATTCTTTCACAGAAATTCTTGGTTTCTTTCTAAATCTAAATTAGTAATGAATTTTATATTGAATTGTATTAAAATAGGTAACTATAAATATTTTGTTCGATTACGATAGCTTTTTCTATTCAAGTATTATATTGCATATCGAGAAATTAATTTTATAATATTTAGAACAAATGTTGCATAATTAAAAATATGTAAAGAAAGAAAATATTGTTCAATAAGAATAAATAATACAATATTAGATCAAAGAATGTAGAAAATCTATTCAATGTGTAAAATTGGAAAACCCATTTTAGAAATTTAAATTTAGAAATAAAATATAAACATATTAATAATTAATAATAATTAACCATAAAAACTACACTAAAAACGTATACACATCTTAAAATATTCAGTTGAATAATAAAATATAAGAAAAAAAGAAAATAACATTAAATAAATTTTATATTATTTCAAACCTAAACTCGTATATAAATATAATACTTGCATTTTAGTTTTTAATATGCTCAAATTCAATTATAATAAAAATACGGAATTAAACGTAGTTGAATTACTTAAATCAAAGATTTAAAAATTTACTATAATATAGTAAATTCATATATACGACAGTACCTCGACTTACGAACATTATCTATTCCAATTCTAAATCCATAACTTGAAACCCAATTATTTTATTTTATATTTAATATAAAAGTTTATAGATTTTTTATACTCCACAATTATTTATCTTTTTTTACTGATATTGGAAATATATTTTTTGAAAATAATAATATCACCTTTCAACTAAAAAAAATAATACACAGAATAATGCATAAATTTGACATAAAATTTAAAAATTATTATAAAAGAACAAAAAAGGATGTATTTCCTTAAATCACATTAAATATAAAAATAAATCAGTGGAACAATCTGAAAGTCACGACACACATATTTCTTAACATATTTTGGCATTAATAAATTTTATCATGCATGATAATTTTATCAAAAATATGTAAAAATATCTAAAATTGTAAAGTGCATGTATAAAAAATACATATTATTTTTTAATCGCATATAAAAGTTATCAAAAAAAAAAAATACGCATATATTAAATATATAAAACTTACATGAATATAAAAATAGTTTACACTTTTTTTGTACCTTTGGAATGTGTAAAAATTGGTTGCAGATACCAAGAAAAGACCACGCCACTCGATAAAAATAAAAATCTGAATGAATTTTGTTGTAGAATTTCAAAATGTAAACTTTAACGCTCTCAATTAATTATCTTATTTATTGAAAATTTCGATACATTTTTCTGTACTAAAATTATATATATATATATATATATATATATATATATATATATATATATATATATATACACACACACACACACACATATATATATATATATATATATATATATATTATCAATATTATATTCTTTGACTTCAACGTTTATTTAATTATAAATAGTAGTAGGTCACACTGTTAGATCAGTTTCTTTTTTTATTTTTTTTTTTGCAAAATTCGCTTAATTCAAAATTTAATCTAATTTCCATAACTAATTCTAACAGGCTTAACTTGAATATGAAATGAACATCATTTGAAGTATTAGCTTTTAAAGTATATTTACGTTTTTTTTTTTTTTTGGAATTTATTTAGATATAAAGATTCTATAGGCTTTCATGAAGCAACACTTATAAAGTAATTAATAACCTGTTTTCGTTTATGGGGTAAATTAGGCTTGTTTTCCGACCTTTTTTTCTTTTCTTATGGTTAATATTATATCATAGATTTGTCTATTCAAATATAAATTAGTTTATCACAGTAATTGCATATGTATATAGATTTTATATTGCATATGAATATAGATTAATTTAATTGACAAACTACTCTTGGTCAATTATAACTAATCTAATATATATCTTGTCTTTAAAAATTGAATTTTTGAGTTTGATAAATACTGATCATTTTTGAATTTAGTTAGAAATTAGTCAACTAAGAAAATATATATTGAAAATTTAAGATTCATTTTTTAAGAGATCGAAAGAAAATAAAAAAATAATAATGTAGAAATTATGTACAATAACAAAATAGACAATATATTCGATTTCAAATAATTTAAATATAAAGTTACCATTAGCGTTATACCAAATATTCATTATGAAGCAAAAATTGGATATATAATATTTGTAAAAAAAAATAAAGAGTGCAAATTGATCAATAAGTAAAAAATTTAGAGATAATAAGTAAAAAATTTAAAGATAATATCAAAAATTATAGCAGCAATCTATTCTTCATAATAAATATTTAACAAAGTATACCAAATTTTAAAAAAATCTTTTTTTTTTCAATTTTAGCTTTACTACTTAGAAAAAAAGAGTGACGCGTTTAATTTTCAATTGAATTTATATAAACAAATATTCAAGATAATAATATTTAAGTAATAGTACATTCGCAGCAATGTAATGTGAAATACAAACATTTAAATGCAAAACCTTCTTTTTCTTCGTCGTCACTGTCTTCATCTTTCTTTTGCATATTTTCGCTAGTTGTATTTTTATTATCTATTGTATCTGAAGATTTTTCCAGATATTCATCATCATCATTATCTTTATGTTCGACCACATCAAGATTATCCTGTAACATGAAATTTTTCAAATATATATAAAATTAAACTATACTGATTTTGATTAAAATTCACTGGTCTAGAAATTTATAAAATACGCATATATAATAATTACATTATTTTTCTTCGTTTCTGGTGATTCAGATGTACCTTTCTCTACAGTAGATGTGCTCGGATTATCAGTTTCACCTTCGGTTTTTTTTATGTCTAATGGTATAATAGCAGGAGATTTTTTAATTAAATGTTCTGAGTGAGATTCTGAAAATAATCTACGAAAGTGTAGGTTTAATAATTGATTTCTTTATTATACAAAGATTCATAAATGGAAATAATTACCCAGACATTCCCTGGGAGCTGTGAGTACTCATATTATAAGCCGGTTTTGGTCTTGAATTTGTTGAAGATTTATCATTTTGTTTATGATGATGATGATTATGATGATGCTTCTTTTTCTTAGGCATCCATAAAACATTGATGCCACCTTTATGTTTGCCGCCCATCATTGTGAAAAACTAAAATATGAAATTTGAATCATATGAATAATTAAAATACTACAAACGTATTTATTATCTGAACCAAAATATACGAAGTACATGTAAATTCTATGTACAAAAACACAAAACAATATTCAGATGTAGTGTTACGAATTTTTTCGAAAATATTTTATACAATTTTTTTCCTAAATAATTGTAGGTCACAAACAAACATTATAAATATGATAAGTTTTCTAAAAAAAATAACAATATATAAAAAAAATAAGTTAACCTTCACGCTTTTTTGTTGCATTTACATTGTAATATTTAAGTTGAAGATAATAATGTGGTAGTTTGTGTACATTATATTGTAAAAAAAACAATAAAGTGTTAATGTCATTTTTTATACATATACAAAACAATATTGTAAAATATAAGAAATTTACACAAAAATATTAAAAAATAATAAACGACTCAAATCAGAAAATAATATTTTAAGTAACGGATTTTAATATATTTTTGACTTAAGAACTCAAATATTCTATACACTCAATTATATCTTTATTTAAAATGAAAAATCTTAAAAACGTTTATTCAGCGGGTGATAAATTCTGAATTTGGATTTGAAGGCACACTATTTTTTAATCTCATAAAAATAAGCAGTATATTTTTTCAGCATAGATAAATATCTAAAATCACATAGTTAATAATTTAACCCTATTAAAAACGAGAGGCTCTAATTTCTAATATCGCTTTTAAATTTACTAAAACTTATTAAGGTCCGATAATATGAAATTTAAACAAATGAAGAGTTGATTAAATGAGTAATTGTTTAAGTATTACATTTACTATTCTTTTTCTCTTATCTTATTTGTCCAGACAAAATTAAATATAAAAGTCCATTAATTTCAAATGACTTGAGAATATTCTATTATATATTTATGGTATTTGCGATATGATTAATAAGAATCTTATTTTAAGGAAAAATAAGCTATTGAGAAATATGATGGCATACGACATGATGTCATCGGAATGTGAAATTTGTATCAACATATATATTTTAAAGAAAAACGTTTAAATTATTTATATGTAAAAAATCAAATAAAATATAATTAGCTTTAAAACATACCAAAAATTAAATCTCGTAAAGAGAAAACAAGGAGAGAAAATAATAAGTAAAAAAGACACTTCTGCAGCCAAACGTTATCCATCAACTCACAGAAGGATAGAAACAATTCAGTGTTGCCAACGTTGAAAAATCAAGAAACAATTGTCTTAATATTGTAATAATTGAGCATATATCAATATAATATGTAAATTAAAATTTACTTAAAAAAATGTATATAAAAAAGCAATATATATATATATATATATATATATATGTTATTTTTTCGCGAATAAATTTATGAAATTCATGATAAAAAACTTTGAATCTAACTGACTGAATGTTTTATGTCCTGTTTTATTTTACTCACGTAATGGAGCTTAATGTCTAATTAATAATTGATCACATGAAATCTCATAATCCAGAAATTATTAAGTCAATTAGTTAGTGATTTTAAATATTTAAATTAATTAGGATTTATTACTTTTTATAAAAATAAAATTATATGATAAATATATCATTCAATTTATTTTGTTTTTTTATTTATTATATTATATTAGATTCAATATTTTTTGTAATTTGATTTTAACTAACTTAATATATAATAAAAATGTATGTACTTTTAATGATCTAATATAAAATACATAGTTCACTAGTTACTATTTGAAACTTCAATAGTTGATCATCATCATACATTTTTTCGGATAGCAAAGTTTTGTCTTATTTTAATAAAATATGACTTTTTCAATTCACTTTATTTGAATTGGAAAAAATTTCTAGTGTAATAATAGATGTTTAAAATTTATTTTTTTTATTGAAAAATATACAAAAAAAAATGAATTTGGTTTATAAATATTACCCATTTAACAATTATGTAAATAAATTTTGTATAAAATGAGAAAACAATAAATAAAACAGTTGTCTTTTATTGTATAAGATTCGTTTATTGAAAATTTGTAGTACAAGTAAAATTCATCAAACTGATGAATAATAAGGCAACATTTGGTATAAAAAAAAGATTTCTTAATTATAGATTGTACTCGCTAATTTTTGGTAAAAATAATAGGAAAATGTCTTGACATAAATTATATTGCGATTAATGGAATCAATAAGAACATGTCAAAACACAAACATATATAATTATGAAAATAACATTATTAGAGATATTACTATAATTAAAAAAATATTTTTTTTATATGAAATTGTAAACATTTTGATACTTATTTGTCTTTTTTATTGTTCTGAATTATTGTTATTATAACAAATAAAAAAAAAAGATTTAAAATCATATAAGCATAAAAATAAAATAAAATAAATCGCAATAAAAATAATATTTAGTCATAACGTGCAATATAAAAATATATATAAAATACAAAATCAAAATAATAATTATGTAATGTAATAAAATTTAAAATCATAAAGAGGACTACTTGTGTTTTTCTTCCGATATTGTTAACAGTATCAGAAAACTAAAAACTAATAAAGTAAAAAAAAAATGCTTGTGCTTTTACAATACTAAAATAAACTTTAAGTAAATTGTATCGCATGGCCAATTATCGCTATCTTAAATAAAATCTCAAAAACAAAATACAAATCTTAATTCTAATACATAATCTATGAAAAATCTACGCGCTAAACAATTTACCGTCTTATTAATATAATTTGGCCACACTCGACGGTAAAAAACAAGGCAATATATGTAAAAGTCGCATTATTATAAAAAAAAGATCATCGCTTTACAAATTTCTAAGTAACAAAATACTGTTTTGCACAAAATCAATATATATATAAATATATATTAGTATATATATATATATATATATATATATATATATATATATATATATATATATATATATATATAAATATATATTTGTTACTGTAAAACAAATATATGGAGAATTTTAGAATTCACAACTCGAATATAAAAATGGTCAGGGTAAAAATATGGCACAATACACAGATCGCTATATAATATAAATAAAAATTACATATACTATATATATATATATATATATATATATATTATTTTTCTTCCTTTAAAAAAGTAATTTTTTAATTTAAAATAGTTTTGATAATAAACATATTTCTTCTAAATTAATATTTGCACTATAAAATTGCAAATTGCTCTCGGGAACCGGAACTAAAAGAAAATGTAAATTAAAAAAAAATCTAAATGTATATAGTTCGTAATTACCCTGGACCAAGTTAAATAAATGCTGTTTTTAAAATTAACAACACAATTATATCCATTAAATTGAATGGCATACATTATATTGTACACGTTTTTAATCTGAATGATTAAAATATAATATCAAAATGGTAATATCATCTCTATAATAACGAGAATCTCCTGGCGACAAACTTAAATAATAAGATAATTTCTTTTCAGAATCGACATCTGTACCACCAAGTGCATGTCTTAAAAGATGAGTAGCACTATTCTCATCCATAGGTCTTTGTTTTTCACGTTGTAAAAATTCAGTTACAGTTGACATGAGCTCATTTACAGATTGATCAACAGGTACTTCAAGTGGTTTTCTATTAGTTTTTTTCAAAAAGTGTTCTCCAACAATTTCAATTGCTTCCTTTGGAGACAAAAAATCCCAAAGACCATCGGAAGCTATGATCAAAAATTTATTTTTTTTAATAATCTTATGATGTTTAACATCTGGTGTAGCAATGAGATATGGCGGTGTGAAATAATTGGGATGAAAATCTTCCTTGCAAATGAAATTACTTAGAACTGGTGCTTCCCATTTATATGAAAAATCTCCAAATGATCTGAGGGGAGCCAACGAACCTAATAAGCGAAAGCTCGTAATTACAGTATAATACTCATTATTAGGATGTTCGCGTATTACGCGTTGAACTTCTTGATAATTTTCAGCGATGTGATCAACAGACAATTTTTTAGCTTCCCATTGTTGAGTATCTTCATCAAAACTACCTAATACTGCACCGGAGTCTCCAATACTTGCAACATACAAATCATCGCCTAATACATGGGCAATACAAGCAACGCTGCCAGACAATGCAATTGACGCCAAATTATTCTTTATAGTAGAATCTATATCTATAGCTGCTTCAGCTTCATCGCCAATATCTTTATCCAATTGTTCAAAAGCTGATATAAGAGATGATTCCATAGATATTTCTTCAGAATCTCTTGTAGCCAAATTATCGATAAAAGATTTGAAACTTTTATCATAAAAAGGTGTCAAATTTTTCTTAAATAGCCACTAAAATTAAAATTCAATACAAATTAATATTTTAAAATTAAATATCATATTCAGGAAATAATATTAATTTTTTTTTTTGAAAACAGTTAACAGTTAAATATATCATTTTCAGCATTATCGCATTATAAACTTATCATAAATATGCAATATTTATTTATATATACAACCCGAGAAATTTACAATGTAATGTTAATTTTGTAATTATGAATTATTTAATTATATCATACTAAGGTAATATATAATGCATATCAAGGTGAAAATAATATTGTTTATCGCTATTATATATATATATATATATATATATATATATATATATATATATATAAATGTAAATACTAAAAAAAAAAATATATGGAATAAATATATGGAATAAGTTGAGAATTGGATATAAAGCAAAAATACCTCGGAAATGTGTTTTATTTGTAAATTTTCATTCACACTATCTTCCAAGTAGTTAGATACGAATTCAAAACGTCTTCTGGAATTTTGCAATTCTTGTAATGCACTTTTTGACATCATTGAAACGGCAATATAGTCTAATAATCTTTTCGACGCCGATAATGCACAATGCGTTCCATTATGTCCATCGAATACTCCAAAGAGTTGACCTTGAAAAAATATCATTTATAAAATAAAGTAATAATATAAATATGTTATCAGCTGTAGAATAAATAAAAATACATTAAAATAATCCATTAGTACACCAAAATGTGTCCCAGAACAGAGATGAGTGTTTGGCATTTTTGATTCTTCAAATCATATTCGAATATTATTTTGTATTCAATATGAAATATTTGTATATCAAAATTAATAAATGAGCGATAAAAAAAGTCGATTTGTATTTTTTTTACACAGCAATAAGTCAACATTTAAAATATGACATTTTGAACTCTTATTCGGTTTAGGGTATGAATGAATAATTCAACTTGTCGAATAAACATAATTAAATTATAAAATTTCATTCAACGACATATTATAATAAGATTAAAAAGAAACAATTAAACAAATACCTGATGTCTGAAGACATTTCGCTTCCACGTGCACATCTTCGATGGGATTATTCGATGGCAATTGATTAATATCGAATAATTTCACAGTACCATTGGGAATTTCGCATGTCTTTTCACCAGCTCTCAATCGTCGACTGATCTACAGATTAAAGATATATACGAATTTCAAACGTTATAAAATCCGAAAATGATTTTATTTTTTTTTCTACATAATCTATACAACATATTGAAGTGTGATGATGCGACTTGTTTAAAATATATTCTAAAAAAAGAATAACTTAAATGATGAAGAATTTTTGTCGTTTTACTATTTTTATTTCAATACCATTCGTTTGCAGTTTAATTTAAATTACAAAATCGAAACAAATCACTATTATAAAATAAATCGAGAAAATTATGATATTTATCACATTTAAATGGCGGAATGATTCGAATAATGAGAAAAATAATCTTACATTTGTTATTAGATGATCTTTTTCTATGGAGATCAATGTTTAAAATGAATATGTCAACGAAAAATGTAAATGCTATAATTTAATCATGAATATTTCTCATTTTTGTTTTTAAATTGGACGTTCGTTCAATATAAACAAGAGATACGGTAAAACATCAATTTCTTACATAAAAATGAAATCGTAAGTTTCATAGAAATCAAAAGTTAAAATCAAAGATTTTTGACGATATTAAAATAATAAATACTAAATATTAACGTGTTAAATAAACATAAAATACCAAACAAACTTAAATGATACATACATATATGTAAATGGTTTTTAATAGATAATTACTTTCTTTATTAAATAAAAAAATAGTTAATGATATCGAAACCAGCCAAAAAAATTATATAATTTAATTGTACAAAATATTTTATTCTATACGCAAGGATAATAAAAAAACAACGAATGAATCATTTCTAAAATAAATAATATTGGGAAGGTCACGTTTTTATTTAATTTTCATGTGTTTATATATATTATATAACGAAGCATTCGATATTAACAATAATAATAGGAGTAATCTTTATGATAATTACCAAACCCATCATAATAATGCATTTGATTTATATATATATTTACCTGTTATTGGAATCTAATATATAATCTAATATTGAGATATTGAGTACTCATTTTAATATAATATCTGCTCCAACAAAGCTATAGTTTTTTGAAATGCCATAAATTTTAAATATTTATAATCATATGATAGTATGAATATATATATATATATATATATATATATATATATATATATATATATATATATACATATATATATATATATATATATGAATATATATATATATATATATATATATATATATATATATATACATATATATATATATATATATATATATGAATATATATATATATATATATATATATATACATATATATATATATATATATATGAATATATATATATATATATATATATGAATATATATATATATATATATATATATGTGTGTGTGTGTGTGTGTGTGTGTCGTAAATATTTTAAATTTATGCTATTTCAAAACACTCGATCTTTGTTGGAGCAAATAATTTACTAAAATAAGTACTCAATATCTTAATATTAGATTCAAACATAGATATATTAGATTCAAATAACAGGTGACCTTAAGTTGAAGTCATTCATATATATATATATATATATATATATATATATATATATATATATATATATATATATATATATATATATATATATATATATATATATATATATATATATATATATATATATATATATATATATATAATTATTCTGGACGATTATAGGACAATTACCCGAGCAGACGTATTGAAATTTACGCTACTTAAAATTATATCGATCAATTACAATTCAATTATACATGATATTCTTAATAAATTTAAACACACACACACACATATACTTATATATATATATATATATATATATATATATATATATATATATATACTTATATATATGTGTGTGTGTGTGTGTGAACACACACACACATATATATATATATATATATATATGTGTGTGTGTGTTCCATTTACGATTTCCTGTATACATTAACGTAATTTTAATTAATTACTCTAAATAATATTATTATTTTAATGTAACTATATGTTTATACGTAATATTAAAAAAAACAATTTTTTTTCATATATTAGAAAAAAAATATTCCTATTAAAAAGTATATTATTATAGGACAAATAGTGATAAAAGAAATTTAATTTTAGAAATAAAAATGAGGCATGATGCTTATATATAATACTTTATTATCGTGGTAGAAAAATAAAAATTCGTTTATAATGATTATTCTTTATTATTATAATCAATTTCATTATTATTTATATCAATGTAACAATTCAAAACAGAGTATAAATTATTAATTTCCAAGTTAATATAGAGTTTTATTATGAAAAGAAACAATATAAAAAAATATATTTCATATGTAGAATTATATTCATATGAAATAATAACAAAGTGATAAGCATGAAACCGTTAAATATTGCAAACTACCAAATGTAAAATTCTTAAATTAGAAAAATAACGTCATTCATGATATAAAATATTGATAGCAAGGATAAAAACATAGAGGAAGAAATATAGCATATTTTAAACGATTTGTTTTTATTTTGAGAACGATGTAAAAAAAATCATACATTTTGTACATTAATCTTTTTTTTAATTTACATATATATATATATATATATATATATATATATGTGTGTGTGTGTGTGTGTGTGTGTGTGTGTACGAAATTCTTTCTGGTATAATGATATTTTATCAAATTAATACATAATAAAAATAAAAACGGATTAATTAAAAATGAGCGAACAATAAATAGAATACAATCTAATATAAAAAAAATACTTTAATATAAGTAAAAAATGTGTAAGCTTATAATATATTCTAATTTATCATCAAAATTTAATACTGCTAACTTTTTATTACTCTTATATTTCATGAAATCGAATATGTGATAATGCAGTCATCGGAAAAATGCTAAAAATGATAAATAATATATATATATATATATATATATATATATATATATTTTTTTTTTTTTAATTTATTTAGGTCGACAAATTGCATATAATTCAAATGATAATTCCCAGAAAACCGCTCGCAACAGCAAAAATTGAAAAGTTCGCACACCAAATTAAAAATATTTATTATTCCCAGAAAGTAAAATCATATTCTAATAAATAAATAAAATTATTATATAATTTCATAATAATTAAAAATTGCAAATAAAAACCAGTGAATATAAAAGAAAACCAATAAAAAAATTATCGATTTATTTTATAAATATAATTTTCTATATTCAAATAGTATACATATTAAAAATGATTTTTAATAAAAAATAATGATAATGAAACATAAATAAGCGCGATTGATAATGTTCAAATAACGAGTAAATATTATATATATATATATATATATATATATATATATATATATATATATATATATATATATATATAATTTAATAAAAAGAACGATTTATAATATATATTAAAAGTTAATACCAAAAATTACTCTTTAAAACATTTAATAAATAAATTTTTATATGAATATCATTAATTACCATTGAACGCGCAAATTATTTTTTATACAATGTGCTAAATACATTAATAGCAAAAAATGTACTAAAATAGAATAAAATTTATTGAAAATACAAATTAATCAATAAAAATTACGAGTAATACATATTTTCCGCCAAAACTCAAAAAGCAAAATTATGTTCGATGTAAAAATTATACGCACAATGCTATTTTCAATTTTATAATTTTAAGGGAAATTATTAATAAAAAATAAAATAAGAATATACAAATTAAGATAAACATGATCAAAATTTTAAATAAACATTATTTCCAGATTTCAGATTTTAAAATTATAGAATCAATATATATCGCAAAAACATAAAAGAAAATTATCAATAAAAATAATGCGTGAAATAATTAATTTCAGTAAAAATGAAAACCTTTTCGGAATTTTTTCAAGCATAATATATTGATTAAAAAAAAAATATTTTAATTTCTAGCAAATAATTCAGAAAAAATTGTCAATAAAAAAAACAAATATTTTTTTTCAGCAATATCATTTTTACTATCTAAATATTCAAAAAATATACGACAAAAGAATTTGTGCAAAATTTCAGTATCTCATATAAATTCGTTTTTAGCGATATTAAAATGTATTTAAAAAGTCTGAAATTAAAATGTTCGCAAAGCTAGTGTTAAATTAAAACAAAAATAAAAACAAAAAATTGTGTTAGTAAAATATTAATATAAATATATATATATATATATATATATATATATATATATATATATATATATATATATATATATATATATATATATATATTTATATAGAAAAGTAAATTAATTACATTTAAATATTTTATTTTATTTTATATAAGCAATATTTTTTTAATAAAATAAATAAATGTATATTTTTAAATGATGCTAGGGTTGAATGGGGGGTTGTGCAATCTAACCTCTTCGTTGGAGAGTGCGGGGCCGGTGAGTTTTGAGCGACTGATTTCATATCGACGACGAAACATGTTGGTAAATAATATCGGCGATGCGCCTACTCTCGAGAAGGCCACAACAAACAGTGCCATGATAAGTTTCTTAAGAAAATATCCGAGTCTGCAATTTGACAATTTCGCGACCACCACCACCGAACACTCGGTAAACAACGGTGTTGCCACACTCGAAAATATCAAACGTCAAAATGACTAGTGTTGTCAGCATGCATGACCTTTTCAAGGGCAAATCACTATTTCTCTTGCAAGTTATGAAAAAAATATTTTTATTTATCACAACTTGTTCATAACCGATGTGTTCCTTAAAAAATAATTTTTAAATTATTTATATAACGATTTTTACATTATATATATATATATATATATATATATATATATATATATATATATATATATTAAACCATTACCTACCATAGATACAATTCGAGTATTTCAGAATTTTTCTCACCCCATTCCACCTACGCAATAAATTAATAGTATTTAATATGATAATGTCATTCTGTAGATATTTTGGTTTTTACTATATGGTGCTGCCGTAGAATGCTAAGAATTTCATAAACCGACAAAATAACAAATAAATAGATTTTGAATTAAATTAGAAAAAAAAACAGAAATACTGAAAACGGTTAAAATTGTAATATCATATTTTGAAAAATGATAAATACGGACCTCTCTAAATGATTTTGAAAAACAAAAAATAGTGGAAAAAACTCTATAGGAAGACATCAAAACTTATGGCTTAAAGATCTTCATTATTTGTTCAACTGTTTATCTATAGAACTCTTTTAAATGATTGTATCAAAAGTGTCGCTAGTCATACGGATCGCCAATATAATAATCAATATTGTTGACAACAAAAAAAAAGTAAACAAATCTGTAAATCAAATTTAAATAATAAAACATTTCATTTTTATATGCAATTTTGATGCTATAGTCACTATGTATTAATTATCGGAATTTTTATATTTTTTTTTAAGTAACGATTATATTATATTGCTTTATCAATTTGAGGATTATGGTTGACCTAGTATTTTTTTTCTTTTATATGGGAATGAATATCAGCAATATTTTAAAGCTTGCTAAATTGAAAGACATTATAAATTACCTTATTTGTTTTAAAGTGACGATCTTTTCTGAAAAAAAAATAATATAATTATGAAAATATTGATATCAGTATTTTAAAAGAAAGTTGTCCCAGAGGCATATAACAGTCTATTAATTCATTTAAACGCTTTGATTTTGTAAAAAAAAAAAATGAAAATAATGATGTTATTGAGAATTTTTGGTTAGAAATAAAGCGATTATTGAAAAAAAGTTATCTGCTGAGGTTTTTAAATTTATATTTGATAAAAATATACTATATTATACAATCAAAGAGTCATAAACATCATTAATAAAATTTATTATTTGTGCAATATGCAAAACAAACATGTAACATCGGTTTATATATAAACTGTATGGTAAAATTACTATTTTTGAATAGTTGTTATTTATTTAATGTTTAATATTTTATTCATGCGATCTTCCATAGGTTTCATTTGGGACTTTTTGAAAAATTTTCAACAACAAAATGTAATTTAATTCTTATTTTATTTTTACACAAAGTTGATTGTAAGACACCATAGACACGATAGCCCCCACAGTTCGACGAAATGTTTAATGAAAACAATGATTTTCATACAAAAATAATTTCTATTATTGCTTTTTTTTCGCTTATTTTCAAGTTTACGACTTCTTCGAAACGCATGTGTGCTATGCAAAGCAATAATTTATATGAAGGCTATTTACATACAGGTGACGTGATCCATTAAAATAAATGGGACTCCGAAACTTGAAAAACAGAACCATACATATGCAGGCAAGGAAAGTTTCATTACATTACGTCACAGCTTAGTATCAATGATCGACAAGAGTTTATTCATCTCTTTATATTTTTTTTCTATAATAAACTGCAAAATTATAATATAAATAGTATACTTCATTTTATAACATAAATCATATATAATATGATTACAATATAAACCAAATATATTATATATAAATTCCAAAATGATTAATTACCATATAGCGATTTAGTAATTTTGTGTACTATTGCAGTATAATTTTTATATTTAGAAATAATAATATAATTCTGTATACATTCTTGAATGCAAAAAGTGTTTATTAAATTAATATAATAGCAACACTCGTTTAGGAAATGTAATTTGTTTAATATTTGGCTTAAAATTACTTAACATTATTCTTAAATTAATTCGTTGGTTAAAATAATATGTTCGGTTAAAAGTGGTTTGATAACTAATTTAATTTGCAATTATTTCTCTTTGATTACAATTAAATTCGAAAACTCTAAATTTTTCAATATCTTACTAAAAAAAATAATATTTTATTGAAATAAAATATTTTTTCTTGTATTTTAATATCAAGATCATATATGATTATTATTATTATTATATCACATTGCAGGGATTCTATAATAATATAAGTCATGTTGGAATCATTTCGTGTTTTCAACTTTTTAGAAGTTATCATTAAATTTTCTCTTGAATTCTGCAATTGACTTTTACATATCAATATATCTTTGAACAAAACACTAAAAAAAACCAGATGATCGTATTTAAATTGTCACAATAATTTATTATTTATATTTACGAGTTTGTCCTCCCAATTTTTAGAAGTTTTGACCTCCCTTTTTTTTGGAAATTTTGACCTCCTAATAACCTTTTATTCATGATTGACCTATTTATAAATTACGTAATTATGAACCATGAACCTCATTTGAAACACTAGATTTACAAGTTACATAAATAATTTCTACGATTTCAAACATTTTTAAATGTTAGTTGGTGAATAACATGAACGAACACACACACACACACACACACACACATATATATATATATATATATATATATATATATATATATACATAGTATAAAATATATATCTGGTTATATAATATTTTAATAAAATTTATTATGGATTAGATAAACTTATAATGATAGTAGGATTAAGAAAAAAATCTTTATTTATATTATTATCTAAATATTAATTTATCTATGGAGCAAGAAACGTTAAAGCGATAAACCGACAAGTTTGTTGAGATTTCTGTTATTTAAAATAGTTAAGTAAATCAAGATCGTATTTTTTTTAAGATGAGTAATTTTTTTTTAATGCTTAATACACGGAAATAATTTGATATAAAATTTTAATTAGTTACCAATGTAAATAGTTGATTTATAGAAAACAGTTTTCGTTTTTGAGATAAATGAAAAAGTTTGCGGTTTTGAAATTATTAAGACTATATTTGGATATGGAAAGAACGACTACTTATTGTAATTAAAAGTTCTGTTTATAAACTGGAAACAATTGCATTTTATACAAAATTCTGAATAGATATATTTTACCGATGGGCAGACGGGCAGTAAACATATTGCAGTCTGAAAAATTACTTCTATGGATGTTTTACAATATTTTGGATTTTTACAAGAATAAATGCATTAATTTTGAATAAAGGCATTTGCAGAAATTTTTAAAGAAAAGAAATATTTCGTTTGGCAGAAAATTTAGTAGTTGAATACTGTAAATTACAACTAGTCAACAAAAAAGATTTATCAAAATCAACGACATTTCATTTAAATGAAAATAAATTGTCAAATAAAATATTATAAAAGTAATATAATATGTAGAAAATATAAGAAGTGTGTATGTGAAAAATATATAATACAAAATCCAACAATTTTCAAAAAGTGCAGAAATAATTTATATAAATATAAACAAAAAATGTATACAAATTGCATAAATAAAATACTTTGTTAAATATTTATTGTATATTAACATTTTGACTGCCATGGAGGAAATAGTGACCGACGACGCGACCAATACAAAAATACATAATGGTAGTAAATATCGATACTGATAAATTTTAAAATAATATGATCCTTTTTACAATGGTTTAAATTAGTGGCACATGTAACAATAATAATTTTATTAATATACGACACCAACATATATATATATATATATATATATATATATATATATATATATATATATATATATTATATATATATATTTATATATATATATATATATATATATATATATATATATATAGGGCCGGTGGAAGCGGGCATGCAACGCTTGCCCCATCTCGAGATTTCGATATATACTATAATTTTTTAAAAATTATAGTATATATCGAAAGAAATTTCCAGAAAGAAATTTCACGATATAAAAAATCATCAAAAACGTCTAATTTTACCAAAGTATAAACTTATAAAAAAAGTCAATGCCTTATCCAAAGCAGTGCTCGCGCTAAATAAACGTATCCTATTGTTTATATTATTATATTATACCCATGTATTAAACATCGATAAGAATCGAACAAGCAAATATGTCATCTATTATATTAGT
Source organism: Leptonema lineaticorne (assembly GCA_024500535.1). Classification (NCBI taxonomy): domain Eukaryota; kingdom Metazoa; phylum Arthropoda; class Insecta; order Trichoptera; family Hydropsychidae; genus Leptonema; species Leptonema lineaticorne. The sequence goes on along the minus strand of JANIJI010000026.1, from coordinate 429,219 downwards.
ATAAATAAATATATTATACTTACTTTTATAAAAGTATTTTCATTGTTTTTATTTCATAGAAAATAATTCCCACGATGATAAATTAAAATTATGGGTGGTATCTACTGATATCACAATGCAAACAAAATATGTATTTTATGTCTCTGTATTCATTAGTTAAGTCAGATTATTTATTGTAATTTATTAAGTATTCTATAGATTCTATATAAAAAAAAAATATATAGTATATATCGAGGCGCCTGCATGCCCGCTTCCGCCGGTTCTGGAATCACAGTAATCCATGACTCCAGGGACAAACTAGAACGCAATTCATAGCCATGAAAAAGTTTTTAATGTCTAGGAGTACAAACATGGAATTAAAAATACATAGCAATTGATTTTTTTTCTTGTTCTTCTATATGGTGTTAAATCATGGTTATTAGACTCTGAAACCGAAAAACGTCTGGAAATCTTCGACATGTTGTGCTGCCGGCGAATGCTAAGTATATTTTGGACTGACAAAGTAGAAAATATGGAAGTTTTGGAGAAAATTAATAAAACTCCAGAAATATTAAATTCAATTAAATTAAGGAAAATGCAATACCTCGGTTACATCTTGAGAAATAATAAATACAGGCTTCTTCAGATAATTTTGGAAGGGAAAATTCAGGCGAAAAGATCAATAGGAGGACGTGAAAATTCACCACTTAAAAAATCTTTGTTATTGGTTCAATTGTTCGTCAATAAAATTCTTTCGAATGGTAATATTAAGATTTTCATTAACTGTGTGCAGGGCCGGCGGAAGCGGGCATGCAACGCATGCGGAGAATGCGGGCGCCTCGTCGAAGGGGGCGCCATCACGAGAATCGGATATATACTATATTTTTTTAAAATAAAGAATACTTAATAAATTACAATAAATAATCTAACTTAACTATGAATACAGAAACATAAAATACATATTTTGTTTGCATTGTGATATCAGTAGATACCACCCATAATTTTAATTTATCATCTTAGTAATTATTTTCTATGAAAAACAATGAAAATACTTTTATAAAAGTAAGTATAATATATTTATTTATACTAATATAATAGATGACATATTTGCTTGTTCGATTCTTATCGATGTCTAATACATAGGTATAATATAATAATTTAAACAATAGGATACGTTCATTTAGCGCGAGCACTGCTTTGGATAAGGCATTAACTTTTTTTTATAAGTTTATATTTCGGTAAAATTAGACGTTTTTAATGATTTTTTTTATATCGTGAAATTTCTTTATGGAAATATATTCTACATAACGAGTTGAACGAGGATCAGAAGAGTTTTCACCTCCAAAGAGGGAGCTTCCCTCCGAAAATCACGAAAAACCTCCAAAAATTCGGCCGTTTTTGAGTTTTCCGGATTTATCTCAAAAACCATAATTCTGATTGAAAAAGTCTCAATGAATAAAATATTTCTCATAAAATTCTACATTTAAAATGTCATATTAATAATTTACGTAATTGTCATTGGTTTCCTGTAAAAAGTGCTCGAAAATAGGCCTAAAATGGACCCCTCGGCCAAAAATTTTCGTTGCGCAGTTTTGGTAACAATTATCTCAAAACAGATTGTTTTTACGGGGATATCGAAGAGGAAAAAAGTTGTAGAGCAAATCCTGCTCTATAATAATCACTTATTATATTTTAAGTTAATTGTTTGAGATTTTTCAAAATTTGAATTTTCCCGATTTTGATTCGACATTTTTGCACGGTAGTCTGGCAGTTAAATACATTTTTTAATTATAAAAATAGCGATATTCTGAAATTTCTTTCTGAAAACGCATTTGAATGTCGAATCAAAATCGGGAAAATTCAAATTTTGAAAAATCTCAAACAATTAACTTAAAATATAATAAGTGATTATTATAGAGCAGAATTTACTCTACAACTTTTTTCCTCTTCGATACCCCCGTAAAAACAACCTGTTTTGAGATAATCGTTATCAAAACTGCGCAACAAAAATTTTTGGCCGAGGGGTTCATTTTAGGCTTATTTTCGAGCACTTTTTACGGGAAACCAGTGACAATTACGCAAATTATTAATATGACATTTTAAATGTAGAATTTTATGAGCAATATTTTATTCATTGACACTTTTTCAATCCGAATTATAATTTTTGAGATAAATCCGGAAAACTCAAAAACGGTCGAATTTTTTGAGGTTTTTCGTGATTTTCGGAGGGAAGTTCCCTCTTTGGAGGTGAAAACTCTTCTGATCCTCGTTATTTAGAATATATTTCCATAAAGAAATTTCACTATATAAAAAAATCATCAAAAACGTCTAATTTTACCGGAGTATGTAGCAAGTGGCGAACGCAGTTTTTCTAAATTGAAATTGATTAAAACTTACTTAAGAACCAATATGTCACAAGATAGGCTAAATGGTTTGGCGTTAATTAGCATTGAAAATTATGTATGTGCAGAATTAGATATTAAAACCATTATATCCAATTTCTTATGTACTAAATCTAGATTTATTAAATAGTAATTAAAAAAAATATGTAATTTTATATATAATTTTGATTATAAAAAACTTAATTTTTTTAAATTAATAGGGGTCGCTAGGATACAAATTGCATGCGGGCGTTGAGGATCCTAGCGCCGGCCCTGGACTGTGTGGATCGCCAACTTTCTTGAGTAAACGGCGTGAAGAAGAAGAAGATACATATTTTATTTGTTCATTCTATGATGAATTTACATTTCTGTAGGTAATTATCAGATGAAATGGAAACCTCATTATTAGAATATTACACTAAATACAGTACTAATTTGATCCTAAAATCAGGAATTGAAATAATTTATTTGTTTGTATTGATACCATTGAATTTAAAACACAAGTATTAAGAAAAGAATTAAATGCCAATTTTTGGTACCGCTTTATAGCAATAAAGTATAATTTTTATGTTATGGTTTGTTTACCTTTTGGAGAATACTCGGTTTGCCTGACTTATAATTTCTGACTGCTATGGCTTAACTTGTAATTTCTCGATGAATGAAATTAACTAGCTAAATTAAAAAAGAAAACGAACGAAAGTTTTCATTTAAATCAAAACCAATAGTTTTGCTAGTCACATCTAATATATTGTTACGACCTTGGGGGGTTTAATATAAAAATTAAATATAATTACTGCAGGTAAACGGCATTTAGTTAAGTTAGAGATAAGATATGGAAAAACCATATCTTATCTCTAAAAAACCATAAAAACCATATCATATCTTATCTTCTTTGTAAATGTAAAAGAAGATAGACAAGATGGATTACGATAACAATGCTAATGGATTCTAAAAACCCAAGCGACGAAGATAAACACAAAGTAATAACGTGGACGGGATTTCCCATATTCAATGGGCGTTACCATTTCGCTATTGGCTGAAACCGATAAGGACTGCAGGTCGGTCGTCTATAAAAAGGGCGTAAGACCAAGAAATAATAGTTTTTCGTCTGTGAGCAGTCTTGGATCGGCGAAGCTCTGCCCGACTTCACCTGTGAGAGCTTTGGCTCTGTGAAGCCCGGACCGGATGGATAGATCGAGGAAGGACATCAGACTACGGTGAAGGACGATCGGATGTAGGAGCGACCTGGTCGGCATCTTGGAGCTCTACGGATCCAGAGGAGTATCTGGAAGTCGTTCTTCGAGGAGTATCACGTTGGACATCTACGATCTGGTTCCAGAAGGAGTAGCAGTTATACTTCAATCCGGTGGATCAAATATGGAATATGGGTTTAGAGATTAAGGTTTTGGTAACCAGTAATTAATCCCTTGTCGCTCTAGTTTAGTGTAACTCATTTATGTATGTCTTTATTAATTGACGTATGTCCATTATTGATATTTACTGCTTTATAACTAACTTATATTTTTATATCTGATTATTGGCATTTCATGATTTATGTTTGTATCTTGATTACTGTTATTAATTAATGTATTTATTCTATTGTCTTCATTATTTATAATTCTTGCTGTGTTCTTGTACTTTGTTGCCGATTATTGTAAACCTGTCAGTAATAAAACCCCGTTGGTAAGACCGATATACACAAATAGGAGCGTATCATTTTCTATCCTAGAAACCCCCGACCCCAGGGACGTAACAATATCTATTGATAATAGCATTTTTGGTCCAATTCGTAATAAACGTAAAATATTTGCAAAATGGATATTTATTTTTAATTTCAATTCGAATTTTTATATGTTTTTGTACATATAAATTGAATTTTTATTGGATACTAATTTAATTTTTTTTTGTTTTGTAAACAATATTTCATTATTAATCTTTTGTACGTTGGTTTTTTTAGAAAATATTTAGAGTGTTTTCATCTTACACGATTTTTGAGGCTGCAAAGCATATTTTAAAGTTTATCATATGTCGTATGAATTTTTACTACACAATTTTTTTCTGCACTTTTACTAAGGAACTTATTTACTAATAAAAAGAGACTTGAATGCATCTATTTTTAAAAATGATCATAAATAGGTAAAACATAAAATGTCGACTGGTTAACGTTAATGAACTATCAAAAATAAAAATAATAACCAACAATCGAAACGAATGAAAAATAATAAAAAAAGGAGTTGTTCTTTTGTATTTTTTTTTTGTAAAGTGTTTATAGTCATCGTTTGATGTGTTTATATCGTTAAGTTGGTATCGTGGTTGGAGCGGCGTGTTGTCGTCGCGTCGGCGGTGTGAGTGCGGGCGTGTGTCGGTCGATGTCGTTCTGGTTTCTTCGCCCCCGGCGAACGGGGGCATGAACGAAGAGGCGCTCGTGGCGCGCTCCGCCGAAGAGCGCGAACGCATCTTCCAGAGATACGAGCGCGGCCGTCACAATGTCGCCGACATCGATCCCTGGGAGGACCCCGCCTTCGAAGTGTACCACACCACTGACAGGTCCACTTTTTTTTTCCCTCTTCATTTTTCTCTCGTGTTATTCTCACGACGATCCGATTTGTCTTTGGTGTCGATTATTTTGATCGAATTTTCGCCGTTGTCAGCAATTTGGAACGGTCGATCGACCTGATTAACGCGCGCATGAAATGATAGACTATTTTCATAAGAACAGGAAATTGCTTAATTAGAGAACTTATTTTGCTTTGTACAAAAATTTTCGTTTTTCACACCAATAATATTATTTTTAAATAATTATATTAACAATAAAACTAATGCGTTTTGTATATTTTATACAAAAAATAATACTAATTAATTAATTGACTAAAATAGTGAGTTTATATTATTTGAATATTGACTTATTGACCAGTGGCGTAGCTGCAAAATTTTCCACATTTTCGAGTTTCCAATTTTAAGTACTTTTTTAAACTTAGTTACACTTTTTAAGAAACTAACATTTTAAAAAAATATATAGAATGAAAAATATATTTCCGGTTAATTAATGCGTTATCAAATTCTAGACATATACACACGCATGTATGTAATTAATTTGTAAAAGTTTTACTACATAAATATAATGTTCGATTTAAAACACATATGCAGTGCCCACAGGTGCACCATGTGTGTTAAATTATTAGAAATACACACGTTTCTATTATATATTTGATTTTTTAAATTATTGAAATATGAAATGAAAAATAAATCAATTCATATATATTTATTATATAATTCAAAATAATGAAAAAATAATTTATTTTCCAACAAATATAAATATGTAAATTTATTTAATTTAATTTATTTTTTATAAAAAAGAATATAAATTTTTTTAATACTTAATAGTTTGTGTGATCCCAGCAGTAGCAGAGTTTCTAACAATTTATATATGTGATAATAATAGTTATGTCGTTTTAATTTTACAAACTGTTATTAGTTTAAACCGTTTTCCAAATGTACTTGACTCCTATGCAGTAAAAGCACAAAGTTATATTTATTTTGATGATTGTTAATCTTTCTTTATTTATATTCTATTTATTATGAATTATAAAATTTTTCGTGTGTTTAAATTTGTATAATGCTCTTTTTTTTGATGTTTGAAAATCATAATTTACATTTTATTGGCTATGACACACATTATTGTTAATAGTCGTAATACCTATGGTTTACTGAGTCATACGAACCAATGTAGTCATAGTCAATGATTTAAGTAGCGTTTCTATTATTTTGTAATTATACTTTCTAGGATTTTTTTTTCAACAAGGTATGGGTATCGTACCAAAACTATGAATTTATTACTGATTTATATTTATTTGTTTGTTTGTTTTGAATCATTTATTAATATTATATGAAATTGCCTTTTTATATTCTAACATTGAATTCAATCAACTTGAAAGATGATAAATGAAATAGTTAATACACTATTATATAATATTTTATAATCCCAATAATGTTGATGGTATAGGCATATTTGATTTCTACATATCTTTCATTATTATTTTAAACTTACATATGTTTATTAATATAATTAATAATAGTATTTTTGTAAATATATAAAAAATATGATTATATTATATATGTTTCAACGTTTAAACTCAAATTGGGATGTATACATGATAGATAATACAAAAATTTGTCTTATCTTACAATCTTAATATATTTCTATATCTTTTTAACGAGTTGAAAGCATTTTCACTTATGTAAATATTAAATAAAACGTAAATTACTTTTTTATATTTATTCATGTAGTATTTTTCATTATCTATTTTTAAGCTTAAACATAATTTACATTTTTAAAATAATTTTGTTTACAACATACATACAGTTATCAATTTGGTTATAAATTATTATTTCTTTAAAGTATTTTTATTACTTATTTTATTATTTTTGTTGCATTTTAGATATGGATTTATGCATGATAAACGTCTACCTCAAAAAGTCGATCCAAATGATAGATCTGTACAGGTCGAAATGGAAAGAATAAAAAAATGGCTAAAAATGCTTAAAAATTGGGACAGTCCAACAACAAAAGATAAGTTAGAACGTAGGATTTTTAAAGGTATACCAAACAAGTTAAGAAGTCAAATATGGTGTAAACTACTTAATTTGAATAAAATTAAAAGTGAAAATGTTGGAAAGTATGCTGAAATGTTAAAATTAGCCCGACAGTGGTCGACTGATGCCAGACAAATAGATTCTGATGTAAATCGTCAATTTAGAGAACATATAAATTATAGAGAAAGATATTCCATAAAACAGCAATCTTTATTTAATGTACTTTGCGCTTATGCCATGTATAATATGGAAGTTGGTTACTGTCAAGGAATGTCTGGACTTGCTGGTGTCTTATTAATGTATATGGATGAAGAGGAAGCATTTTGGGCTCTTTCAGTACTTTTAAGTGATAAAAAATATGCAATGCACGGATTATATATTGAAGGATTTCCAAAATTGACTAGATTTCTTGAACACCATGATAAAATATTATTGAAATTTTTACCAAAATTAAAACGCCATTTTGACCAATATGGACTAGATGCTATATTATATTCATTAAAATGGTTCTTTGTTTGTTTTGTGGAACGGGTACCATTTAGTTTGTGTTTGAGAGTTTGGGATATATATTTACTTATTGGAGAACGTGTTGTGACTGCAATGGCATTTACTATATTAAAAATGCACAAAAAAACCATTATGAAGCTTAATGATATGGATCAAATTGTAAACTTTATTCAGGTATATATATACATATTGTTTAATTATTTTTTATCATAAAGAAATTTTAACACTGATTAATGAATAATATTTTAAAATTTATATTTAAACCAAAAAATAATGTAAAACTCACGATTACTAATGAATAATTGAAGTGGAAGATTAAAGGTTGAATTTATAATAGTAAAATGTTTTCGTTATATTTATTAGGTGCAGTTGTTTAAAGATTTTGGATATAGTGACGATGTTACTATTACCAATTTAGAAAATAGTATGAAAGAATTAAAGAAAGCCAAATTGGATTATCCGGGTTCCCCCCCTCCACATGAATTACCAAAACGTCAGTTTGGTTTATTCGTTGAGCCTGATATTAGAGCAAAAATTGGTAGAAGAGCAGAACAATTTTCAGAAACAGAGAAACAAGTTAGAGCTAATGTTGTTATGAGGTATTTGTAGATTTATTTCTTTTTTAATACTAAACCTACCAACATTTTTGTATACATATTTCTTCCGTGCCCGTTCAAAGTGACCGGTCTATATAAAGTAATTATTAGTTTTATAATTAAACGTAGATAATAGTCAATTTGTTTATATAATTTTAATTATAAACTGGAAAAGAAAATTAAAAATGAGTAATAGTTGTGCAATTTCTTTCATTCAAATGGGTTAAATACCTTATATATATTATTTCTAATGCATGTTTATAATTCTTCGATTTCACTGCATTTTTTACAAATTATTTTATTTTTAAATATATATTTGTCACACACATAATTTTTGCATCCCAAAAAGATTTTAGTGGTTTTATAACCTTTACAATATTAAAAAAAAAATAAAATGACAAGTAAATATTGAAGAATACATTGTATGCATATTTTAAGAAAAGTCGTAAAGTTTAATAGCGATATGATAACGTTTAAATATGTTGAAAAGTTGTACAAAAGTTTGAAAACTATCAATTGACTGGTAGTGGTAGGTTTAGTATTAATAATAAATATCAAAATAATAAAATTATATGATTATTGTTAATTTTATTTTTGTAGAAGAGAGAAAGCTGCTTTAGAAGCTGAAGAATATAGAGTTTCTCAGAGTGATGGCATATCAGGTGTGATTTTATTTTTTAATTTACTGTTTATAATATAAAGATTTTCATAATTTAATCTAAAAAAGATATGTACATACGAGTATATATTTTCCTAAATCGTTGTTTTATTTATTATAGGCGGTAAGAATGATCAGTGTGCTGAGGAATGTTCTTCATTATTAGGTGGTTCAAGACGTTCATTGGCAGACACGTCCGTGACGTCTACTGCTGACTTATCAGTATTTTCCAGTAGTCGCTCTCATGCGCCAGAGAATTCTTTAGATACACATAGTATTGTTTCTGACGGGTCAGGATCAATAAGGTTTTTTTTATTAATATTGAAGTTTTGTTTTGCATTTTGATAACTTTGTTAATCAAATGCGTTTTATAGATCTGGTGTTTGTGGACCAAACGCCCAAAGAGCGCCTTCTACTACTCAATCTACACCTCGTGCGACTCCTGGATTGTGTTCAATTTCACCACATGTTGAAGATATTGTACGAATTCATGTTACATATAGTAGTCCAGACGATCCACCAAATATATCTATGGTCAACGCTCCATTCTGTAATTCTGAAGAATCATTACAAGATGCTAAAGAAGTAAATTATGTGAAGCATCCAAATTCGTTGCCATTGATTACTCAAAATGGTAACATGCCTGGTGATCATAGAATTAGAATTCAAGTTCCACCTGAAGAAATGCGCACTCCAGTAGTAGATGGAGGTAGAATTAAAGCATTTGATTTTGCTGAATCTCCTGACCACTTAGATCTGACATAAATTATAATCATTTATCTTTACTCTTATTTATTTTTTATATCTACATTCTTATTTCATACTAATTGTATGAATATATGGTGCATAAATACAATAATTTATTGTATTATGAAATATAAATATTTTATTAATGGGCAAATGTCATTTAGTTGAAATGTTCTTCAATTTGTGTTCCGCTTTATATACATTATATACAATCACGTTAACAAAGAGTAATAATATTTGCTACGAATTGAATAACTCAACTTATTAGATAGTATTTATTGTCCATATGGTTCATGTCTATATTTTTCCTCATTGTACATTCAAATATTGATAAGCAAAATATCTAATTGAATGACTGAAATTTTTGAGCATTCCTAATAATAATTTAGAGATAAAGTATGGATCATTTGTATTGTCACTTTTTTATTCACATTCTCACTTTAGTTCCATTTTAAAGTTCAAATATATTTTTTTTTAATTTTCTTAGGGATTCAAAAATTTTATTTATATAGGAATTATAATTTTATATGAAAATATTAAATAAAATGTAAAATTAACAATGATATGTTGTTAAAATTTAGGTATCAAATCATCATATCTACTCTTAGAAATATAATTAATGTTTGAACAGCAATATAATTACATAGACGTTTTTAAAAAATGCAAAAAAATATTTCGCATTTAATCATATGTTTTAAAACAGTTTTCATATTATTTTGTTCCGTTTTATATAATAAATTTCAAAATTTGCTTGTTTTAAATATTGGTGTCCGAATACAAAATGTGGGTTTGATACATAAATTCTAACTTTTTGTCAATTGTTTTATATATGTGAGAAAAAAGTAGTAGTAAGTGATCATCAATATACATTATACATAAAAGTCTATATTTGGCACAATAACGTTGAATAAATAGACGTTACAATATGTCATTACATTATTTTTTCATTAATTTTCATAAAGAAATAGATTAAATTGTACCAATAATTATTATTTTTTTTATAATTCTTTATCACTATTATTATTGAAACATTGGAATTTTCTTTGCTTTGAGTCGTTTAAATATTATTACAAATTTACAAGAAAAAAAATCATTCCTTCTTTTAGTATATTTTAGATTCTCGATGAAAGCTACACAATAAATATTTAAGTTATTTTGATGGATCGTTTCGTTTCTGTTTAGGTGTTCAGTTTTTATTGCCGAATAATGAAACTGGTTTTTTTAAATATTATTATTGGTGTTCTTTTGTCGTTTGCGTAGTTAAAAATGTAAAACACCATTTTCTCATCTGTTAAGTATTTTTAAAAATTGACATAGTGACAATTTTTACGGTTAGTGTTTTTTTTTAATTACAGTGATATGTTGTTATTATGGACGAATTTTTTTTTTCCAATTTATGTATCTTTATAATAAATAGACTTTTGGTTCGTAGAGCGTTATATTAATTGTTTGTGTTTTTAAATTAAAATTATTCGAATAAGCAATAGTAAAACGTTTATTGGATTAGTTTGATTTTATGTGATTTTTTATATGTGGAAAATTGTTTTTTTTTCATTTGAGATATTTTTGCCATACGTCTGTGAAATGTTTTGCATTTATTGAAGATCTTATATTTCATTTTAATATATGAAATTCCATTTATTCGTTAAATCGTAATTAAGCTGAACTTGATATAAACATAATTACATAGTGTGTAAATTACAATAATATCAATTTTTTGCATATTTGTGTTGAATGGAACTTATCTTGTGTGCGTTCTTATATATGTGTATATAAATAAAAGAACGCGTATGTATTTGGTGTTTTCAACGAAAATTAATGATTCATTTAATGTTAGTTACTTTTCATATATAATCCAAATATATGCATATATCTATATATATATTCAGCATACACTTTTTTAAAGTGTATTTTTTGTAAATTCACTAGATAACTTCGTGTATAATAAAGCAATAATAAATCGTTTTTTACTATTTTTCTCAATTGCTGAAAGCAAAATATTTTTTGACATTTCATAAGAAATGAATCATTCTATTATATTGTATAATTAGATTTTTATTTTCGAATGTCTTTCAGACGAAATACTCATTTTTTTTCTTCTTTTATATATATATATATATATATATATATATATATATATATATATATATATATATATATTATAAAATGATATTTGTATATTGAAATTTCAACCATTTCTGATACTTTATAATTATATATTATTATTTACATATGATAAAATAAGTGTCCAAATTTATTTATTCAATCTATTTTATATTTGGTCGATTACATTAAAGACCTTGCTATTTTTAGTGCTCTGAATAAAGTGCATTTTAATTTAATTTTATTTATGAGGATGTTTATTATTTATTTCTATTTTTGCTGATTTGCTTTGTAAATTTTGAATTTTGAGCAGTTTAATAAATTTCTGATTTGTATTTCATTGATTGTTGCGATTGGTAATGAATATCTAAATCATTTGTAATGAATATCTAAACAGTGTAAAATAAGTGGTTGAATTCTGAATCTCATAAATTATTGTACCATTTGTACGTCGTACAATGTTATATTTTTTATATGTTTTGCTTCTATTTTACAATATTATTGTATGATTTAAATTATATTCGCAATAAGTTTGTTTAAAGCTCGTGTACTATAAAAATTTTGATACATTTATAAATAGTATTGAGCAAATTCTTTTAACTTTGTGATATTCTTATACGATTTTGCGTAAATATTATATTCTATAATTTGATAGAATAAAAATTAAAACGCTAGATTTCTAAATTTAAATTTAAAAAAATATTTTGCAAATATGGATGATTTTTGTTTAATATAATGTTTTAATTTATATTTTTTTCTTACATAATTATTATCAAGTTAGTTGATAAAAAGTTCACAGTTAAAAACTTAAAATTAATTTTATACTTGTAATATTTGATTCTATTCTTTTTGCGAATTTGTTTTTTAAGATACGATTCAGACAATATATTCAATACAATTTGCCTTTTCGTCAAAAATATATTTAATCATTTTGAACGAGAAAATTGAAATTAAATTTTATCATAATTTTTCGTTCATCTATCAGGACATGGGACGTTATAGTTTTTTTTCACGATTATTAAAAAAAAATATTTGTGTCATTTAATATTCTGTCAACGTTGTTTTCTGAATATATTTGTTCAAATATGTAAAAGTGGTTGAAAAGTGGTGTGTTTTTTTTTTAAATTTAATCATATTTTTCGAAAATGTATGCATATATACACTTATTTATAAGTAAAATTGAAAAATGAGCAATAAGTTTTATACACACAAAAGTGAGAAATTTTATTAAAAAATCTTGATTTTTCAATTTCATCTTTATTAAAAAAATATACAGTGTATATTTTAAATGTGATTTGATAAAATTATATACATATCTTGTGCAACTTTGTTCGTTTTTTTCCTGTTTACATTGTCAAAATAACATGTTTGTAATATATTTCAATGTTATGTAAAAAAAAAGTTTTGTCTGTTTTGTGCTTATTTTTTGAAAATTTAGATGCTTTTGATCGCTTTATATTCTTCTATACATTATAAGCATATTTATGATTATTTATCAATTCGGGGAAATTTGAAAGTTATAAAATGGAGTATCTCATTTCAGATTTCTTACGATTACAATTAAGCTTAACAATAATATATTTAAGGAAAAAAAACATATATTGGCATATGATTATCGCTAAAAAGAAGATTTTCGTGAATATATGTTTTTTTAAAATTTATTTTATTGTGTGTTTTTGTACGTACTTTACATTTAATTACCTGTTTCTATGTTTTGAAAAGTATTTTTAGATTTTTATTTATCTTTTTTTTATTTACAGTTGTGAGCCATTCTTTTTTTACGTTGATACCTCTTCATATTCAAGTAGTATAGAAGTTTTTCAGTTCTATGGATGTTGGGAAAAAAAATTGCGCGTGCGTGAACAGTGCTTCTCAAACTTTTTGATGTAGTGTATTTAAAAAATTTTCTTTCTTCAAAAATTGATGTTTTTTTGTATTTTAATGTATGTAAATAGTAAGTAGCACGTTTAATTTTAGATATGATAAATATTAATATATAATTTTTAGTCTTGAAATTCTTATATAATTGTTGAATCCCCACTAACTGTTACTAGTTTGAGAAGTTCTGTTTTGGGATATTATGATGAAGTTCCTTTGATATAGTACGATATTCAATTAAAAAAATACAAATTTTAAATATACACCATAAAGTTTTCATAAGTATGACCAATATATATATATATATATATATATATATATATATATATATATATATATATATATATATATATATATATATATATTGGTTTTGTTTTTCATTTTATATATATTTAGAAACAGACAAAACAAAAATTTCTTTGCAATTAATTTTTATTTTTGCAAGAATAACAAATAAACTTGATGATTGTATTGTATATTAATAATATTGAATGAAAAGCATCTTAACTAGAATAAAATATTTTATGTAAAGCTTCGTCCACTTTACACTTAAACGTGTAATGGAAATCGAATTTTTCAATATTATTGCTCAAAAATGGACGATGCTGATGTACTTTTATATGTTATTAGTCAAATATCTGTTGTGAATGTTACATATTATATTTTTAATATAATCATCATTATTCTGCTGAATGTTTATAAAAGTAGAAATTAAAACTTCATAAATATTATTCAAAAGAAACAATTAAATTAAGAAAATGGCTCGATTTAAGGTCATTTCAAGCTTTTATTAAATTAATATAATTCGTGTAAAAAATTTTCAAATTCTTTTTCAATTATATGAAATATCGAAACTTTTTAACATATAAAAGGAGTGATGGAACAAATTTTATAAATTATTTTCGTAATAATCATTTGAAAAGCTATTTATATTAAATGTCGCTTTTCTATTAAAATAAAATAATAACATGAACAACTCGTGTACGTCAGATATTTTATTGCATTAATTATATTTATGTCAGCGATTATATGTATCGAGTTGACATGAAAAGTTTGTATTGAAAGCAAATAATTTATAAATTAGCATATTAATTATAAAATATAAATTTGTTCGCCCATATAATGTAACATACACACGTTTCATTTATCATCACTTTTCAAAAATAATTTATAAACAATAGTGACTTGTTTTTTTTTCAATAAAAATTTCGCATCATTCATATTATATCCACCCCAAATTTGCTATCATTCCATTTAAGTTTATATTTTATGTGTAATTAATTAACCCACTATCGACTATGTAAATCTCCAGTATTATATATTAACATTATTCTTACCAATTTAACTAATCGCTATCGATAATAATTGCTTATTATCCAGGGGAAAAAATAAAAATATTAATTTATTAATACAATATTTTTCACTCGTGCTGTATTATTTAATTTTAATCGTGTGGAAATTTATTATTTATTAAATATTGCATACTTGTATTTAACTTAGTGTATTTAAAGTGTGTCGTATTATTATTATTATTTTTTCCAATTACAAGCAAATGTATGGTGCTTATTTTAATCAATATTTATTATGTTAAATACTGATTCTATACATATTGCTATTTTTATACACATATCTCATATTTGTTACGAATTGTTCTTAATAAATTACAATGTTGTATTATCCTGTAAAGATCAATTATGTATTTGATGTATCTTGTCAGTGTATAGCAATTATATTATGATAAGTAATAGTTTCAAAATGTGTATATTGTGCCACATGTTCGCGATAATGATGTAAATTTTTGCATGTATTTTGTAGAGGTGCAATACAGGTATCCCGTTTACTCCGTTATCCTGAAAATGTACTATCAAAATTTCAGGATACGATTTCAATAATTATTACACAACAAAAGTTTTAACATATATATTGAAATAAAATAGCGAGAAAAACGACGTACATTTTAAGGCATATAAATATAGAAAATTATAGGAGAGCAATTAACTATAAAAGTTTAGTTGATCATAGATTATCTTCTATGTACACTGGTTGTAAATATGTGTATTATTATTACTATTATAATGCTGAATTATATTTAAAAAAAGAATTGGCTTTGTAGACATTAGTAAAGAATGCGACGGAGATGAAATTGACCAGTGATAGATATTATCCAAAATATTTTTATAAATTTATTTTTTTCTTCAAATTTCAGTTATATTCCTTATTAATGTGTGCAAAGCTTAATATTACACACATACACAAGCGCGTGCGTATTCGCAAAATACACACACACACACTCGCATGCAAAATATATGTAATCATTAGTTTTTTTTTGCCTATCAAAAATTTTTAGAGGCAAACGATTAAATTTGCGATTTCGACGCACGGCCAAATTAACAACAATAACAATATTTTTTTTTAAATAGGAGAAAAAAACAACAATAAAGAATCATTTAGAGTTGTTTTAAGCGTTAATGTTCATTGAAATTTTCGCTGTGAAATTACAGTGTAATTAAATAATAATAATAATAATAATAATAATAACGGTAATATTAAACTATGTAGATATTCGTAATATTTAAACGTACAAGTAGAAATTGAACAAATTCACGCGATCGTAGTATATATATATATATATATATATATATATATATATATATATATATATATATATATATATATATATATATATATATATAAAGAAGGAAAAATAATGATGTTTTAAACTTTAAAAGTTAAAAGAAAAGAAAACATGCATACCACTCATACGATGTATTCAAATTTGAAAGTAAATATTTTAACTTTTGACAAATTTTTGACATACATTGTGAACACAAATAATAAAAAAAGATAGATAGAAATAGTACTCGAGTTTTCTAATATTGAGACGTTTCCGAAAATGTGCAGACGTTAATTTGTATTTTCTTTTCTTTTCCGTTTCATAATTTTCACGACTGTACTATTTTCACTTTTCATCTTAAACAACATTAGGCATTGTAAAGCATTCTATATAAGTAAACATTAATTTGAATCGTTTTCTTATTAGAGATGTTTTCTTTGGACTATTTATCTTTTTCTTTTATAATTTTTATTATTTTCATATCACAAAACAAAATGAATAAAGTTACTTTTTCGTTATTATATTTTATAAATAGACTAAAATAATTCATTATTTATTGGTGTTTCCCTTTCAAAATCAAATTAATATATAAAATCAAAAATATCTATAGTAAGAAAAACAGATTTTAGCAATATAATAATTAAAAAAAAATACTTATATATTATTTTACATTACATATTAACGTCCATACATTTTTTTAATCAAATCTGAATATCAAACTTTTCTTATTTTTTCGTTTTGGTTTTTTCAATATATATATGTATGTATGTGCATATGTATTGAATTTTTCAATTTTAATTTGAATGTATTGAATTTGAAAAAGCCTTATATGACATTAAGTATTTGAAAGAAAAAAAAAAGTGTAAAATTATGCGATTTTTTGGGAGTATGTTATGTTAATTGTTGCAAAATTTATATCTTTCTTAGATTTCGTGCCTAAAAAAAAATAAAATGTAAAAAATAATTCTTAGTTCATATTTGTATTTAATGTCCTTTTAAATAATAAACTTGCATTATTTATAAAAAAAAAAAAATAGTTTGATAATTTTTTTTCACAGCTGTTGCATATCAAGACATGTTTTATTTCAGCAAATGTATTTAGTATGAAAAAAAAATATTTATTTTTTTGCTTAATGCGATCAATGCTCTACAAATATTTGACTATAAAATCGGAAACATTTGATATATTTATTTTGTACGCTAATTTTTTTTCTACTTTGTCTTTTTGCATTTATTTTTTTTTTGTAATGTTAAATAAATTTATCAAATTTGCCAATAATTATACATCAGTGATAAATGAATCATTTTATACAATGGATTCTAAGCCGATGTTAATCTAAAAGGTGTATTTGAGAAGTAAAACGTTATATGTTTGTCGATTGTGTGCGTGTATATATATATATATATATGTATATACATTTTTCTAGCAATGTCACAATTCCAGAACTGTCATATCAACGAAGGAGAAATAAATAAATTTGGGTACGTTTTCCAATAATTTTCTTATTAATTAAGAAATATTTATTGTATTTGTGGCGTTGCATTTTGTAATGTGTTTGCGCGCCAAATATTTTTGTTCGTTGCAAATTTGATCAGATTAATTAAATCAAATGCTTGTTTTACGCGCTAATTTTCCATGTAATAACAATTGCGAATTAATTATGTGTAAAAGTTTTATATGTATGCTGTAATTAATTAATATAAATATGTATTTGCGTGTCGTTTTAGCGTTGCCTTGCGAATTATCAATTAAAAATTATTAATTCAGTGTATTTTCTATACCATGATTATTTTATTCTGTATGCAGATTTTATAATAAATGGAAGTATTATGGCTCTTATTTAATCATCGAATTCTTATCGTGATAACCAAAGGATTTGTATAAATAACCAAGCAGTCGTTGATTAAGATTCACAAACTTGATTTTGTAATGTGGACAAGAGAAGTAAGTAATATAGGATTATCATATTTTATTATTATTATACGTGAATATTTAGAATTTTTCTGTTTTAGTTGGAGACGTTATGGGATCTGTAAAAATGTTACATGTGATTTGAACATAATAATTTCAAAGTGTACAAATGTATATTTGTAAATATATTCAATGTTTATGACACTATTATATTAAACGAATGATACATTTATAAATAAAATTACATATCTATTTAGATTTTTATTTTATTATAATTTCGTTAAGGTATAGACTAAACAAATGTTTATTAGAAAAAATAAAGTTAGACTTTGGATCCATTTGTGGAAAAAATATATTTTTGAAATATTTTTTTTTTTTTTTGTTAACGATTTAGTAATAAAGAAATCATTAGTAGTATATGTCAAAGAAAAGTTTTCCATATTTGATATGCAGAGGAAGATATAAAGCTTGTAAGATTGATAATCGAAGGTAAGATTTTGAAATTGATGAGAATTTAGCAAATTATCAATTGAATATTTTAATGTAGAATAGTTTTGGAGAAAAAAAAAACCGGGAAATTGAAAAAGGGTGTTTAATTTAAATAATATATATTAAAAGTAAAAATAGCTTTTCATTTTATTGGGATAAATTATTATAGTCAATATTTTATACTCATCAGATAAAATAATTGTTTTTAACACATGATAATGCTGCTTTTAACAATTAATACATTAATCAGAAAATGTTGCCTATTTTTATTATGGCTTTTTTTTTACCGATGTACTATTCTTTATTAGTTTTAATATTGTTCAACGAACAAACATTTTTCAAATCTAGTGATGAATAGCCGAGCTGTAAAAATAACAGAAAAATTATGAATTTCATCAATTTATACTGGATTTTAATACTATTTAATTTTTCATATATTACCTTTGCTCGATGAATTTTGAGCAAAAAAAAAATTTATGCCTTTCTATGTTGAAACTGTAAAAAATGAATGCAAATAAATAAATATTCGATACAAACTAGATAATTAACACTATTGTGATTGTTTTATTATCGAGGGACATATGAAATGTTTTCTTTTAAGTCTAGTCCAACCCTTTTATGTTTCATATTTATATAACGAGAGCCGTTTTATTATAATTAATAAGGGTTATAATGATCCTTCGGAGGCTCGGGGAGAAGGATTAAAAAGGGCAACCTCTTCGTGCATCTCTGAAATTACTCACAGTTATATTTATGCCAACATTTATATGAACGTACACTTTTTCGTTTTCTTTAATTAAAAATAAGTAATAATTACAACCGTTCGGACGTTCTCAAACGTTTCTAAAATTTTAACGAAATCGCGCGTTTTCTTTTTTTTTTTAACATAATATGTTCGAATCATATACATAATAAATATATATATATATATATATATATATATATTTTTTTTTTTTTTTTTTTCTTAAATATATTTCTATATAATATATCGATGAAATGAATGTCGATTTGGAAGAATGAACGTAACATATTTGAGCACTTTCGCGATCATTACATCTTTTGTATTCGAGCATGACCACAATTCAATTGAAAGGTCGCCCGCATAAAAGCTAGATGGAAATTTGCCTTTTATTTAGTGACACTCTCACAGTTTTGCAGAAGGGAAAAGGAAGGAAAATGAAGGAGGGGGGGGGGTGACGGGGGGGACCGTTGTCGAACCCCTTACATATAAAAGTGTAGCAATTTATCATGGTCTCAGGGAGACCCTTGGGCCCTTCGCCGCAATAAAACGACCTATGCGAACGCGAACTTATCCGATGTTCCCTTGAAGGCTCTTAGATTTAGAAACTTGTTCCTCTTTCAACCCTTACAATTTTTATCGGTGTTTTCTAGTGTTTTTTTTTTCTTCTATTTATACACGTATTGTTATTACTATCGAGTCGATGAAATATGACTCGAATAACTGCATCGAATATCGCAAGAATTAATCAATCAAGCTGATATCGATATACGATATAAATCCATTTTCATATCTAATATAAAGTGATCGAAGTCGTTCTTTTTTAATATATATATATATATATATATATATATATATATATATATATATATATATATATATATATATATATATAAATATTTTAAAATATATGAAATAATTTTTTAACAGTAATTCAATATTTTATATGAAATGTTATCGAACTTGTTTTTGATAAACACGGTTCTGATATTAATATATTGTATAATAATATTAAAAAAGGTCATCTGAATTTGCATCCATTTATAATATACATAATTTATATAGAGCTAGTTAAATTTTATCGTCTTATAACGTATATTGAAGTATTATTAAAAGGTTTTAGATTATTTTATTGTGGACTATATAATAATTTCATAATTAATTTTAATATATCTATTTTATAGATTGATAAAAATTCTCTACTTATATAATAATTTAATGTGTTTAATATTATATAATATTTAAATTCAATATATTTAACGAGTTAATCAATAATATTTATGTATGAAAAATTAAAATGTTTTTTTTTTTATATTGAAATTATATTTGAAAGATTCTCTATAATATATGATTTGATCTTGAATATTTAAAAATAATTTTTATTTGCAATTTTATATAAAAGTATATAGTCAAAATAAAAATGACACGTTCGCTCCACTTTTGCGGTAGCAGAATAGACGAAGGCGAGGGTTGCACGGGGGGGGGGGGGTGTTATATTAATGGAATTTTTCCGGAATTTATCGGTAGCAGAGTCTGCAAATATTTATTGCGACAATTTTGCGGTTCTGTTACATCAACACGCGGAAAGCAATTCGAAGGGGGGGGGTCGATTTTGAACGTCGGAATTTCTATAAGGGTGAGTGAGGTTTTTCGGAATAAAACATTAACGCGGCCGGTTGATGGACAGGCCAGAAATCCAACGGAAACGATCGCGCGCCAGGAATTTCGATTAATATTTAACGGTTATGAATTACGAGCAATGGTTATGGCGTGCAATTAATATAAATATTTGACGGTTTTATTAAAATTTAAATAAAAATATACAAAAAAAAAAAACAGTCGATAAATGACTAAAAATCGAATCGATGATACTATATATAATTAGTATTATATATATATATATATATATATATATATATATATATATATATATATATATATATATATATATATATATAAACGAAATCGAATTAAAATTTTAAGGATATTAAAAAAAATTAAGCATTTTATTATTTAAAATTGTCTTATTTTTAATAAATTTTTATATTTGATCAATTATGTGACATTTTTAATTGACGAAAAATCCTTTTTTTGACCGTCGTGTCATCCCTTTTAATAAATAATTTTTCATTGTGAATTTCTATTTAATGTAAAAAAAAAAATTGATCACTTTTGTGTAAAACGATTATTAATAAATATAATACATTAAAATAATTTATTATATTAACGATTTTCATTCGATTTCTAATAGATAAATGTTCATATATGATGGATGTATATTAATATTGACTATATATGGTAAATACACGAGATTAATTTGAATAATGATAATATTCTAGTATGAAACGATTATATATTATAAAAAATAAATATAAATATTATAAATGATATAGGAAATAATATATAAAAATAATGTCGATGTTGCGGTTAGTGTTGTTTAAAGTCATAAGGGATTACGTGACACGTGGCTATTGGTCAAAAACCAATTTCTGGTTTTGTCTATGCGTTACTATGTCACACTTTTCAATATTTAACAGAGGGTGCGAACCTTAATTCGGCCCTTTATCGAATTTTGGCAAAGTGTCCTAAATTAATTTCGGAACTGTCGTTAGCGTTAATAAGGGCCCGCTATGTCGAATTGCTCGCGGGAATATGTGACCTCAGCTATTATAACATTCTTTCTATAATATTAACGAACGCGATCATTTATTCAAATCTATCGACCGTCTATCGTTCGGATTAAGCGATTTGAACTCGGTCACTGTTCGAATGAATTTTAAATATATTATTATTATTGTACTGTGATTAAAAAATAAGGCGAAATTGACATTTAAAACTTCCGGGCATTAGGAAGACAAGTAAATTTTTTTTTCTACGTTGGTAAAACTTCATCTATAACATTTGCCAAGCGTCCGTTTGTCAAAAAGTTTATTTTCGAGTTTTTCTTAACAAAAATTCGACTCATATCATTACGCAACCACCGTATTCGCCCGATTTGGCTCCGTGCGACTTTTGGCTATTCGGTAAACTCCGTAAACTCCAATGCGGGGACGCCGTTTTGACACGATTGAGGAGATAAAAACCGAATCGAAGAAGGTCTTGAAGGCTATATCAGAAAAAAATTGTTTCGAGGACTGGAAAAAGCGTTTGCAAAAGTGTGTTTTATCAGACGGGTTTTACTTTGAAAGATATGAAATTGATTCGGAAGAATAAATAAAGAATTTACATTTTATAAACAAATTCATTTTACTTCTAGATCACAGTGTTACATTTTATTGATTGATTCTATTTGAAATCTGAGAATGACCGAAAGAATATATATTAAATATTTAGAGTTGAAATTTGATAGATCAAATTTGAAGACATCACCTTTTGGCCGTAATCAATTTGAACAAACGAACGAATTTATTCATTTCGCAAGAATATGATAATTTTATCGTGTTACAACGGGCGGACCTTGTAAATGGGGGGGTTTTGCAAAATTCGCTAAATTAATAATAAAACTTCCAAAGAGGGTCGTAAAGGGGTTGATGTGTACTCAACTTTCGACATTACCATGGTCGATGTTGCCGTCGTTGTTGTTGATTCGTTGCAGCGCAACGAATCAAGAAAGGTGGCTCGTCTAAACCCTTAAAACACATTCCTCGAAGGGTGAAAATTATTTCTGAATGCCGAGGGTGTTATTTCGACCCCGTTTTTCGCACAGACGCATTAAGAGAATAATGCACTTCTATTGCAATTGTCGAAATGCAATATAGCTAGATTGCAATCGTCGGAGGGTTGTAAGAAAACAGCAGTTTTTTTATTTTATTTTTGCGCGTAGGGGCAAGGAGGGGGGTGTGAACTATGAAATCGACCCCAAATAATGAGATTAGATGTGTCATCGACGCTTAAAATAAATTACTCATTATGTATAAAGCGACCGTTTTCTTTATATTATTTTTTTTATGCATGGATTAAATTTTAGAAAAAATTAAGACTTATTTATAAAATATTATTTTATATTAGTATATAATATTTTATATACAAAAGAATTTTTATTAAATTTAAAAATTTTTCTCTGTAGAAAAATTCTATAAGGAAGAGTTCATCTTTTTTTTTCTGAGTCACGAGCATATCGCTTATATATTTCGAATAAATATATGATTTTTCATATAAATATTGTAGGTAAATCTATTTTAGACACTTACTAAATTTTAATTTAAATAATATTCATATTATTATTTCTCTGATGAAGGTTAATGTTTATAGTTGAACGTTGCCGCTATCAATAGTTTGTTTTAATTGTCTTTGTAAATTGTAAATGGTAATAATTCTTGCAAGTAATATTGTCGTTATATAAACATGCTTATTACTACATAGTCGTAACGTACGTATAGAATGTAATACGAAAAAAATATATATATATATTTCTAAACATTTTGTAAGGTGTAAAGTTAAAAATGATCTCTACCCCAAACTGTTATTAGTCTAAAAGGCGATCTACATAATAGTAAAGTATTTTAAAAACTTTACCGGACTGCCCTATGTTTTTTTTTCTTCAAAATTTCTACCGTGTTGTAAATGCGTGATACAAATTATAAAACGCTCTTAAAAATTACGTAGATGTGTTAAGTGTATGAGGGGGGCGGTTTGATATTTCAAGCGTGGTGGATATTAAACAGGGTTGCACTTTTACTAAACCAATATATTACAATAATAAATCATACATCAGAATGATGATTTTCATCATGTATTGTAAAAGATTTTAATTATATAATTTAATATTGAATTATTTTTTTTAATATGGATCTTCTTCTACTTCTTCAAGCAGTCTCTTCAAGAAGGTTGGCGATCCACACGGCTAACACAGTTATTCGAAAGAGTTCTATTTACGAACAATTGAAGATCTTTAAGTCATAAATTTTGACGTCTTCCTATTGATTTTTTCATCTGAATTTTTCCTTCCGTAATTATTTGTAGAAGCCTGTATTTATCATTTCTCAAGATGTGTCATTTTACTCAATTTAATTGTTTTCTGGATATTTCTGGAGTATTATTAATTTTCTCCAAAACTTTCTTATTTGTTTATAACTTCCTTACTTTGTCGGTTCAAGATATACTTAGCATTCTTCGGTAGCACCTCATCTCGATGGCTTCCAGACGTTTTTCGGTTCCAGGATCTAATGTCCATGATTCAGCACCGTATAGAAGAACAGAAAAAACGTAACATCTAAGCGCACGTATTTTAAATTCCATGTTTGTGCTTCTATGAATTGCGTTTTAGTTTGTTCTATTCTAGAACGGATCTCCTTCTTGGAGTCATGGATTGCTGTGATATATGTCCTCATCCGATCGTCTTTTTCGGTGTTTTTAAGATGAATATAAATTAGATAAATCGTGTAACAGTTCAGGATTGGAATTGGATACGTATAATTTAACATCGTTTGTTTATTTCTGAGGAAGTTTAGTTTAGATTTCGTTATGTCATACGATTTTTAATGTTCAACCCTGTCAGTTTTAGGGGTCGCAAAGGTGAGTGTGTGTGTGTGTGGTCGTCTACCATCGTCGAGAAACGCTCAGAGCCTTAGCATAAAGGTAAATATACAAGCTGATGAATAATTCCATCGCATGCTAAAAGCATTTTCACGTTAACGTGTTAGCTTACCCGCCTTGCAGAAGTCTGACCTAAAGTAGGCAACGCGGACACCTCATACTTCGGCCATACCCTCGATTCAATCGCCTATAAATTGGATTTTCTTCGAAAATTTTGATGGTCATTCGTCTACAATTTGACATATATATATATATATATATATATATATATATATATATATACCATATATGTCAAAGTATAATAAAAAAATAAACATAGATGTCGCTGTAAAATGTTAATTAATTAATTATTATTAATAAATCGAATAATTGTTAATTATTTTGATTGATTCATAAATAGTCATCGATAATAAACAAATGTCCAAAATTTCAATTTTATTAAATATTGAGAAGTGATCGAAAAATCGATTACAAAAATTCACCCCGACATAATTATAAACAAACAATACAATCAATACGAAATGGACATTATAGAATATACATATATATATATATATATATATATATATATATATATATATATATATATATATATATATTAATACAAATGATATCGGCCAGCGATGCTTTTTTTCCTAATTGCCACTTAATTTATGCCATATCTGCTTTTCTTGTCGTTTTGTTCCTTTGAAATATTCGTGTCCTGAAGGGAAATTGAAGTGGAATAAATGTCGAATGAAAAGAAATAATAAAAAAACGATCATATATTCGACGTTAAAAAAATATTGATTTTTTGAGAAATTTTACGTATCACTAAAAAAAACGTTCTAATTTCGTTCATAATGAACACTTCAAAATGATGTCAAAATATATATATATATATATATATATATATATATATATATATATATATATATATATATTATAAGCGTTTCGTATAAATTCATTAGTAAATGTTTATATTAAGGTTTCGACGTATCATTTTTTATTAACAGAATTCATTATATAAGCATTTTATTTATTATATATTAATGAACGATAATATAGATATAAAAAATTTCTTATAAAATTGGATATTTATAAATTGTGTATATTTTGATATAAAAATAAAATATTATATATATATATATATATATATATATATATATATATATAATATTTTCAAAAGCGTTCATGAAAAAACACGTATAAAAAGCGCGAAAAAAATAGGACGTTTTTAAATAATTGAAAAAAAAAATTAAAACTTATGCATAAACCATATATAATATTATATGAATGGAGTACATGTTGAGTTTGCTAATTCATGTCAGTGGCATTAAAGGCCTTGCGAGAGTACATTTAGTATTTTAGAGCTAGAATTATTTTGTTTGATGTTGCCTGTTGATTCACTAAATATCCATCCACACGTGCATTTCAAACCACACACACACACACACACACACCCACACACATATATAAATACATATATATATATATATATATATATATATATATAAATTAGATATATACAGGTTATATCATTATTTCTCATCATTTTAAAAATATCAAAATATTTATGCTTATGAAAATAAAAATAAAACACTATATATATATATATATATATATATATATATATATATATATATATATATATATATATATATATATATAATTATATAATTGACGTGTTAACTATGTTTGGTGCAAAATATGTCATCATTTTAAGGTCGACTCGCGTATTCGTTTTCGATCGTTTTAAATTTTGCGCCAATTTTAATTTAATTTTAAACTTTTTTTTTGTAAACTTTTGCAAAATTACCTGAAGCGCTTTTTGCTAATCGGAAAAGTTCGCTTTTGAATTATAAGAGCGTATAAATTTTGTACGATTTTAAAACGTATCGTTAAAAGAACGATGTTGATTATTGGCAATTTAAAATTTATATATATATACATATATATATATATATATATATATATATATATATATATATAAATTTAGATATTTTTTATATTTATTTCTAATATTATATTCAGTTTATTGACCAATCGTTGTATGTTTAAAATTACAAAGTCAAAATTTTAAAATATTATGAATTACAATTATAAAAAAATTAACGATATATAAAATATTGAAGAAAAATAGTTCATCATGAAATTTTGCACTATAATAAGAAATTAGAGTCGTCAACTAAACTCATCAACGCTATCAAACATAAATACGAGATTCAATTTTAAGTGAAATACTTTTCGGAGCGTTTCGCTCAAGATTTAGGGATCACGAAGGGTTTATATTGCACTTTTGAAAATTTCGAGATGTTTCATTCACATTTTAGAGCCTGTGTATTTTGCGGAGATTTCGTGAGTAATTCGAGCCGGATTGAGGAAAGGGGGGCGGGATACTAGGGGGAAAATTCGAGTAAAGGGGGGGGGGTCTAGGGGTCGGTTTAAAGTATCGCGTTACTAGCATAAGCCGGACGTATTAATGTACACCTTTTGTGTAAGTTGCAGACATTCTCAAAAACGACAAAGGTACACCCACGTTAATGGACTTATGAACCTTCCTTCCGCATTACATTCTGACACTTCCTGCAATTCCGGTAGCTCGTTCGCCTTATGTTACCATTTATTTTGATCTCGTCTGGCAGAGAAAACGTTTCAGCACGTGTCCACTTCTGCTGAATAACATCGGTCGATCGTCAGGGCTGTGCAAATTTTACATGATTATTAAATTAAAATTTGTATAAATAATATTATCAATATTATATAATACTAATGTGATCAAAAAGTACGGTGAAATTGTCAATTAAAACTCCCGAGTAAATTGTACTTTTTTTTCCTCAGTGTTTTTACAACTCAATTTATTTTAGTTATGCATATCACGATAATGCATAACGTCATACTGCATTGGTTTTTTTGCAAAAAACTCGACTCATATCGTTTAGCAACCACTGTATTCGCCTGATTTGGCTCCGTGCGATATCCGGCTATTCAGCAAACTCAAAAGACCAACGCGGGAACGCCGTTTTAACATGGTTGAGGAGATAAAACCCGAATTGAAGAAGGTCTTGAAGGCTATACCGGAAAAAGACTATTCCGGCTGTTCCGGCTGAGAACTGGAAAAAATGTTGGTAAAATTGCGTTTTATTAGACGGGGATTACTTTAAAGGGGATGAAATTGATTTGGAAGAATATATAAAGAATTTAAATTTTATACACAAATTCACCTTACTTTCGATCACAGTGTTATAATGTGTTTTAACTGTCTATTTTAGATATATTATTGAATGATGAAAATTGAGCAAAATATTTTAAACACTTTAATGCGTAATATTTTATTTGCCGACACTATTTCGATTCAAAACTATAGTTTTAAAAATAAATCTGAGAAACTAAAAACACACTCAAATTTCGAAAGGTTTTCTATGAATTTCGAAAAAATGCTGCCTCTCTATATGGTGCAACTTTTCGCCTATTACTAAATTCATTATGTAGTGTAAATTTCAGTAAAACTCTATACTTTCTACATTTTAGAAAAAAATATATAATTTGTCTGGAATATATATTCAGAAGGTAATATCGACGATTTACAATATTTTTTTTTAATTTTAGGTTTTTTTGTAATTTTTCAATTATAATTATTATTAATTAAAAAAATGTAACGCGATAAAGATTTAAAAAATTATATTAATTCTTCTAAAAGTATCTTATCTAAAGATTGACTCAATAATATTAAAATGAAGTAAACAATCAATCATCAAAAAATATATTATATTTAAAGAATATTAATAGAGCATATATTTATTAGTTTTTTTTTCATATTCATTGGAAAATGAGATTAATATAATATAAATTGAAGCATTAAAATATCGAAAATCGTGTATAAAATGATATAATAACGATAATTGAATGCGTATTGAGGTCATGTTTGTGAAAAATTAATTATTTTTTTTTGACATTGAAAAGTTTCAGTTAAATTTCAATACATTTTTTTTAATTTGTAAGTAAGTTTCGTTCCATTTACATAATTTTAATGTTAAAACTAAGTAACGGGTTTTACAAAATGTTGAATATAGTTAATATGCTAATCGTCATAAAATAGTGAATATTTGTTCATATAGAATATATTGTTAAAATATTATAATTTTACATTTATAGATCAAGAATTTTAAATAATATTTTTTTATTATTATTTGTTTTTTTTATAGAATTGTGAAAAAAATAGTCTCATAGTTTCATATTACAAAATTGTGTGTATATTTTATATATGAAAGGATAATCATAAGCCGTATTTAAGCTTTGAAAATACATTAGTTAATGCTTAATTTCAAAGATCCGTTATTAAAATACAGGGTTTCAGAGGTCGTTTTCCATTATAATTATAATAACATATTTTTGTAATCTTCATAATATGTGATACAGTATAAAATCATATGATTTGTGAAGGAAAAGTGGCACTAAAAGAAAAATATTAAAAAGTATATTAAAAGTCTATTAAATATTGGTGTATTTTTGAGATTATGCATATTATGTATAAAAGTTTTAATATATTGTGAAAATAGTATAATATTTATATATAATTATTTTGAATTTAATCGGACGAAAAAATAATTAATTTTAATTCTTTAAATAAATTGCGTATTTTTAAAATTTATATATTTATATAAAGTTGAGCTTATCGTCACTTGCAAGACTGCAACTAAGTTTTTTTTATATTACATTAAGAAGTGCTTATATTCAGAAACGTAGATAAAAAGTTTCAGATGAACTTTTTCAGGATAAAAGTAGTTACTGACAGACTGTTTCGCGGAATTTTAAATCCGTACAACATTTAGAGATTTCGGGATCTAAATTTCGGATTTGATCCATCGAATGTAACACGGACAAGAAAAGAGGCTGCGATTTTCAACGATGCCAATTTTCGAAAGTGCTAACAAATCCGTCTCTTACATTTTTTTTTTTTTTTGATAAAAAGACGTTCAAACCAAATAAACTCGAATGTTTTACGACGAATTCAATATATATATATATATATATATATATATATATATATATATATATATATATATATATATATATATGTATTGATAGCGATAAGGGATGAAAAAAAAGCCGGCATTATTTTCTCGAGTGTACGTTTCAGTGCAAATTTCGACGAATTTCACTTTCATCCGACGTTATATAATATTTCAGAAGGGCTTTTTCAGAAGCGCATGAAAATTCGATTATGACGTATTTTTTGATAGGTAACCATTGGGATAAACGAAACAAAATTGTTTCGACACGAGGATAATTTAATACAAATTTGCCACGGGACAAAATTCTCTTCCTTCCCGCCGCCCTCTCCCCCTACCCTCCCAGTTTCCGTTTTTTTACGTTTTTATATTTTATTTTGTCGATTTTTTTTCTGATGCCGTTCGTTTGGTCTTTCGAAAATATCAAATGTCCGTATACTGTCTTTTTTTCTTCGTTTCTCTTTCATTTTTGTCTGAAAAAAAGAGAAATGCGTCAATATTTCATATTTCATAATTGACGTTTCATGTTCTGTTTTATGTACTTATATTTCTTATTATTTTCATTTAAGCGTGTTTTATTTTTTTTTACATTTAATTTTGTATCTATTAATTTCACGACTATAAATATGATAGTTGAGAAACAGTGCTTCGAGTATTCTGATTGGTCGTTATGAAATCATTTTTTATTTTTAACTATACTTATAACGTATAATATAAATTTATTCTTGCGTGTTCAAGTTTTTTTTTATGTAATAAATTGCTTCAGAACCGGTTTGCTTATATTTTCGTTCACGACATTTGTAAAAAGAACCGTAGAAACACGAAATTTATATAAAATTACTAAAAAACACCTAATATTTCAATCTACAATTTAAAACATTTAAATTATTTTAAATGACGATGCATATAATATTTTTTATATGATGTGTAATAAATATGAATTAAGTTTATTATTAAGTATATTTTTATTCGCATTCGAGAGAATTTAAATAGCATTTTTATTATTATTTTAAAAAGTTCACATATTAAAAATTTTGATCGTTTCACGAAATCGGAATACATTTTATATCTGAAGGATAATTTATTAAATTAGTGTGTCAAACGGACTTTATCGCACTCGAACGAATAAATAACCGTCGTCTGGGTCACGCACGAGTTGGACACTCGAATACCGGTCACAGTTTGATCATATTATATTATTATATTATGTAAGTACATGTATTCGGTCAAATACACCCTCGGGTTATCCGCACCCCTGATCTCGTTCGCGGATGACTTTACAAAGCAAACAACTTCGGTGCAGATCGTTTCATCGTTTCGTAATGAACGATAACAACCTTCTCCCCTAGAATCCCGGATTTTCGGGATCGAGGACCCCGGTCAGGAGTTTGGACCTTTCAAATCCTGCGATGAAAAGGTGTTACCCTCATTTCGCAAGCTCAAATCTCTAACGAAAACGTATTTCTCGTTGAATTTTCACCTGTTCTCCTTGTGATCGTTATCTGCATCAAGTGCAGAACTTGCTGAAATATGATAATTATGTCAAATGTCTTTGATAAATGATTATTTAAATCGAATATTATTTATTAAAATCTAGTATGAAATGTTTTATAGAATAAATATATTATATATGAGTCGCTTGTTTTGAAAGTGACGTAGGTTCATTTTTACATAATCTTTTCTTTTTAAATTTTTTTTCGTAATACATTTAAAATAATTAAGATTTTTTTCACATGAAAATTTGCTAGTTAACGAAGTGATGAAAGAGTTTATTTTGAAATTGGCGTAAGTCAAATAGTAAGAGCTTCAAATGTGTATTGTTTAATAAAATTTTATGACATTTCATTTTTCTATTTTATTGCTTAGCGTAATCAAAGTGCAGCTAAATTATCAATTTGTAATGAATTAGTTATAAATATAGAACGACATTGATTCACAGCAAAAAGCACGAAATTGAGCTCATATCAGTTAAGCGTAAAATGACTTAAAATCGATTTGAAATATGTATGATTGCATTTTTGATACAAATTATTTTATAAAACTATAAAAAACGAGAATTCACCATTGAAAATATTCGATTTAATACCAAAAAAAAAAATTAAAAATCGAAAAACCCCAAAAATATAAGTGGATATTCAAATTAAACGGTTCGTTCAAATTAAACTTTCATAAACGAATTAATTTGTGTCATCAATATAATATGACAATTTATTTTTTTATTGAAGAGTTATAAAGTGTGATGATATCTTAACTCTTTATGAAAATTAATCATATTTGAAAAGTGTGTTTGTTGGGCAAACAGATCGTCATAATTGAACCTGAATCCTGTTCCTTCCATTACAATGTCGTCGGCGTTTTGTGGATGAGGGTTTAGTGTGGCGATGACGGGGGTATTCGTCAATTAAAATGCGATTTGTTTTCACCATCCCCTCGGAGTATCATCAATCAATCAATTTATACGAAACGACCGCGAGATTCGGCCCCTCACCCTCGCCCTCCGCCCGTTGCCAGATTTCATTGTTCCGATACGAAAGCCGCTCCATCAAATAGAAACCGATACAATTTCGATCGAAATTAATCTTGTGCAATGGAAATATTCCGTCGGATTCGTGAAGCATCTGTGTCGTTTTAGTTTGAAATACTGAAAAAAAAATATATATAATATATATAGATTTTGTATATTTTATACTATATAAATACACAATGTGATGTCGTAGTATTGAATATATATACCATATATAAGAATTAATTCAATATATCGATTCTAAATATACTATATAAAATCAATCAGTTTACAAAAAAATATTATGGATACATCATAATTAACAAAAATCTATAAATATTTCTATCCGATTGACGGAAAATAGAAAGAAATTTTTACTATTAAAGATGTCGTTTAGTAAAAAAGAAAAAGGTTGCGCACGACTAGAGAGCGTTTAATTAAAAGAAAATTACTGAAATTGAATCCTTGAAAATGAAGCAAACGATGTGAATTTATTGCTGTATTGAATTTTTAAAAAAAAAATTGTCTGTAAGCGCGAAGATTCAAAAATATTATTAATTCGTTCCCTGCGGGGGTTTTAAATAATTGCATTAATTAATTAATATAACCAAGCGCCGCCTTGATTTTCTTCGTTTTTTTTTTGAATTTCACTTTTATATTATATATACTTTTATATTTTGTAACCAAAAAAATCTGATATTATATAATATATTAGAACGTTTTTTTCAATTAATTTTCCCAATTATACGCGAGGAAAAAAATTTGTATCATTTTTCCCGTTCGTTTATAAAATGGAAAATCTATATTTTATTAAGCCACTTATGTTTTTATTGTAAATCTTTGTAAATGAAAATTTATGTTATCCTAGTAAATTTTATTCATCATGTATACATAATTAAATTTAATGGAATATACAAATTGTCTGTAAAGTATGAAAGATGTTAAAAATTTATATCAACATCTCAACTTTAATATTTGTAATAAAATATTATATATATATATATATATTATAATTAAAACATTGTGTTTTTAATGAATAAAATTGAATATAAATTAGACATTTTAATTATAATTGAATATATTATTACAAAAATATTTACATGGATTAATTTCATAAAATTTATTATATCGACTCTATATATATATATATATATATATATATATATATATATATATATATATATATATATATATATATAATAGATAGTTAATTATCGATTTATAGTTTATGTATATGTAATTTGATGATTATTTTGAATATTATGTTTATTTTTGTGCTGGTAAAAAAATGCATTTATATTATTAAACATAATACATTCACATTTTAATTCATTTTACAAGAAGAAATATATGTAATGTAGTGATGATAAATATTATATTTGTTATAAAAGTATTATGGTTATTCAATTTTTACAATGTGATTTGTCACAATAAAGACGCCGAAATATAGTGCGCATTTTAAAAGATATAAACACTTTTTTTCTTCGTATTGAATTACTAAACTTTGGATGTTATATTTGTGGAAAGAAGTCTATTTTTTATTTTTGGTTTCGCGTGATTAACCTCCCGATTTCGAATTGGGGACAGTCAGAAACTTTTCGCATTATCGACGTGATAAAATGCGACATTTATTTTCAAATCGATCCGTTTTCGATTCGAATTTAGAAATTGGGACAGCGAATGCGGACCGACGGTTTGCCGCCACTGATTTTCGCATATATATAAAAAAATAAATAAATATAGGACACGCGTATATGTATCAAATATTTTTTTTGATATTCCTATTAAAACGGTCTTTGTTTGTTTAATTTTGAAATATATATAAAAATTTTACATATTTTAAAATTATCATATATTCGGATGAATAATTGATATAAAAACATAAATTTTCGATTTGTGACGTTATTCGCATTTTTATTTGAATTAATAAAATAATTAAAAAAATAATATTCTTCACAATTTATTTGAAAAAATATATGTGATTTAAATATTGAATTGAGATGTCACATATATATTATTTTTTTTATTAATTTTATGATTATAAAAAAGAATATGAAAATTAAACATTGAATAGAAATTTTAACAAGAAACTTAAAAATATATTTTTGATTTCATATGATTGAGACGTCACTGATTTATATATTTTTTTAAAATAATAATTTACGTAATTGAAATAAAATGATATGTATTATTTTTCAGATTAATTTTATTCCAAGTTATTTGTTTATTTATTTGCTTATTCTATATATATATATATATATATATATATATATATATATATATATATATATATATATATATATATATATAATTAGACTTCGAAGAAAAGAAAACTTTCTATGAATATTAATTCGTAATTAAAATGTTGATCATAAAAAAAATATTATATATTTATACAATATAATTATAAATGTTTTTTTTAATAATAAAAAAAAATAGATTGAATATTAATTTTATTTGTTATTTCAGATAAACGATGTTGAACTCTAATTGAATTTCAATTCAATCCATTAACAATATTAAATAATCGACATGCAAATTCGAAATTTTTATCATGCAGCCGTGTTTTTTTTCCATTATTATTATTATTATTCAATATTTTCAATTAAAATTAAAATTTTAATATTACGCTCTTTATTAGTTAGTTATAAAAAGATCAAAATTTTATGATTGAATATCAAATTTTAATTGATATTTATTACTTTCTATGCAATATTTGATAAAAAATCTATTAATTGTATATTTATATATTATAATATTAATAGTACAATAGACAAGTATAAAAAAATAGGACAGGGTTGTCGCTAAGTCCATGCGGGTAGTATTAATGAGACCTAATAATTCAAATCTCTAAGGAACTGAAGCCTTATTCACTTATACACGAATAATATTATAATGCGATTATATAGTATTATAATTATATATATATATATATATATATATATATATGTGTGTGTGTGTGTGTGTGTGTGTAATGGTTTCTTCCGGGCGGACGTGCCCTATCGTTTCCGGTGTCGAGCTTTTGACCGCCCACAGCCGAATATAGACAATAGACCTTAGAAGGGACCCTTTGACGACATTTTAGATAATTTTGACGAGTGTGATTCATCTACTTCTGAAAGCTTTCGAACGGGGTCTCGATTATGATGTTGCTGCTTGGATGCTTTGTCCGTCAAGAGAATTAGTATTCAACTTAACAGATTAACTTTATACTATATATATTGAAAATAATATACAGTTATATATATATATATATATATATATATATATATATATATATATATTAATCGTGAATTCGCAACGAATTTTCATCAATGCAATTAATTTTATATTTTCATTTTATATACGATATTGCAATAGTTCGATAGCTTAATAGTAAAAATTCGACAAATCGACAACGTTATGATGGTTTGATCGTGATTAAAATGCGGTTATTCGTATCAAAATTTATTATTTATCGCTATAATAATGACATTTAAATGTCAAATTTTTTGACTTGTACGAGGTGTTTTTCCCTAGTGTCATATAACCTAAATTTGAAATGTCTCTCAATAAAAAAATAGTATCTATGTACACACACACACACACATATGTATATATATATATATATATATATATATATATAACATCATGATTAAAAAGAAAGGTGAATTTGTTTATAAAATGTAAATTCTTTATTTATGCTTCTAAATCAATTTCATCCCTTCAAAGTAATTCTCGTCTGATAAAACGCAATTTCGCAAACGCTTTTTCCAGTCCTCGAAACAGTCGGAATAGTCTTTTTCCGGTTTAGTCTTCAAGGTTTTTATTTCCTCAATCTTGTCAAAACGGCGTCCCCAAATTGGCCTTTTGAGTTTGTCGTATTGACAGAAGTCGCACGGAGCGAAATCGGGCGAATACGGTGGTTGTGAAACGATATGAGTCGAGTTTTTGACAAAAAAATCGCAAATAGCCAATGTAGTATGACACGGTGCATAATCGTGATGAAAGAACCGAGAGTTGTAAAAACACGTGTAACTCGGAGATAATTAAATCTTATAACAAACAGACGCTTGGAAAATGTAATAGACAGTCCTATCAACCTAGAAAAAAAGATACAATTTTGCTGCCTTCCAAATGTCTAGAAGTTTTAAATGACAATTTCACCTGACTTTTTGATCGCTGTATATATAAAATATTTATTATTATAGTTTTTGATTTATATGATGTTCAATATATTATATAAACGTAGAGATGATTATAATTATAAAAATTATAATGCGTCACCGTTGTCGTAATAAGTATAACATTGAAGCGTTGAAATTAGTAAATCATACACAATTAAGATGTGTTTTCATGCGTTCTTATATTATAAAAAGTATGAATATTTTTGTGCTTTTCGTGCTTTTAGCCGAGACGAATTTTCAATACGAGCAAACCTTTTATCGTATTTCGAGCGTGTTTCGAAGAGGTAATAAACGTGGAACGGGACCAAAAAATAATAATCGTTCTTCAGGTCGGATACCTGATATGTACTTATATATATATATATATATATATATATATGTGTGTGTGTGTGTGTGACGTTGGCTAGGTAAGAGAACGAATGAAACACGAGGAGAATATAGGTACAAAGGGTGGTATATGGGTGGTATAGAGATGAGAAAAAAGGGAGCCCGTTTCGCGAACAAAGGGCGCCAGTAATTTTTCTTATTGATACAACCGTTTGCCCGGCGGGCGAGCAAAGTAGCATGAGAGGCGGGTTTCGAACCGAGACCACGAAGAAAAAGCTTCGAGTCCAAAAATATATATATATATATATATAATAAAAAGAAAAACGAAAATCGCGCTGAAAACACGGCGGCTCATGATATTTTCTCATTAGTAAGAGCCCTGGGGGCGTTCTTAGACCCACTGCTCATTCCTGAAATACTCATCCCCTTCGTTCATCCCCTGTTCTTCGACTCCGATTTTCAGGTATGCGAAAAAGTATCTCGACTCTCGATTACGACGTTTTTATCTTTGATCTGACGTTAAAATGGCGGCGATTGTTTAATTATTACAAATTTCGCCGATAATCTTATATATATATGTATATATATATATATATATATATATATATATATAATATTTTTTAATTTTATATATTTATTTAACCTGTCATACAAATTTTATATCGTAACATATAAATATTAAAATTAAAAATTGTGATTAGTTTTTTAAACTAACGTTCATTTGATAGTAATAATAGTTAAAATCGATCGTAAATGCTGAAATATTTTATGTGAAATCGTATAGTAACAAGTTTTACTACGACATTGCCAAAATTTATATATTAAGTTTAATGATTATTATTATAAAAATATAGTAGCATTTGACAAAAAAAATATTATTTTATATGTGATAAATAAATATAAAATGCAAAGTTGATTTAAATAGTTAAAAATAAACATTTTTTCAAAAATTGTAATTCTAAAAAAAACATTTTCAAACCAATTTATATGAAATACATATAATATTATTAATTTATATATATAAAAAAATAATCTGATTTATTTTTATATATGAAAAATATTATATTAATATAAAAATAACAATTGTAATTAAATATGAAACGTCTTCGTATATCTGGTAACCCTGAGAAATTTTTCTTTCACTTTGTCTGTTCAGATTCTTTTTATTCCATTTGTGGTTTGAAAGAGCACTCCCCCCCCCTCGATTTTCAAATCATATTTTGAATATGTTTTTCTACTTCGTTTCCTTCTTTTTTCTTCATGTCTTTGATTCGTTTTTGCTCTTTTTATCGACTGCAAAATAACAAAAAGAATGTAATTGTTGAGACCCGAGCTATTAACATCGATAACCTTATTTATATATTAATATAATTATTTATGTAAATCTGACCCATTTTAATTATACGATAATATATGTATATATATATATATAATAATAAAATGATTTTGTTATCATTTTTTTTAATCATTATATATATATGTATAACAGTTATTTACATATATATTGTGAGCTTTGTATATTTTAATTAAATATATGTATAAAATCACACACCATTAAGAATTTTTTTATATTCTTTGTATCATATTCGAGTATTAAGAATGATATAATATATTTATATTGAACAATATGTTTCGTGATTACTATTTCTTACAATAGATAATCTGATCTAAGTTCGCTTTTATAAAAATGGAAAGCATTTTTAAAAGATATACGAACGTTTAATATATTGTATGTTTTTAGTGAAATAAATTGTTTGTAATACATGGAAAATTATTATCGTCTAAATTTATTTTTTTATTGTAACATTTGTTTATTATTAATAATTAATATTTAATACAATTTAAAATTATTAAGTTCGTTTATTTATGAAGATTTTTTTTAATTGTATCCATTGCGGCACGCGTACCGCAGATTGAGCGCCGCTGATATATGAAAACCTTTTCTTCGGATGCGGCTTTAGATCAGAAAACTTTTTCTCTTGCAATAATCAAAAGAAAATCGAAGCAAAAGCGCGGCGTAAATAAATTCTTTATAACTTTTATTGGATTGATTTGCTATATGTATATATATATATATATATAAGTGTGTGTGTATGTGTATATAGGTTTATGCATAGCTTTCTTGGTATTCGAATTTTAATAAATAAATTAGTATCTTTATATATATGCGGTTTCGTATGAAGCTATAAACCGAAATGCTCTTTTTTATATATTATATTTTCAATAATAAACGACGATAATATTCATAAATAATGAGCTGTAAATGGAATTAAAATATGATTGTACATTAAATATTTCAATATTGATTATATAATTATTATAATAATTATTAATATATATCATTCGTATTCATATATACAGTTTCAATATGCGATATAAATAGAATCGAACACGTCTTGGTTATATAATAAGAAGTGACATTTATTATGTATTAATCTATTATAATTATGATGTAGTGTTTAATAAATATGTTATATACTACTGTGATAAAAAAGTAAGGCGAAATTGTCATTTAAAACTCTGAATTACGTGTTTTTTATAACTTTTGGTTCGTTCATCACGATAATGCATCGTGTCATATTGTATTGGTCCTTCTCGACTTTTTGCCAAAAACTCAATTCATATCATTCCGCAACCACTGTATTCGTCTGATTTGGCCCCGTGCGACTTTCGGCTATTTAGCAAACTCAAAAAGCCAACGAGGGAACGTCGTTTTGACACTATTGAGAAGATAAATATTGAATCGAAAAAGGTCTTAAAGGCTATAACCGGAAGAAGACTATTCCGACTGTTTCGAGGACTGGAAAAAGCGTTGGCAAAAGTGCATTTTTTCCAAAGCTTGGTATGAAATTGATTTTGAAGAATTTACATTTTATAAACAAATTCACCTCATTTTTTGATCACGGTGTTATAAAATATTTGAAATATTGAATCAGGTGGAAGTGATTGGAGTAATTTTGGTTTTCAATAATCTAGATGGTGTAATCAAAACAGCATTCGCAAAACAACGAGGTTAACGTTTATCGCATCGGTAATCGATGATAAAAAAAAGGTTCAGCGCCACTGAAAATGAAACACCGGCTCACAATGATAAACTTTATTATCGGCCATTAAGCTGCATTATGTATGAAGGAGTGTTGGCGGATGGGCAGACGAGCCGCTGGGAAATCACCGGAAACGCCGGAAAAACTTTTAAATTTTTCATTCATACGCGCTTCTCGCATCGGGATCGGTCCTGTGTGGGGTTTTTCCCGCGCTTGTGTTTTTTGATGGGTCGTTTAGAAGCCACCCCTCCCCCTCACACACCTCACCCATCCACCCCTTATTTTCATTGCAAGCACCCTTTTTGGAATCCGCCCTTAACCATCGAAACGAATCGATTCGAACATAACCCT
Organism: Leptonema lineaticorne; assembly: GCA_024500535.1. Lineage (NCBI taxonomy): Eukaryota > Metazoa > Arthropoda > Insecta > Trichoptera > Hydropsychidae > Leptonema > Leptonema lineaticorne. The sequence continues at coordinate 389,106 of JANIJI010000026.1, read as the reverse complement.
GTATCACGCCGGCCTTAATGTGTTACTTATTAATACCTAATGCGAGCTAGTATCCTTTTTATTTCTATTTTTTTCAATTTTTTTTTTGAAAAAAATACGTTCTTTGGTTTGTTTATGTATGTTTTTTTTTTATATTTTGCTAAATGAATAATTTCAAATTACTATTTAAAATTGCGAAAATCTGGTCATATTGAACGATTTAATTTTAGAAAAAATCACATTTTTCAAATTTATTTTTAAGTTTATTATATGTATTTAAAATATTTATAAATGAATATTCATATATCATGTTTTATAAAGAACAAAAATATATTACATATTTGTTATGCTTTTGTATAAAAAGTTTATATATATATATATATATATATATATATATATATATATATATATATATAAATGAAAATAACCTTCAAAATAAATCTAAGAGTAGTTAGAAAAAAGGTTCATTTTTTAATTTATACAATATAAATAAATTAAATATTTTTAATTATAAATATAGTAAAACTGGTGGTTAATGAACAAATAACATTGCATTTTGATTGGTACTTACCTGTATTATTTGAAAAGGAAAAAAGTATATAATAGTTAAATATATTATCTAATAATAAAAAACAATGGAAAGGGGGTTAAAAATATTTATTTATTTTATTATATATTTAATTTATATATATATATATATATATATATATATATATATATATATTGATATATATATATATATATATATATATATATATATATATATATATATATATATATTGAGCAATTTCTTGTCTATTGTCACGCGTAATATATTTTGATTATCATAGAATTTCATAAAGGTATCGTTGGTGGTTAACACGTGGATTTTTTTTTTTTTACAAACAATATTCATAGAGAATGCGCATTGTTTCTAGGCCATTTGTATGCATCGGCTATGAGGTTTCGTTCGTAACAACGCGAAACCGGAAACCAGAAACCAGAAAATGATAAATGTCGGGAAATTGCGCGATAACTCTTGGAGCAGTTTGCGGCCGTTTGTGAATGTTTGTCGCCGTTTAAACGCGGTCTTGGACGGAAATGAAAATTCGAATTTTTGTGTGTATGTTCAGTTTGTATTGTGATGTTTATTAATTCGCCTATCGCACAATATACATTCACTATACGATTAGATATGAATCACTTTTCGGCGCGCACGAGTCCCACTCGTCTATTGGTAAACGATCAAGATCAATTTTTTTACAGTGAAAAGATGTTTACTATGCTATATAAATATATATATATATATATATATATATATATATATATATATATATATATATATATATATATCGTAAACATTGAAATGCGTATAAATAGTTGTTCAAAGTGAAATTAGTGTACTTATGCCAATTGTGTTTCTGTATTGTGCGTTCGTCGGTATATCGCATAAACATCACGCTCGGTTTAACCCTTTTACGCCCAAGTCAACATTCGTTCGTGCAATATTAACAGAATAATCACATATTCCATTTGAATTATGCACCTTTACGCGATTTCAACCCCTTTTGCGCGGATTACTTTGCCTAGCGCGTCAGACGTAATTAAAAATTAATGTTTCATCGCGAGGTTCACTTTTGGTACACGTTTGTTACTTATGATAACCCCTTAACACCCTGCATCCAATCTGAGAGTTCGGTTTTGCTCTTTTAAAAAAAAAAAAATAAAATTAAAAAAAATAGATTCATACGATTTAAAATTTATTTTATATACGATTTGTAATTATGCGACATTAATTTAACTAATAGAAAATAGCAATTAAATACTTTTTTAAATTACTCTTTTATAGAATGAAATTTACAATTTCATATTATTTATAGAATATATGTAATAAGATTGTAATCAAGTAAATATTCTCAGGTGTTTAATATATATATATATATATATATATATATATATATATATATATATATATATATATATATATATATATATATTGAGTCTATTAGTCGTTAAACTCTTCGATATTAACATTTACATAAAGTTTACAGACATTTGATGGTATTTCATACTCTGGCATATGCATGCATTAGAATATTGTCTACACCATAAAATATCTTTATGTCTCCCTTTACTTTCCTTTCCCCTGCTAATATATTTACGTTTACAAAAGCCATCAGAATACATACGAGTCAAGTGAATATGTTGAATAATATGATATATGATTTTGATAAAAATTTTAATCAATTAATAATATATATATATATATATATATATATATATATATATATATATATATATATATATATTACATATATTACAAATCAATTTCATTTCCATCAAAGTAATCTCCCGTCCGATAAAACGAACTTTTGCCAATGATTCTTCCAGTCTTCGAAACAGTCTTTTTCCGTTATAGCCTCCAAGACCTTCTTCGATTCGGTTTTTATTTCTTTAATCGTGTCAAAACGGCGTCTTCAAATTGGCCTTTTGAATTTTTGTCAAATAGCCAGAAGAATATTTTTTTTTTACCTCATTACATAATTAAGTATTGAAAAGTTTTCGTTGTACATAAATGAAAGAATCGTAAGGTAAACTTTAGTCAAATTTAAAGCTGCAAATGGAAGAACAATGGTTTGGGGTTATATAGAAAATATTGGTATTTCTTACAAACTTTGGTTTATGGTCGTTCGCGGAGACGGTTACGACGCAAAGCAACAATGGAGAGATTGTTCTTTATTGACGTCTACCCGTTTTATTTTCAGACAGTTCAAGTCACTGAATAAACAGTTTCGACTGAATTTTGAAAATTGTGTCAAAGAAGGCACCACAAAATTAATGATGAAGGATGGAGAATGAATAAGTCGAGTTTTCATAACATAATTTTTTTTAATTGATTATAGAAAATTGATAATGTTTTCAAAATATTTGTAAAGATTATTAAATACATTTTTTTATTTTAACATCATTTTAAGAATATTAAATAAATAAAAGTGACGTGGTATTTTTATAAATTTATAATGATTTTTTTTCAATAAATCAATTTTTGATACGATTTTTTTTATATTTATCGCAGTAAATTTTAATTAACTATTTTTCTTTCAATTTTATATTACATTATCTAATATTTAATTGTCTTTATTGTAATATTAATGATCAAATAATGTAAGATAATTTTGATATTACTCTTCTTTTTCATTCTTCAATAAATAAATAATTAATATATATATATATATATATATATATATATGTATATATATATATATATATATATATATATATATGTATATATATATATATATGTATATATATATATATATATATATATATGTATATATATATATATATATATATATATATATATATGTATTCTTTTTGAATTATTTTAATAAGAAACGGCAAAGCAAAGATTATATTAACGAAACATTAATATATAATATACACTCGAGAGACAATTGATTTTTATTAGACGAAAAAAAAATTTAATTGCGCGACATTTTATAAACTAAATCATAAAAAAAGACATAACGAATTTTATATACATACACACACACATATATATATATATATATATATATATATATATATATATAAAAGAGATCCATTTAATTACCGTTAATTAAAAGACCTACGTTAATTCATATAAATGCTCACATCTCTACATACATATTCTATTCCATTTTTTTTCGCAACATTTATAAATGATTCATAACCGGCGTTGAATATATATATATATATATATATATATATATATATATATATATATATATATATATATAATGAGTGTGTATGTATATTTCGGATGACATCATATAATTAATAATTTCACATTCTTTTATCTTTTACCGCCGGACAAAGTTGTAGGATTAGCGAACATCAGAGTCGACCATTTGACCGCAAGTCTAGTACTAGATCTGTAGCTTTATGCGACTCTCCATTAGTACTACTTTTGCTCTTTGTGCACTTAAACATTCCCGTACACACACACACACACACACACACACACACACACACACACACATATATATATATATATAATTATACATCAAATGTGCTTTTGAAATGTGTAATGCGACATTCTGACGTTGATAGAATAAATTTAAATGAATGATAAAAAATTAACGAAAAAAAAATTATGCGGAAATTGATATATTTAATACATAATGCGTTATATATTTACACAAAAATACCGTATACTATTAATATTGATAATTAAAATATTTATTACAATATTCTTAATCGAAATCCAAGTTGAGATATTTTCCATATAATCAGTTAAATATTATAGATAATATTTTATATAATATTTTACATATGTCGTTTAAATAATATAGTAATTCTTAACTTATCGCAATTTTTATTATAATATTTATACATTATTTTAATACCTATTACATTATTTTTAAGTCTTTATAAAACCTATTCACATACTTATATACTATATAATCTTTTCAATAGTATTTTGTTTATATTTTTAAAAGTTTATATATATATATATATATATATATATATATATATATATGTATGTATATATATATATATATATAAACTTTTTAAATTTTTAAACTTAGTTAATTTTAAAATTTTAATATAGATGCTTAACAAAAATGATGATATTTTTTTTGAAAATATTGAATAAAAAAAACCTAGTTAAATAGTGAACCTCTAAATAGAAAAAGATTACTATAATGATGACGTTGTATTTTTAACACGACCACTTTTGGTTTAATATCATATATAAAATTTCGTTATCATTTGAAGATGAATAAAAAAACGATTTCTCCATTTCTCGGAAAAACGGCGAAAAGATGTCGTAAAATTGCGGAAAAAAAAAATATTTACGATGCGATAATTTATTCGCAACACAAAACCGGCCTTCGAAAGGTTTAATTGTGCATTAATAATTGGCAGATTTGACCGAATTTCGAATTTTGAATTGTACACACAATTTGATGCATCATAACTCGCAATGATTGTTGACGATCGCTTTAGGGTTTTGAATGCACAATAGAATAAACAAACGGTTTCTTTGTATTTGCCGACGCTTGTATGTACTGTAAATAACGTTGCATCGTCGATTAATTACAATGTAATTAGGCTAGTCAACAAACGAATATTGCGTTAGTGTATTTCATATATCGATCGACTTATATATATATATATATATATATATACATATATATATATATATATATATATATATATATATACATATATATATATATATATATATATATATATATATTGCTATTTATTTTTATAATTTTCCAGTATTGAAAATATAGTTTATTTAAATATTTTTTTTATTCAAATTTTGATATTTTTCTATTATATATATATATATATATATATATATATATATATATATATATATATATATATATATTAAAGCTATTTAAAGCAATTGCATTCAAAGATATGTGAAATCTGCGAAAGCGCTTAGTGCAACGGTTCAGAGAACCTCTTTTAGTGTTTGAATATCTGAAATTTTCACATTGAAAGAAATTCTACATTTAAATATATATATATATATATATATATATATATATATATATATATATATATTTTACTATACAATATATTTAAGTATGCCATATAAAAAAGTGAAGAAATTCATGTGAAAGCATTTGACATGACACTAATTTCCTTAGGGGACTTTAGAATTGCAATATTTTTTTATATATATTCAAACACTTTATTATTATTGTATATAAAAAATATAAGAATTGTCAATTTTATACGTATAAAGATATAAACGATGGAATTTTAATATTATAAAAATTAAATTTATAAAACAAAAATAATGGATGAAAATTGATATTGATTTTTAAAGCGTTTCATTTAAAGTAAAAATATATACGAAGAGTTTTGATATTTGTATCGATATTAAGATGAATAAAATATTGTTTTAATTATAAACTATTATAATAATTGGACATATAATAATCGTTATATTTTGTTTAAAGTTAATAATTTATAATATTATAAAATGAAATTAAAATCATGAGTCTAATAATTGTAAAGGCACATTTGTTAGCAATTTGATAATTATGATTATTTTTGTTCTCTCTGAATCGGATAATTTTTCTATTGTTTTTTTTCAGAGAATTTTAGGGTTAAGGATATACAAAAAAAAAAACCAAAAGGGAACGAAAAAAAAGACAACACTAACAACAAAACAAAACGCCGTTTCCATTTCGTGCTCGGGGGCGAACGGGGCAAACGACGATAATTCGCCGTTATCTCGGCGTATTTTTCCCGTTTCAGCGGGAAAGCCAACAAGTTTTTAGCTGAAGGAAAATGAAGAGTCCGATCGCGATTTTTCCGGGACAAAAATGGGATGAAACGGTCGAGATATGGAGCTGTCGCCATCGGATATATTTAGTAAAAAAGGAGCCTAGATCGGGGGATGGGGGGGGGTGTTTGGGGGTGAGGTTATGGGGAGGAGGAAGGGAGGATTCTCGCTTCAGGCTTTTCCGTGTCTTTTGAGTCTTTTCATGAATTTTTCATTCGGCTTAAAAAAAACCTTCACGACGAAAAATTTTCACCTTGAAAGCATCAGAAATGTCGTCGTTTTTCCTTTTTTCGACATAAAAAAATGAAACTATCGAAAATTTATTAATAGTACTGAGCCACATTTTAAATCGAATTTTAACATTTCTATTGTTATTATTATTTTCTATCAAAAATTTAACTTATAAATATTTACATATTTACGCATCACAATAATGAAAAATATAAAACATCAAATGAAACAAATTATTTAGCATAGATCACAGATGGCGTTGTTTCTTTTAGCAGAGACATATTTTACTTTATTTCTTTTTAGAAAGTTCTGCTCGTATTGACGCAGGAAAAAAGTCAAGGGTTGAAAACAACGTCTTCTTACACGGGGTTAAATTAGGGTTTTTTTGCGGCGGGTGCAGTGAAATGGATACAACGAAAACGAATACATTTAGAAAGCTAATAGCCCGTAACGTTTTAAAACGTCGTTAAGCGAGATTGCGTGAGTGAGCGTGAGTTACAAACGTGAGCACACGTGATTGCTGTTTATTTCATTTTATCACATCACACACGAATGCATACTTATATGTACATATATATATATATATATATATATATATATATATATATATACATATATATATATATATATATATATATACATATATATATATATATATATATATATATATATATATATATATATATATATATATATATATATATATATAAAGAAGCATATTATTGTGAGGGCGAAAAATTATGTGTGGTTTTTCGCTGATAAATCTGACCATGCGAAACAACATTTTCAACAATTTGAATATTTTTTGTATAAAAAAATATTAGTGACGACATTCGACGTAATCGTGTTGTTATTTATATGAATCCAATTCTCATTATTATTTATAAAATATATATTATATTGAATAAAATGTTGGATAATAAAAAAAAATATAAATAAGGATTAAAAATAGTAGATATGTATAGAAAAAAAAAAGATTATTACTAATTTAAAATTTTTTTAGGTATATTTCATAGGTATATTTTATATAAAATGTATATATATTTTAGTATAAATTAATTTTTTCCGTGATCAATTTTATAATGTTATTATCATGTTGTCGTTAAAATTTACGAAATTGTATCCATCATAATTTACGATTTTGTTTTTTTTCGAAAATGTAATATAAGGAAGCGTATTTGATGGCGAAAAAAAAACAGAATCATTGTACGGAAGTTGAAAGTTTAATTTGAAGTAAAACACTCTAATATGTTGGCTCGGCGGAAGCGCTTTTATTCGCTCACTCGCTTATGTGAATATATAGGTTGCGGTTTAAAATTTTAATAATATAATTTTTGTATTTTTAAAATAAAATTTAAAAAGCATTTTCAATTTCAATATATATATATATATATATATATATATATATATATATATATATATATATATATCGCGAATTTAAAAAAAATTGATATCACTATTTAATATGTCTTTAACTATTAGATAGCAGTGGTAAAATGCTGGATCAAATTTTGAAAAAACTGAAACGATCAACGATAATTGTTGACAAAATCGCGTAACGAAAATTTTTAATCGAGAGAACCGTAAAAAGTATTCGAAAATAGGTCTATACCTATTTTCGAATACTTTTTACAAGAGAATGACAACATTTACGCAAAATATGAATGGAACATTTTAAATGTAGAATTTTATTCGTAAGTATATACTTTTTGATTACGAACTATGATTTTGTAGATAAAGCCGGAAAATTAAAAATTGGTAGAATTTTGAAAAGTTTTTCACGAAATTCAGATGGAAGTCCCATTTTTAGTGAAACTTTTTCGGATCCTCTTTCACCTCGTTATGTAGAATATATTTCCAAAAAGAAACTTCAAGATATAGAAGAAAAATGAAAAAAAAAAATCTAATTTGATTGTACTATAATATATTTCAATTTTTATATTGATATGCGCATACGCATACCTAAATTCATATAAAATCTGCGCATGCGCATTATTTTTATCCATGTATCATTCGTTAACACCTTTGCGCATGCGCATTCATAACCTAACTGTTTCGTCTTACAATTGGTCAGTTTATAATAGTCAGCCATAGCTGTGATAAAACCATAAGTTTTCAAACTTTCGTATAACATACGTATACGTATTAAAATTTTGATATTTCTAATAATGACATATAATATTAAATTAATATTGTAATAAAATTATGCATTCTAAGGTTAATTATGAATATAATGACAGTGGATTGTCCATAAATACGACTAAAACTAAAATAAAAACAATTATGTTTTTGGTGTGATGATATTGAACAAGTAATGAATGTTCTATAAATACTTGGCGACATATATTACAGCAAGAATAGAACAAGCTAGAATGCAATTCATAGCCATGAAAAGTTACGTCTTTCTCGTTCTTATATATGGTGCTGAAACATGGATAATAAACCATGGAAATAAACGTCTGGAAGCTTTAGAGATGTGGTGCGATCGGAAAATACTAAGAATATCTTGGAGCGACAAAGCAGTAAATAGATATGGAAAAAAAGAAAAATACTGAAAACTGATATATCTTGATTAATTATAAATAGACTTCCCTTCAGATAATTTTGTAAGGATAAATTCAGGGGAAAAGAAAAGAATGACCGTGTCTAAAGTTTAGTCAACAAAAAGAATACTATCAGGTGTAGTTAATTATTTTATGAAATATTATTAACCATTATACATATAAATTCTTTCTTATTGCAAAAGTAATATAGTTATAGTGCTTTATAAAATAAAAACTGACGATGTGGTGAGTTTGAACATTTTTACTGTATTCGAATTTATTGATTTATACTTTACACATATATAAATATATATTTTTTAAATTAAAAAAAAAACAATATGCACAAAAAAGGGCTCCAACTGTATGATTTTTTTTAAATATCATAAAGATATGTATCAAAAACACAAGCGTCCAGATCATCATGCCCCCCATTTTCATTCTTTTTACGCGGCATTTATTTTTACGCGCGCATGCGCTTCCTCTTCAGGAGGGGGGACGGACGCGCGAAGGGGTCAAAACGTGGGGTAATTACGGCGCACGTACGCCGGTTTAATTTCGCGCCTATTTATTATACATGCAGCCGGCTCTGGTGTGCCGTCATTACGTATTAAACGGGCCAAATGTGTCTGTGTGTTTTTGCGTGATCGTACAAGTGTGTGTGTGTGTGTGTGTGCGTGCGCAAGAAAGGGCGCGAAGAGGTTAATATGCGAATTTAATTACTCGTACAGCATTTCGGCAGCATTAATAATTGTGATTGTTTCCTGCAGTGAATGCGTTATATATATATATATATATATATATATATATATATATATATATATATATATATTATACGATTCATTTTTACTTTTTTGTGTTCATATTTTTTTTAATATAATTATAAAATAATATTATGAATTTAATTTATATTTGCAACGTTTTTCATATGCAATATTTGCTTTGTTTCAAACGTTTGCAACGAAGCAAAGTATATACCATATGTATTAAAAAATAGAAACTCAATTGAAAAAAAAATATAATATTAAATATTATTTTTGAGACTTTTCCAAATAATCAATTTATTTGAAAAACAAATTCTTTTTTCCGTTCATTTTAAAAAACATCATTCAAATGTTTAAATTACTATTTTCATATCATTTATTCAAATCGTAGCGATTTGAATAAATAATATTTATTTTAAAGTCGAATTTAAATTATATATATATATATATATATATATATATATATATATATATATATATAATAGAAGAATTAATACAAGACTCACGAATATCGTCGTGAATTTAATATAAATCTAATGGAGATTTGAGATATTATTTCGACGAATAATTTTAGTTAATTAGCATTGTTGTAGTTTCACCATCCCAAAAGTTAACATCATCCAATTTACCCCGTTCGCATTCGAAGGTTCATGAATATCATCCCCAAATAGATTTCAAGTCGGTTTGATACCGAGATGAGAATTTTATGTAATTCAAAACCGAGTTGAAACTTGGCACTTATATTTACAATGCAATAATATAATACAATTAATGTATCGCTCGTATATATATATATATATATATATATATATATATATATATATATATATATTATTGGAATAAATTATTGATGTTATATAATTATATTGTATGATAGTATTGAACAATAAACGCGTGGACAAATCTTGTACGTAGCCGAATGTACGTGAGCCGAATGTTGACGATCCCTGCACCTGCGAGTGTAAAAATCGACGACCGAAGAAAGAATGATTTATAAACGTGTATTACCGACGACACTAACTAATGGTCATGACTCTTGAGGTGTGGAAGAGTGCGAATGGTGTGAACACGGCGAGCCACATCGCCGTCTCACACTTTCGGCCAGGGGTTTGCACAACAGGGACGGGACGCGACGTAAAAAGCCGACGTACGAACGGGACGCAGCCAACGTGGCCCGGAAAAGTTTCCACGGGGGAAAGTTAAATGCGGTGGAAATGTAATCAACGAGCTCACACCATCGACAACTTTGCCCAACAATACATCCCCCCCCCCGCCATTTGCAATACGAGATGCGAAATTGAATAACGGCAACGAAGGGTGTTCAAAGGAAGAAGGGATCAAACAAATCGACCGAAACTAAAATAAAAAATAAATAAATAAATGTTTATATATATATAAGTGCACGCTCCCGATTATCCGTGGAAAATCGTAACGGAAGAAAGCGACCCGGTTTTCCTACACAAATAGAGTCCTTTTCCGATTTTCACCCGATTGAATAGCGTATGTTTGTTCGAGTTGCGCAAAATTCCGATTTCAATTGGAATTCAACACAAATTCAAAATATACTTGTTTATCATCTATAATAGTATTTTTTAAATACAATTGCATATTGTTTATTACAATTTTTTATTATAAAGTATATATATATATATATATATATATATATATATATATATATTTATATTTTTAACTATATTCGTAATATATTGTTCTTAAATAAGTCTTATCAATAATTATAAAATTTTAAATAGAACAATACAAACTGTGATCATTGTGATTAAAATGTTTATAAATATATATAAAAATTATAATAACACAATAATCCTTCGCTGATGACGATTATATTTTATGATTTGACTACTCGTAAGAGAAAATTCATTAAATAAGAATGTTATTTTTATTTTAATTTTTATACTGTATTTAAATATATACAAAATATATAATATTATGAGTCTTTATATTATAAATCCTCTCTATAGACTAATTCACTACATAATCCTTTTAATTCCTTTAATAATCTTTCACATATTATTATAACTGTTTATTTTAATACTCCCTCTCAAATGTTTATATATGTATATATATATATATATATATATATATATATATATATATATATATATATAAATATAATTTGATATGTAGACCTTTAATAAAAAACCATCATAAATATTAATATATTAAAAAAAAATATTTTCTGAAAATTTATGAAATAGCAAATTTTTGATAAATGAATATTAAAAATAGAAGGCAATGAAAGGTTATATATTTTTTCCGTATAAATATTTATTATTATGAAAATTATAAAATGGGTAATAAAACTGTTTAGTGGTGGATTAAATTCACCCTATGTATGGATAATCGAGAGTATATATATATATATATATATATATATATATATATATATATATATGTATATATATATATATATATATATATATATATATATATATATATATATATAATCTATTCAGTTTAAATGAGTTAAGTTAACGGCACGTGAAGTAATCAGAGTGCTGTGACATATGCTCGAATGATTCGATTATTTTTTTTTATTTATAAAATGCGACTCCCTCTTTACATACTCGTGCGTGATTCAGATTGCGAATCTCGAATTTATTTTTTTTCAAAGCGGGGCGTGTTTTTTTTTCGGGTTATAAATTTCAGTTACCTAAGTGTACCGTTTCTATTTCTATTTGAATAGTTGCGTTTTTGTATCAAATATAAATTAAACGTTATAAACTTTTAATTAAAATATATATTATATATGGATATATAATATAAATATTTATATAATATATATTTTATTAATTTCAACGGCAAACTTATTCTTCGTTCGACTTGAACGGTTATTTTGCGGAATTCACTAACTGTGTTAATTGAGAATTGTTGTATACCTTCACATAAATAATTAATTATTACGGTTTATATAAATATTTAAAACGGGGGGGCGGGGGAGATGGTCGATAGCTCAAGTTTAGCGCGATACAATTTTAACGCGCACTCAGCGTATTCTATATGGTATACCGTATGGGGGGTGGGGTGGGGAGGGGAGTTGTATTTAATGTTTATTTAAATTTTTATTAAGGCGAAAAGCTAATAAATAAAGCAAAAAATTAATCATGCGTTTATCTAGTATATTTTCTTGTGAATTTTAAATATTATGATTTTATACAAAAATTGTATACGCATTATGATTATGATGTAATTTATAATAATTTCAAATTATGTTCTATTTTTGGGGATGAAAGTGTATATGTGATAATTTTATATTTCGCTGTAAAGAAAATGGGAATTTATAGACGAATAAAATATATTTTAAGAAGTTTTATTTTCAAATATTTATTTTAAAATATGAATTTTATGTGTATTTTTTATACAAAAAATAAATAATTGTGATTGTTGAAGTCTATTTTTTTATTTCATGTACACACAAACACACACACACACACACACACACACACACACACACACACACACATATATATATATATATATATATATAAAGGTCACTTCATTTATATTGTACAATATTATAAATTCAATATAATAATTATTCGGACGAAAATGAAGAATTCTTTTAGCGCGCTAATAAATTCACAAAAAAATTTCATCAAAAATTAGACAATCGGATGAAATTTTTGGCTTAAATTTTTTACGATCACGATAATGATGCATAAGTACAGCATAAATTTTGGGATTTTATCGGATTTTCTTCGTCTGAAACGGGTATTTCGAATATTTGCATAAAACGCGCGAAATAAGCTTTCAACAGATTCTCGCATTGATAAAAAAGAAAATATTATACTAATGCAATATATATATATTTATATTGTCGTAAAAATAATATATATTCATCTATAATATTTTTTTGAACCTTTGCATACGAATTCGTCAGCTTTGCACACGTTTTCAACGTAAATTTTCTACAATATAATATATTTATTATTCAAATATATGAGCGAAAATATTACACACACACACACACACACACACATACACACACACACACACACATATATATATATATATATATTCATCTAATAAAATAAGTTTAATAAAAAATATATATATAAATAATTGAGAGAGTGTATTATTTATGCAATAGTTCGCCGGATTACGTGTACAAGTTTATTTTGTAATCTACATAATTCCACAATTCTGCTCATCTTGAATTATTCAGTTTATCTTAATTTCAGGAGATGTGAAGGATTATTCGACTTTTCAGTTCTATTCTTCAATTTATATACAATTCTAAATAAATATGAATTATAATTACGTCGTTTTCATAATCGTTTCACTAACTTTATATATTATATTTTGTATAGTTTTTTCATTATATTATTATTCAGACTTTATTTTTTTTATATACAAAAATTATTTATCACTTTTATAATTGAATATGATTAAAAAAAATAATATAATATTATTATACAATATATACCATAAGTACGGTTATTTTCATTATTAAAAAAGGGAAAATGTGATATAATATTTTTTACCATATTTGGTTTATTCAAGTCGTCCATCGGGCAAATTTTAAAAAAAAATTCAGTATGCTATGATTAAATAACAATTTTTTAATTAAATATAATTTTTAAATACTTAATTTAAATGTTGATAATATGATTTTATATAATCAATACATGCGATTATTTTCATTCTGTTTCCAATTTATGGTACGCAAGATTATATATATATATATATATATATATATATATATATATATATATATATATATAAATGTTTTTAATCATATTAAGCTTATTTCGGTCGACCATTGGACAAATTTTTACCGTATGCTACGGTTCAACCAATTTTATCAGGTTGTGTATATCCGAGTCTGAATTTGATTTTCCAACATCTACCTGTACACACACACACACACATATATATATATATATATATTTGTGGGTGTTTGTGTGTAATAGGTACAACGGCGGGAATCTGGCGAAATATGGATGGTTTATTTGGATGCATAATACAGCAAAGCCACTTGCCGCTCTCACGTAATGGATTATCTTCCCCACTTAACCTTTGTACGTCAAACAAAACGAGGATATATTACTCCCAAACAAACACTTCCCCTACACGATACCCGTCTCGTCCCGCGCGAAAGCCTTATTATGGTGCCCGTGGAACCTCAGGAGGCCTCATTCTCAAAATTCTCACACACGCGCATATGAGCAACTACATCCATACATACATACATACACCCCTTCATTGCTTGCGAATAACAAAGCCCCTTTTCGCCGGAAAAATCCGACTAAAGTCCGGATATATATATATATATATATATATATATATATATATATATATATATATATATATATATACGAGAGATGAGGACGAAGAAAACGCTGAGGGGTTGCTTTATGAGTGATTAACGGCTGGACCGCAACACTACAATACCTTTTGTAATATCAAATTCGGCTTCTGAATTTCCATCGAATTTGTTCATATAATTAGCAATGTTATTAACTTTGTCAATCTACGATGCGTTTTCATATATATATATATATATATATATTTAATTAATTTCATACAAATATAATTGATAAATGTCTGATATATAGTCTTATATTTTCATGTGTTGTACGATATTAGTATGTTACCACAATATTTCTATTATGATAGTGCTGTATTGTTATATGTAATACGTTATTGTCAGATGTAACAATATTTTCTTATATAACATTGTATATTTTTATATTGTATTTTATATGAAAATATAAATTTAATTATTTTATATAAAAACGACATCGTTCATATATGAAACATTATATATATATATATATATATATATATATATATATATATATATATATATATATATATATTATTGAGATTTGTTGTGTATTTTATTGTGAATTTTGCATTTTGTGTGAAACGTTCGTGTGCATTATTTGACATTTTTATACGATGCAAATGTCATTCTTCATTTGAGATACACGTTAGAAATCTTTTATCGCACTTTATTTATTTATTTATTTCTTTTTTTTAAAGAAAAGTTAAGTAAATTTGTGTCAACCGCAAATAGCTTGACATATCCATGTGAAATGCAATATATTCTAACGTTAGCGTTAACTAAATGTTCAATATGACTGACTTGTGTGTCACAATTTATTGGTTCAAAGCTATTTATCGATTTTTTATTTATTTATTTTTTTTAAATATTACAAAATTTGTATTACAGTTAGTATTTATAAAAAAAAACGTAAAAATATAATTCTTATACATTATATATATATATATATATTTTTTTTTTCAATTATAACCAGATCTTAAATCATGTATAATATACAAAGAAATGTTTTTTTTAATATTAATTATTTTTAATTTAAGACTATTTATTAATTTATATGCTATTTATTAATTTTGCTGATGTTTTTCAAAATAAATATTAAAAATTTCATCGCTGAATTTTGTAATAAAACACATCTAATAAAGCGGATTTTGCAAATTTTATATCTAAAGGTTTTAATCTACCTTTACCTTTCTGATAAATCATTCAGTATCCCCTTTTAAAGCGCACACTTTCCTTAAAATATTATATTATTTATAAAATGAGCTTTACGTTCATGATAAACAAAAATATTTCAGTCATAGATTGGTGTAAATTAAACGATTTCAACTGATTGAAAAATAAATTTAAATTTTGTAAATAAAATTTTTGAAGAATTGTCATTTTGCGGGTTAATATTTTGTCATGTTTTTCTTTTTTTATTTGAATTATAATTTTACTATACAAATTGTAAAACGTCTTCAAACGGGAAAAACTTTGAAGACGTATATTTTTCGCATTACATACATACACATATTGTTTTATTTATCTTGTTTCAATACACGTATTGTACGAAAGAAACTAAATATCATCTTTGTATATTTATTTATTCAACACTTTCATTCCCACAACGAGTTTTCATGCGAGTATTATCCTGTAAAATTCATGCGAAATGCTTCAAAAATCGATAAGTGCTCCTTCTGCATAATATTAATATTATATTATATTAAAGAGCCGTTACCTGGCAATATTGAATTGAAAATGTTTTATCAATCAATAAAATATTTGTTATCAGAAACGTCTAGACGCGGTTTTCTATACGATTTGTAATTTGACGAAACGTTATTTTCATTTTCTTCATTAGAAATGTTCGTATTAATTATGTAATTAATTTGATAAAGAAAAATATGATGATAGAATAGTTGATTTTTTTTTAATATATTTGTTTCATATAAATTTATATAGATGACGTTATAGCGAATCGATTTTTCGAATGAATTTTTAACTACGTGTGACGCGTAAAGTTGTCGCATTTTCCGCGTTGAAAGTTTCGCACACTTGTACCGTTTGGTTTTTATAAGAGTCGCGGATTTTGTGCTGTCTTTCCGAAGACTTGCTAAGTGTCTCGCGAAATGTTCGCGAAAATATTTCATAGCTTTGAAGGAGAGAAAAAAAAAATGGAGAGAAGAAAAAAAAAGAAAGAATATTTGAAAAGTTTGTAGCGTTCAACACGTAAAATCGTTCTGCGGATTGGAAAATTCGCGGAAAAACTTCGAACTGAACGTCGCAAACTTATTAAATAAGTTCGCGGAAAACGCGTTCATTTTTGCGCTTGCGAATTAGTTTTTTTTATATTATATATATTTGTATATATAATATATAGATATAAGAAAAATATTAAAATATTTTGAAGCTTGATGGTATGTTTTGATTTAAATAAATTATTAACGCTATAGTACTTTCTGATTTTAGTATTTCAATATATATATATATATATATATATATATATATATATATATATATATATATATATATATATATCATGACCAAAGTGCGGTTCGCGGGCCAAATGCAGCCCTTTGGGCTAGTCAATCAGATCCGTGACATGTATTTTATATTTTTATTCAGTCCATCATCCTAAAATCAAATTTTTCGTGTTTGGTTTGAAATCGAGATTTTGGGTATATTAAAAACAATTTTGTTTAGGATACTTTTAGTATAATATATTTCTAATTATTTGGCGTTATTTTTGAATATTTTTTTCTGATTTTATTCAACAGAATTGATTTATATATTTTTTTCAATTATTATTCCATTTGTATGGAATGTTTTGATATACAATTTAATTGCGTATATGTTTCAAACACGTTTAGTATTAAGCAAATTTATATGATATATCACTTTGAAAATTAAATAAATATTTTCAATGTTCATAATAGTGCGTTGCTCTTTACATTTTCATATATTTAATCTAATTATAGGAAAAGTTAATAAAATTTATAAGATGATTTCTTATAATTTCATTGACGATTTTAATATCTACAAAGCATATTTCGTATATAGGACATAAAAAATTATTAAGCATATTTAGGAACGAAACGTGCCAGAGAATTTATTATGATAGTGTCATAAACAAAGATGTTAAGTGTAAACTCCAGTTAAGGGTCGGCAGACATTAAAGTTTGCATATCATTACACTTGGCGAACTCGCTTATTAAGCAAACGCAATAAAGGATCGGTTATGCTTTATATTCATTACCGATTCGACCAAAATGATAGGTGTGAAGCCCTCTTAACAATATTCGTTTAATATTAAACACGTTAAACGATAATCGTTAATCGATTCATACGTATATAGAATCGCATCGCGTTTTGAATAAAAGTTAACACACACGCTGCGGTCGATTATTATTATATTTTTTTTTTAATATAAATTATAATATATTTTTATTTAAAATTTAAATGTACATATAGTGTGATATATATATATATATATATATATATATATATATATATATATATATATATATATATATATATATATATATATATATATATATGTTGGAATTAAGTAAGTCTTTTTGACGGTGGATGAGGCACATGTTCTAAGTTTTACGCAACTGTGGTTAACCGTCGTAATCCATACTTTTGCCAAGAGTTTACCGTTCTTGACTGAAAACTGCTCGTCAACTTTACTAACGTTACACGTACATAAAATAATTCCTCGTATATGTTATGGCGAAATCGGGGATTTCGGTAAATTTCAGGATTAACGCGCGAATTCTAAGATTCGCCCGCGAGTGAATAGTTAATTAAAACGTGCGCGTTTTAGTATTCATTTTTTTTATATAAATTTATTTTCATTTCATTGTAATAATATATATATATATATATATATATATATATATATACATTGTAATATATTTATATATTACAATGAAATACACAATGATTAACGTTGTTGTTATAAAAATATCAAAAGATGTCGTTTTAATGATACATCTTAAGATCTTTATGTTTAATCAAATTTTACATATCGTATTCGAATAGGGGTTGTTTTCTAAGAATTGTCTTTTATATGATGTTGCATTTGTAGTCCTTTGAACTTGGACCATCGTGCGATTTTTCGCTTGAGATCCTCGCATTTCGTAGGCCTTTTATTCGGTAATTTAAGGTAAAAGCAAGGGCGGACCCGTGCATTTCGCTCGGGTCTTTTTAAATATTTATTTAAGCGCGGTGAATATTTAATTCTATCTCGTTCTACCGGAAGCGGATGGAGGGTGTCTTTTTGTGATCGATCGTCGAATGCATCTGTGGAAAAGTCGAGGCATCATCTGTTTTTCGCGAAAATTCACTCGACTTTATCGTCCCATTATTTGTCTTTCTTTTTTTTTTAGTTTTTCGTTGCATTTTTTATGAAAAACTTTTTGACGTATATTTATCGATAATATATAATATTTCTTCAAGAATTTTTATCCTATAATATATAATATATTTTTATATTTGCCTATATAAAATAAGTATGTATTTTTATACAAAAAAAATATCTACTTCTTATATATTCAGGTTTTTTGAATATATCAATTTAATACTTCTCAATTTTGAACTAAAAATATATAAAAAATATTTTATATAATTTTTTAAATTCTATATATTTTTATACGAAATTTGATCTCATTATTAATTATATATATTATTTATTAAGAGTACGTCTAAATAAAGAAATTTTAAAAATTCATCAGTTTTACCTATAATATATATACATATATATATATATATATATATATATATATATATATATATATATATATATATATATATATATATATATATATATATATATATAATTGATTGAAATAAAAAATCCATACATGTTTATCTATGGTGAGTATTTTTTATCCACTTTTTATAATTTTAATAATTTTCATTTTTTGATGAAATATAACATTATTAAAAATATATAATATTTTATAATATTATAAATAAATTTATTTAAACATATTTTGAATAAAGCAATTCTATCATTGTCTCATTTTAAAATAAGTCTAAGGATAGTAATTTTATAAATTTATCAATTTTTTACTCATTAAAAAAATATTTATTATGTGAAATTTTTAATATTGAATGGATAAAAATTTGTATTTATTCTTATGATATATATATATATATATATATATATATATATATAAATATATATATATATATATATATATATAAATATATATATATATATATATATATATAAATATATATATATATATATATATATATATATAAATATATATATATATATATATATATATATATATATATATAGATAAATATATATATATATATATATATATATATATATATATATTTAAAGAAAATTTATAATGTTTATTCTTCGTTTCGTTTCAAATATGACCTTTCATTTTCTCACCTTGACTCAAAAAACTAGTAACCTTATTTTAAAGGCTTTATATATGGTATATATATATATATATATATATATATATATATATATATATATATACATGAAAATGAAAATGTAACATTCAAACGATTTCAAAATGTGCATTCATAATATTTCTGTATTCAAATGTCACGTTTTCTCATATATCATCGTATAAATTGCTCACTTTTACTAGAAAATATTCAGTAGCAGAGAAACTTTACTACGTGAACTACGATCATAAATATTTAAAAATAAACATTTCAATCGAACGGTATAAAATATGTTAAAATTATATATAAAAAATATATATTACGATGACATTTGTTTTAAATAACGTGCGTTCAAAAATTAAGTAGCGAAGTTTAAAATTTCTTTAAGCGATTCTTTTAATTTATTCGCAATGATTTCAATAATAAACTGTGGATTTATAGGTTTTAAAAGCGTTTTCTAGGGTTTATAATTCAATTGAAACTACCCTTTTAGACAAAATGGTCATTATAAATTTAAGTCATCATTCATGATATATATATATATATATATATATATATATATATATATATATAATATATATATTTAACTATAATTATATTTTTAAAATATATTTCAGAGAGAGGGCAGAAATCTGTAACTATGTGTGCGAATGTGAAGATTTTCGCATTTAATTTTTATGAGTTTCTACAAAACTAAGTTATAAAGTCTTCAGAACTAGTTAAGAATTTTCATAGTAAAATATTTTTCAAATTTACGAATTTATTACTCGTTTTAATATAAAGTTTATTTCGTTTTAAAATATACTATAAACTGTGATCAAAAAGTAAGGTGAAATTGTCATTTAAATCTCCCAAGCAATTTACCGGAAGGCAGGTAAATTGTACTTTTTTTTTCATAGGTTGGTAGGACTGTCCATAACATTTGCTAAGTGCTTATTTGTCAATAGGTTTAATTATCTCCGAATTACACGTGTTTTTTCATAACTCTTGGTTCCTTCATCACGATAATAAATAAAGAATTATAAGAATAAACAAAGAATTTATAAACAAATTCACCTTACTTTTTGATCAGTGTTATATATATATATATATATATATATATATATATATATATATATATATATAATGAATAATATTGAATTTAGAATTGTTTAATATTTGTTTATGCAAAAATTGAATATTGTGTTAATAATAGTTAAAAAAAATAATATTATTAAACGCTTGATATATCATACTTTTGATTTATATTAGGAATAAATATTATATGTTTTTCTTTATACGACTTGACAATTATAAATAGTTGTCAATTTCTGTTTTTTACGATTTCTATTTATCTAATCTACTTTTAATATTGTATAAGAAATTTTAATATTTTACATTATAAAAATGATTTTTTTTATTAGATAATAAAGTCTTCATAATTAATGAATCGTTTTGAAAAATTAATCTTGTCATTTTTTTATTTATTTAAAATTAATTAATTATCTAAAAAATTAAGATTGTATTTTAACTTTATTTAATTAATTAATTTTAAACTTTCAGACTTCATAAAACAACGTTTTAAAAGTATTTTAAAAAATGTTTGCTTTATTTTTGTAATATGTATTAAAAAATACATTAATTTTCTTTCATATTTTCACTCAATTGTATTTAAATCAAGAGTTATAATATATTAATATTTTTTTGCAACACGAGCCATCATTTTTTAAAATATTACTCTTCTATGAAGTATTTCCTTAATTTTCTGTTTTTAAAATGATTTTAATTAATATAGACAAAAATATTAAACATTAAAATTTATCAGTTTTTTTTAGAATTATTTTTACATTATAATTATATATTAATTTGAATTTATTGTTTTATATAAAAAAGATGACATATTGATTTTTTATCATAAAAATATTATTTGTTATAAATTTGTGAATTTATAAACGTGAAAATCATTTCATATGCAGTCAAAAATAAAACTTTTTTTTTGAAAAAAAAGTTATTCTGAAAAATTTTTCTGAAATCTGTTAAATATTGTATTTGACAATGAATAATCCGGGGAAAAATCATTAAAATATTCGATTGTATTGTTTTCGCAATTTTTAAAAACTGTAAAACCTTTTTTTATTTAATTCAAACATATA
Organism: Leptonema lineaticorne; assembly: GCA_024500535.1. Lineage (NCBI taxonomy): Eukaryota > Metazoa > Arthropoda > Insecta > Trichoptera > Hydropsychidae > Leptonema > Leptonema lineaticorne. The sequence continues at coordinate 366,475 of JANIJI010000026.1, read as the reverse complement.
TATATTTTTTATATATACTATATTTTACGTTTACCATTTTGAAATAAAATAAAATACGATTGATAAATTTTTTATTTCTTTTATATGTTGACGATTTAATAATATCTATTATTTCATAAATGTAAAAATAGTAATAAAATTATAAATTATATATTTATAAATATTACTTTTTTTAAGAAATTTGTGAAATGCTTTTTTAAATTATAATAAATAATATATATAAGAGTGATCGATTAAATTGAATACGACTAATAAAAAAATTGAAGGAAAAAAGATAGACTATATATAAAATATATATTTTAAAATTTAATTTATTTTTTATTCTTAGTATAAATATTAAAAAAAACTATATGAATATTTAAAAACGAATAGATTTTTTTTCGGAATTTTTATATCCGTAACAATGAACAATAAGTAAGAGAAATTTTATATAAATTTATTATAACTATATTATATATATATATATATATATATATATATATATATATATATATATATATATATAATATATATATTGTAGTTATTTGGGTATTTTGATACGAAGACGTGATATTGACTGGGGCCCACTACGTATTATTATTATTATTTCAGTTCAAATTGACTGTATGGGTTCTCACGTGAAAATAAATAAATAAATAAACACCTTCAGAACACGAGAAATAAATAAATAATCCCTTCTACGCGGAAAGAAAACGTAAGGGGATGAAACTAGAGGCAGAAAAGAAATTTGCCCCCCCCCCGCCGGTAAAAGCTTGAAAATCACTAAATTGGACGTCCAGACATATTTGACACATATCAAACGGCAAAATCCTACGTCGAATTCAGATATATATATATATATATATATATATATATATATATATATATATATATATACACCATATATATATATATATATATGATTAAAAATTATAAAATATATAAAGGTAAAATTACACGATATTGCAATCTATAGGAAATAGTATTGATTGAATGAAATAATATATTTTTTATAATTATTATATTTTTACAGCTTTCTCGAAATATCTGCCTTTTAGAAAATATAATTTTCTATTTATAAATATATATATATATATATATATATATATATATATATATATATATATATATATATATATATATATATATATATATATATATGTATTGATTGAATTTTTTTGTAGCATATTGATTATAGTAATAAATGATTCATGATAGAATGTTTAGATATCATATGATATGAATTCACCATAAAGATATTTAAATAATTTGACGGTACTATATTAATATTTATTAATCATTTATTGGCTGAATTAAAATTTATGAATGAAAAATTAAAAATAAATATTTTTAAGTACATTCCAAAAAATAATTTTTATATTTATTTTTTTTCTTATAAATAAAAGATTTGCATATAAATATTTGTAATAATCATAATTAAAACATACTTCGCTATAACTTTGACATTACCAACTATAAGTGACATAAATCACAAATTAATAAGACTCCGATTATAAAAATAATTTTAAAACAAAAGGAATAATCTTCTTTACTGATTTAAAAAATATATAATTTTGAACATGCATAGATGACTTCAGTTGCAAACAAAAAAATATGATTCCATATGGCATCAATATTTATTTTTATTCTGAATAATATGATATAGATAAATAATTCTATATGAATTAAATTAAACTAGATATAAAATGATTTTTATATTATATTATATATACGTGCAAAATTTTATACGGAATTATTTTTACTAACTTTTTTTTTTTATATACGTGGAGGCTGTCACATATATGTGACATCTGCTTTTCGTGCCCATTTGGCGACATCAACGATTACACACATACACGACACTAATTTTTTTATACTCTAGTAACGATATAAAACATTTAATTTTAAACCGACATAATAAAAAAATATATATTAAAGTGTCAAATATAATATAACACTATGATCAAAAAGTAAGGTGAATTCATTTGTAAAATATAAATTCTTTATTTATTCTTCCACATCAATTTCAAACGTGTAACTCGGAGATAATTAAACTTTTTGACAAACAGACGCTTGGCAAATGTTATAGACAGTCCTACCAACCTAGGAAAAAAAATATAATTTACCTGCCTTCTTAATGCCCGGGAGTTTTAAATGACAATTTCACTTTACTTTTTGATCACAGCAGTATAAATATATAAACTCATTAAAATAATATATAGTTTTTTACTAAATATATAAATGTTATATTTTAAAATAAAATATATTATAGTACAATATACATATATATATATATATATATATATATATATATATATATGTATGAAATATGTGTTTATAATTGGCTTATTTCGGTCGAACATTAATATTTATCAATGTGTTTTGATAGTGAACTGTTTATTTTTATTGCTTATTATTCTAATCGCTAAATGGTCGACCGGATTCATTGTGCGGTAATTTTAGATTTCAAATTAACCCATTTTCACCATTTTCCGATTGCGTTATATAATTTTCACTATTGAGCATATATTTGTATGATATACACATATATATATATATATATATATATATATATATATATAAACTTATAATTCTGATAGTTGTTTAATTTTTTATTTTTAATAAAAATCGTATTCTATTTATATAAATATATATGATTGATTTTATTATTAATATGAAAATATCTAAGTCATTTATTCAGATATTAAAAAACTTTATATAAAGACGAGTCAACATCGAAGCGTTTAGCCATATTTTACAAGACTTGTCCGGCGGACCGAAGCAATTACTTTTACGCTTGCGAAACACGAAAACTTGGCGCACGTGAAAACCGAGGGGGCCTGGGCCTCCTTAAAATTTGCTCGCATAGTGAGATACGAACGAACGGCTTAAAGACACGCGTAAGTGAGATATTTGGATGGGTCTTTTCGTGCTCGTGAATACCATCAACTTTCATCCTCATCCTGAAAGAAGACTCAACTTTCATTACACTCGCCCGATTCTGAATTGGAACACTCAAAAATTGATAGATACAAGTGCATAAATCATACACATATATATATAGTATATAACTAATTATTATTTTATTATGTAATATGTATTTTTTAAATTTCAAATCGATATATTGTAGAATCATAAATTAATTATAAATATATTTTTTATTCTAAATATTTATATAATAATAATTGGTATTACGTTAATGAAAACTTGACACTTTTCAGTATAATTCTTATACTGCGATTCATCAATTACATTTTTTAAATAAATATAATTTTATATATTTATATTAATATATAATATAATATATTAATATTAATAGAATTTATTTATTAAAATAAAATAATTATTTTTATATATTTTTTATACAAAAAAGAATTAAATCTGTAATGGATTAAATTTTTATTAATATAAAATTAATTATGATTAATATGGAAACATAATTATATATATATATATATATATATATATATATATATATATATATATATATATATATATAATGCTAGCGCCATTGTAGGGTTGGTGGTGGTGTAGCATTTTTAGTTCGTTAAATGCAACTTTATTTTTATAATTTAATTTTAAATGATCTTTACAATTTAAAATACAGATCTTTGCCATGTTAAAATTCAATTTATTATTGTATGATTTTAAATAAAATATATCAATATTTACTATTGAATTTCATTTTGATTTTGACGGCTATTGACGCGATATCTAACTAATCTAACACACAACATTTCACTAGTATTACTATAAAATAATTTTTAATTTATTATATACGATTTTTATATTTAATAGCATTTATATCTGTTTACTTGTAAACGTTTCAATTGCAGGTATTATACTTACGCACTCAGCATTGCGTTGTTATGGATGGTTCATTCTGACACGAAATACTCCCTTATGTAATATATAAGGGTGAATATATATATATATATATATATATATATATATATATATATATATATATATATATATATATATATATATATATATAGCATTGGTAATTTTCCTCGTTCTTCTGTGCTGTTGAACCTAAAAATTACGTTTCGAGTACATTTTTTTGTGTAATCAGTCGTAAATATATTATGGTTAAATTTTCTACAAGTGTCGTACAAATTGAAAAAAAAACCGATAATATTATTATTGAGCCGATGTATTTATTTATTTATAATATTTAAATATAATTTGAAAAGGTTATGCGGCTCTGTCTTATTATAAAAAACGTATTATATATATGTATGTAAATAGAAAAAAAATGGATACATTATATAAACGAATTATGTTTAAGATAATTGCGGTTCAAGCGTTCGACTAGTTTAGATTTCATCGTAAATATGTTAATTTATATTAAACAAGGGTTCATAAAATATTTAATACGACAATCACGATTTTTATCTAAGAATGTTTAAATTATAAAATAGATTTCTTTATAAACTATATATATAATATAAATTTATTACAGACGAAGCATTCAAATTATAGTACGATCCGTCCGCCGTACACCGTAGTTACACCCCACATTTTTAATCACATCGAAAATAAATAACGCACACAAACTCATGCACGTTAATAGTTCAATACATTTGGATTGTATCGGTGGAAAGTTGTTCGATCAATCGCAATCAGGCGATGCTAAGTCATCAATCAATCTTTTAATATACTCAAGTATTTTCTTGCACATCATCGGCGTGTAATTTAAGCGAGTGTTTTTTTTCTTCTATTTCTGCATGTATGTATTTTTTTCTACATATTTATCTATTTATTTATTTATATATATATATATATATTTTCATTTATTATTTTATTAATACTTTCTTTCTTATTAATGATAAGAATAGTTCGTTTTTCGCCTTAATTTTTCACGAGGATGAAAATGAGAGGGACGAGGGGGGACGTAATGAGGAAAATCCTGAAGGGAGCGATAGGGGAGGGGTGTAGGGGGTACTTTTACTTGACATGTTTGCATTAATTACGCTTTGTGAGTTTCGCGACAAAATGTCGCATCCGAGAACGCCGCTTGCAATTATAATAAAAAATGTCGCGACACAATTACGCCGCACATTATAATGAAAATGTCGTCTACAAAAATCCTTTCACAATTGTGTCACGTTTTATTCTATATATATATATATATATATATATATATATATATATATATATATATATATATATATATATAACTTCGGTAAATTTTTAATTTTTTATCATTTAAGTGTCTCCAGTACGCTTGTGTAGTTGTTTTATTTTTATAGTTGTTTATATAGGTCATTAAACTTAAGGTCGTTTATAATATGTAATCGTTAAAAAAACGAATGTTACGATTTGAAAAAAGAAATGAAATTATAAAAAATACTAATGTGCTAATATTTAAGACATTTTTTCGAGATATTATATTATATATTAATTTTGTGAAAAATTGAACAATTTCATATAATTATTAATATATTTTGAGCTTATATATCGCATTATACTTTGTTTGAAGGATTGACAAATATGTATTGTATCTTATATCAGGGATGGTTATTTTTTTTACTTTCTGTGCACCAATTTTTTTTTTAAATCAAATTTGAATTTTTAGTTTGGATATTTTGAAGGTTTTCAAATAAATATTTCTTGAGAATGCTTTTTTATAATATATATTATTTTTTGAGAATAAAATTAATGATAATTTTAAATATCTATTATAGAAAATGGATATATTGTATGAAATCTAAGCGAACATCAGCTCTAATATATATATATATATATATATATATATATATATATATATATATACATGGTATATATATGTCGCGTTTAAAAATAGTGCTCACATTAAATATTAATACATCGCTGAAAACGCACTATAAATATATGTAAATATACTAAAAAATAGAAACAATTACATTATATAATAGATATAGAATTTCTCTGAAAAGAAAATGTAAATACACTTGACATTTCGTAATAATATTTACATACACTTCGACATTAAATCGCACATATCGAATGCGTTTCGTTTTATTTTATTTTATTATTTTTTTTTGGACCCCTAGACACGATTTTTTTACACACGGCAGCATTATATGTATTTTATTCGGCGGGGTGTATTTTTTTAAATAATAATAATAATAAAAAAAACATATTTTTCAGAAACATGAATGAATAAAAGGGTACATTTGTTCAAGAAACGAGGCTTTTACAAGTGTTCTATTCAAACGTTTTATAATATGCGCGAGCTTTTGAAATCTAACGTGAATACTTTCCATTTTTTGTATGTGTACGCGTGTGTGTGTGTGTGTGTGTGTGTGTATTATTATATAATAATAATACACAAATACACATATAAATTCAACTGGGTATTTTGACGTGTGTATATTAATATTGTTATCCGAATATAGTGAGTTTTGTAAATAATAAGATTTATTCGTTATATATATTTTTTAACATAAAATATTGTGATCAAAAAGTAAGGTGAATTTATTTATAAAATGTAAATTCTTTATTTATTTTTCTAAATCAATTACAACTTAGGAAAAAAATACAATTTCATACTTTTTGATCACAGTAGTATATTCGAATATTTAGATAATATTTTAATGTAAAATATTTATATATTATTTATATAATTATTAATGTATTTGTTATGTACTAAAAAAACATTGATGAATAGATGTTTTCGAAGATTGACAATGGAAACGTCGTTTCAATTAACAATTGTGTCAACGATATAATGATATATTTTTCTATTTACTATTTATTGTACAGTCAATTAGATGGTTTATTTTTTTGTAAATGTTGAGAGTATGATTTATTTTATATATATATTCCATAAAACGTCTATTATATTATATTTTCTGATATTCACATAGAAATATGTTTTATCTTGTTTTATTTCATATTTTTATGATAGAATAGTTATTTGACTTTATTATTTATAGTGCTAATATATAAATATTTGATTATGTGGAAGTGTTAAAATTAGTTATTTTAGGATGTGTGTGTATGTTGTTCACCGAGTAAAAATTGGATGTCTAAATTGAGTTTTTATAAGAAGCGTTTTCTATTGTTGTAAAGCAGTTTATATAATATATTTTTATTTCTTAGAATTTTTCTCGCAAGTGTATTACTAATGTTTGTAAAGCATTTCCGAGAAATCTATTTTATTTTATATCATTTTTAGCTTTCAATTTTATTTTATTATTTATCGTAATATTTTCGTTTTTTTTTAATATCAATTTTTATTAATACAATCAGTTTATAATTGATTTCGAACATTAATTTTAGTGAAATTTCAATACTAGAAATATTTTTAAATTATTACATTTAATTAATTATTTAATGATAATTAACATTTAAAATAACAACTGCAATAAGTATAATGATACATTTTTTTTATTTATAAAATATCAAAATTTTATAATCGATTTGCATAGATTTTTAAATTCATATTTTTATAATGAATTAATATTATTGTTTAATTTAACTAATTGATATTAAAATTCAAATTGACACATTTATTATGATTTAATATAGATAAAATTTATTTGTAATAAATAAACAATTTTATTTTTGTAAATATACGTAGACGTACAATTTTAAATAAAATTTAATTATTAGAAAAAATATAAAGAGTTATTGTATCGTTTAATGTTACAAAAAAAGGTTGTTATTTTTTTGTATCGTTCTGTACAGTAGATTTTATATTTTATTCATAAATTTAGTACCGACGACGACGTTTTTCAAGTATATATATATATATATATATATATATATATATATATATGTATATATATATATATATATATATATATATGTATATATATTCGTATATAATGCATTTAGAAAAAAAATTTTTTTCTTCGTCCGACCTTCGCAGACGAGCTGATGATGGCAACTGCAAACATGTCCAACTGCATAATAAAGTATGTATACGAACGATACTCATACCAAAAAGTTTCGCTTATGCGCGGTCGCTTAATACTTAACTTAACTTGATGGAAAAGCTTTGGTATGAGACAGGGGTGGTTAAAATGGGCGAGCGAGGCGGACCGCGTCAGAAGGGGTCGTTTACGAGTTTTCGCAGTTTGTGCGTTTTTCCGGCGAAAATTCAACCGTCTCATCTCTTCTATATACCTGACGAGTTTTTTTATCATTTTTTTTTTTTTGAAAGAAAGAGATGGTCGAAAGCGTATCACGGGTACGCGTGCCCCATTACCTGCCTGTAAGGTCCGTTGTAAGCCGCTTAGTTGAAACATCGGAACCATATAGTCGACCGGAACATGACCATTAGCTGCTCATTATTTATTTCGCTCATAATCCCACATGTATTCAATTGCTGCCATTTTGGACCCTTGGATCGACTTCTCGATGAAATTATATACAATATATATATATATATATATATATATATATATATATATAAATATATATATATATATATATATATATATATATATATATATAAATATATATATATATATATATATATAAATATATATATATATATATATATATATATATATATATATATATATATATATATATATATATATATATATATATATATATATATATATATATAAACATTTTGAGAAACAGTGGTTTACGTAAAGTCAATAATTATATCTGAAATTAAATCGATAAATATATATTAACTTAGTATATAGCAGGGGTGATCAAAATGCGGTTAGTCGAAAGTATTATTTGTGGTTGTCAATATATGTACCGGAGTTCCCGTTTCATTTTTAATTTTTAAAGAATTTATTTAAAAAGGATGTTAAAGTGAATGTTTTAATTTTAGAATATTTTTAAATTAAATACAAAACCTTTTATTTATAATACTAAATTATCAAAATTTGAAAAATCGCTCGGACTATTAAAAAAATTGACTACCCCTGTTATGTAGTGTTTAATAGATATAAAATATGCGATTGTGAAAAAATATATTGAATTTTGGTTCAATATTTATATTATATTAATAGTAATGGTTATTATTATATATATATATATATATATATATTAATTAATCAATAATGTTGATTTTATGTAATTATTATTGTATATTATTATTTATTTATTTTGCGATGCAAATTTTGAGATTGTCTATAAACTATATAAATATTGTTTATTAAAATAAACTATTGAAATAGAAAATTTTGGAATAGCAGTTTTTGTAAATCAAATGAATATGTATAATTTTTTTTTAGATTTTCTTTTGCTTTTTGTAGGTTTTTTACTATATAAATATATATATATATATATATATATATATTTATATATATATATATATATATATATATATATATATATATGTATGTTAAATTTATCTTAAAGAGAGCGTTCGTCTGCACACAACGATCTATCTCTATAATAAATATGTTAAAATTTGATTTTCTATGTTACCGCAGCTCTCTTTTGCATACATAAGATACAGATTTAATTAACGAAAAATTATTATATATTAAAATTAATTAACGAAATCTCTCATATTACGATACGATAATTCAATACATTATCATAATTAATAAATATTGTAAATATATCGTGTAACAGAAAAGCGTATACGACTAGAAAATCAATTTTATGTAAAATATATATAAAAAAAATATATATTTATATAATATATATATATATATATATATATGTAGAAATTATTATTATTGTTATTATTTTGACAATGACAGCATCGAATGCCCCATTTGGGAATCACTGTAACGAAAAACCACTCGTTTCGTGCGTATCGTGGACATTTGTCGAAAGTCGACATGTCACATTATGATTTTTATTATGGAAAAGTACATTATTGGATAACTTTCCGAGATTATATATATATATATATATATATATATATATATATATATATATATATATATATATTTGTGGCATTTTTCCGTTTCGCTTTTCCGCACCGAAGCAACTGGGTGCGATTAATCATACTTGTTTTTTTTTTTGCTCGACGACAAAGCCTCGAAAAGCTCGGGCATTCCAAATCAATATTTACGGTGAAAGGATTCGAATTTTCCGAGACAAATGTCACTCGCGAGACTTTGGGAAAATGAAGGTGAACGGAAAAACCGTCACCGTCACTTTTCTATAAATAGTAGCTAGAGTCGGTCTCATTATTTCATAATGAGCCACTAATGAACTTATAAATAAGAAACGTAAACCTTCTCATACCATTTTAACACGTTCTCACATCCGCCTCTATATATTATACAGGGTTGTCGACGAATAAACGTACTTAGGGTTTGAGGGCGCCTGTATAAGGGAAGCTGCCGTTCTCGTCGCTTAATCGAATAAGTAATGAAAAGTAAATATTTATCTGCGGGAACGTAATGAGGTAATCTTGCCGGCATGTTAACGCAGACGAGTGAACATGCTATTGTTATAACGATCCAATTTGGTAACTATGAATAATTTTATTATATATATATATATATATATATATATATATATATTACTTTAGAATATTGAAAATTTTACGGAAGAGATTTTCTAATGAAAAATATATAAATCGATTTTCTTTTATTAAATTTATATATTTATTGTTGAATACATTAACTACTTAATGATTTTAGACGAGCGTTGCTCGGGCGTGCCACGCGTACCCGAACCCTGCTCGTAAGTTTAACTTGTTTGTAGTTGGTAATAATATATAAACAATATATACTTGTTAGACTCTGGAAATCATTTTTTATTTTTTTTTAATAAAATGTACATTTGAAATAAAAAATAAATAAATTATCTAATGTTCATAGTTACATTTTTGTGAAAATATCAACTTATTGCACTCTAATTGAATTTAAATTTTACAACAATAATAACGATATATATATATATATATATATATATATATATATATATATATATATATATATATATATATCAATTATTCATTACGATTGTTGAGTGAATATTTAAATTATTATATTATGATAGTATATATAAATTTTAATGTTACATATAGAGAGCTTTTCATTATAGAAAGTCTTAAGTTCATCAGAATATTATATAATATAAAGCAACAAGGGAATTATTTTGTGAAATTAATACCTTTGATGAATCTATTAATAATATATATATATATATATAATATAAAATTATTCATTAAAAATATTACCACTTTTTATTTGTAAGATTTTGATTTATGCTAGTGTATGTATAAAATATATTTTGAATTTTACTTTGAAGTATGTTAAAACGCACTTAAAAATTGTTAAAGGATGATAATAATATAAGAAAATTATTGCACTGCTATATATATTAAAATAATTTCAATTTTATGCATCAAAAATGCTCGCTTTTACATATAATTTTTCATATATTGAATTCACTCGGTTTTATAATTTATTTAATATAATAATTTATATTTCAGTAAATTCAGCAAATGCAATGAATTCTTTAATAATGCGAATTTTGCCGAGCGCTTTCTATATATATTTAATATATTTTATGCACTTTAAATAAAACATGAGATTTCGAAATGAAGAAATAAAAATCGACGTTTTTATTCTATTTTTACCCCTCCCCCCTCCCCCCCCTACCCCCAAAATGAGATTCGAATTGTTGGGTTTCGGATTAGAATATGTTGAAATAATGGCTTTATCGAGAATAAAATCTTATATTATTACAATGCGGGGGAAAATTCAGAGCTTATTCGATAGTCGATATCGTTTTCATTTCAATGAATTTTGAATTTCATCGCGGTTTAATACGCTTCATTAGCATTAGATTATCGTGTTTATAAATATGGTAAATAAATAATGAGCGACGATTCAATTTGTGATGATAAAGATATTAATTATCGATTTTTTCATGAATTTATTGCATTTTCGAACTGATATATAAAATGAAAAATTCATCATATAATTCATTTTTTGTTCATTTTAATTTATAATAAATTTATTTTATACACACACACACACACACACACACACACACATATATATATATATATATATTATGCAAGTATTTTTTATTACTATTTCATATTTTGTAATGTAAACGTGAAACGAGCAGAATGTGAAATGTGAAAATGTTGTCTACAATTCTTTTGAGTAAATGTTTGTGCTATTCTTTCATTATTCACAAGATTCTAGCTTTGAGTGTTTTATTAAATAGAATTATTCATTATATATATATATGTGTATTTTTTTAATATTATAATATGTTTTATAATTTTTATTCAGAAAAAAAATATTCATATTTAAACTATACATTCGGTAAATTTATTCATTTTTATGTAATAAAAATATATATGAAAACACGCATTATAATATGAATTATTAAGTATACCTAAAAAAATATAATATTAATGATGTAATTGAAATTTTTAATTATATTGTAGGAAAGCTTTGAAAATAATGCAAAATCTCACATTATTTACTTTACAAATATAGCTCACATATATTTTTTTTAAGCTCTCCGTTGTTTATTGACAGTTTTTAATTAAATTGTAAAATTTTTAATTAAAAATGTATAATTTTTCTTAACTCAAAATATATACTATATATAACTGTTAATTATATTTGATTTAATATTTTTAAATAAATACGATTTATGTATTATTTACTATTAAAAATCGGTTATATATAAATATTTTTTTTTTTGGACAATCTATGTAAAATATTTTATTTTGATTTAAATTTAAAACGGTTTTATTATTAAAAAAATGTGTTTTTTCTTAGCGTAAAATTGTTTTTGTAACAATTTTTTTAACGTTCAAATACAATAATCACGTTGTATGAAAAGAATAAATAGAAAACGTTGTTTTATTTTTTTTATGATGTTGCTTTATAAACTAAAATTGCAGTATTTTAGAGCAAAATTCAGTTGGCGAAACGAAAAAAAAAAATAAAATAATAAAACCACAGCTTTGAACCATATATTTATTCTCATATAGTAAAATGTAATGGTTTTAACCTTTTTATTTGATTAATTTTTTTTTATAAATAATATATTTTTTTCGAAAGTGAAAATCTTTTAAAATATTGTGATAAATATATGAATCCTATTTTTGTTGCTATTTTTTCCCATTTCTTCCCTAGATTATACTAATCTCAATGTCTCGAATGTGTATTGTTCTTGTCACGGTTTTAAGAAAATTCTTTACTTTTGAAAATTATTTTTTTTTCATACATATTATGATTGTGTTTAAATAATATAATCAAAGAATAAGAGAACGAATAGAGAAATAGCGAATATTTTACGTGGTCTATTATATATATTATATATATATATATATATATATATATATATATATATTTATATATATATTTAATATTTTATTAAAATTTGTTATTTATAATTTTACAATTTTTTATATTGTCTATATAAGTTAAATAAAATTATTAATATGAGTAGATCAAATATTTTATATTCAAATTGGCTCATATTAAATAGCAAAATTTTAGTGTAATGTTAATTTTTTCAAATTTATATATTAAAAAATAAATATAAATTATGTATATATTAAATATTGACTATTATTATTTTATGATTAATTTTGATTGTATATATAATTTAATTAATTCTTAAATTAATAAAGATATGAAATTTGCAGATTTCAATCATTCTTATGATAATTTTATCTAATTTTTATTTTATAATTTAATTAAGTGATGTTTTTTTGTTGAATATGAATATAAATTTAAATACAAAATTTTGTGATATATTTAAGAAATTCGGTCGAATATTGAAATAAATAATTTTTTACTTTATAAAAAAGGTTTGAAGTAAACAAAGTGGTTATTTGGAAATTTTGTATTCACATATAATATAGATTATTAGTCTTATTATATTATTGTAATACATGTTGATTCAGAGACTAATTTGTTTGTTAAAATATCAATTGCAGTATATTCTCATTTATATATATATATATATATATATATATATATATATATATATATATATATATATATATATATAATTATAGCTAATTTTTTTTATTACGTGATCAAAAATTAAGGTGAATTTGTTTATAAAATGTAAATTCTTTATTTATTCTTCCAAATCAATTTCACCACCTTCAAAATAATCCCCGTCCGATAAAATGCACGTTTGCTTTTTCCAGTCCTCGAAACAATTTAGTCTTTTTCCGGTATAGCCTTCGAGACCTTCTTCGATTCGGCTTTTATCTCCTCAATTGTGTCAAAACGGCGTCCCCGCATTGGTATTTTGAGTTTGTTGAATAGCCAGAAGTCGCACGGAGCCAAATCAGACGAATGCGGTGGTTGCGGAACGATATGAGTCGAGATTTTGTCAAAAAGTCACGGAGGACCAATGCAATATCGGTGCATTATCGTGATGAAAGAACAAAGAGTTCTAAAAACATGTATAATTCAGAATTAAACCTTTTGACAAAGAAATGCTTGATAAATGTTATAGATAGTCCTACCAACCTAGGAAAAAAAATACTATTTTTCCTGCCTTCTTAATATCCAGCAGTTTTAAATGACAATTTTACCTTACTTTTTGATCACAGTAGTATAAAAATATTTATGATTTTTTAATATTTACACAGTTTTCTTTCAATGGAAAACTCGTTTGTTACGCGTGTTATTTTTTTTTAAAAAAAAGGGAAAAAATTGTTAACAACAACAACAAAAAAGGGAGGGTCAGACAGATGCAACAGAGACGTAAATGGAAGGGAGGTAAACCGGAATAAAGAGGACAGAAGTGGGTAGATTCAAGATAAGAGAAAGAAAGAAGAAAAAAGAAAACGTATGAAAAATGAAAGAAAAAAAAGAAAACGCGCAATAAGAAAGGGATCTGAAGGGGATGAAATTGCTGAGAACGAGATAAGTAGAAGACGCCGAAGTGAAAAAAAAGTGGAAAGGGGAGACTGGGGGGAGGGAGGGTCGACCGCTCCAGTTACTTGTGAACGTATGATTTATCATGTAATTACTCACGCCATTTTTCAGCCAAATTAGCCGCGTCTCCTCGTCGACGTCGTTTACGTATTAAACCTGAAAAGGTGCGCAATAAGTGAGACGATTTGCGAACCAGATAAATAATCATTACGTTATAATTTAGCCGAAAAACTCGTTATATAATTCAAGGGATTTCTTTATTATTTATTTCCCTTTTTTTTTCACATTTTTCCTTTTGCATTCTTCTCCCTTAATTTTCCCCGATTTTTATCCCTCTGCGTAACGCGAAACGGAACGATTGCAGTTAAAATGGAACCGATTAAAAAGTGAATCGACACAGTTTTATTCACTTTCAGCACTATTTATTTAATTACTTTACACACTGAATAGTTTAGATGTGTTCAATTATTTTCTAAAAAAATAAACGTAAATACATTTTTTTCTACTTCAGCACTTTTATAACTTTTGACGTATTTTTATTAACTTTATTATTATAAGAAATTTTGTTTTTTCACACGATTTTTCCATTTTGTTTTTATCATATATAAAAATTGAAGATTCTTCATATATTTGTTTCATATTTTTAATTGATATTTATATTACTTTTTTAAATCAAAAAAAAAATATAAATATTCATTTAATATAAATTAAAAATAATATATATATATATATATATATATATATATATATATATATATATATCAATTTATTTTTAAAATTAAAATATTTAAAAACCCCTGAATGGAGTATCTCAGGTGTCTTTTTTTAAGGAAATTAAATGAAAATTGTTCCGACAATATAATTATACTAACAATAAATTTAAAATGGAAAACTATTGAATATTTTCAAAATAGATCATCTTTGTTAATTTTGTTTAACGATTACAATTGCACGTTTATTACAAAATTTAATTACACATCATTCTTATTTATTAATTCGAATTATTAGGTAGTGTAAATCGTTGAAAACGTTGAGAATGGCTTTCGAGATACTGATTTATGCGAAGCTTTATATATATATTTTTAGTATTCGTCAAAGAAAATAATTTTATACACATAAATATATATTTATATATAAAGAAAAAATAAATTTAAAATTTAATTTTATTAAGTCCTAAATATATATATATATATATATATATATATTTCGAAAGCCGACTCGTTTTAGCGATAAAATTTAATTCTTGATTTTTTCCTCTCTCTCTCTCTCTCTCTCTTTCACTCTGATACAAAATAAACAAAACGAATAATTATATTATATATATAAGAAGTGCGATAATTAACGTTCGTTTTAATGGAAACGAATCTAATTGGAAGTAAAAAAATAAAATAAAATAAAAAAAATCTGTCACATTTTAAATTCCGTTTCGTTTGCTTAAATTTACAATTAGATTATGTTTTAATTGTTATTTTTGATTGATGTATAATAAAAAAGATTTATTTACTAATATATATATATATATATATATATATATATATATATATATAAAACTCATAAATAACCCTAGTTCTACTAATAAAAGGGTTAAATGTTAAAATATATTGCTACATATTGAACATTGATTTCTTTTGAAATCGTTTGAGTATTATAAGTTGATATATATATATATATATATATATATATATATATATATATATATATATATATATATATATATATTTAAATATTTAAATATATGATCATTTTTACATTAGTTGATATGAAAAATATGAATTAGCTAATTGAAAATTGACGACTGAAAATTGTAAAATAAGAATGTTGAAGGGATTTTAAAATAAGGGGTTCATACTATTTGAAAAGATGAGTCATATAAAAATATACAATAATACGTTGGATATATATGTATATATATATATATATATATATATATATATATATTTTATTTATTTTTTATTTTTTTGAAATATCTTTGTAAAAAAATAATAAGAGATATTTCAATGTCCATAATATACAATATAACAGGACTATTTAAAAATTAGAGATCGGAATATAAATATAACAATTTATTTTTAAAATATGAAATATTTTTTACAAATAATATATTACAATATAAAATGACAGCTCTGAACAATTGTAAATGTACAAAATGAAAATAATCAGATATTTGAAATAGAAACTATATATTTTTACTATGAAATTAATATTTTAAGTAGGAAAACATTTAAATACAGTATAAATCGTTCATGTATGATTACCAACTATAAAACAAATTAAAATTTACGAGTGTGGCTCGGACTAGTGCAATAATCGACAATGGATCGAGCACGAGTGTCACGCACGAGCAACGCTCGTCTAAAATCATTAAACGGTTAAATCAATTTTTCTATATTTTTTAATGTTTTTTTTATATACATATATATATATATATATATATATATATATTAATATTATCGAAATTCATGATGATAGGATACAATTTAAAATTATGTATGCGAACGTTTGATTCGTAAGTGAGAGTCACTATCCGCGAGACTTTATTCAGATAAATGAACAGGCATCGTGTCACATATGGAAACACTTAGTGGAAATTGTTTTCAGCCTTAATATATATATATATATATATATATATATATATAACACAATACACATTCTAGTAATCAGTCTTGTAAAGCCACTCCATTTCTCGGATTAGGCACTAAGCGAACACGAATGTCTTTCTGTGCAAAATGTACAGACTACGCATTTTATTATATATATATATATATATATATATATATATATATATATATATATATATTTATAGTATTAGAATAAATGTCAATTCATTCTAACATTATTATTTTTGCACATTAATAATTTTATAATATTGAGAATTTAAATTTAGTTGTATATAGATATTTTTATATTAAATTATATATGAAAGTAAGATAATTAAAGATTTTATTCATAAAAATGTGACAATGATGAACATTAAATTCCTTATTTTATATTTCAAATGTACATTTTATATAAAAAAAAAAGATTTCCAGCGTACGACGAGTATAGATCGTTTGTGTATCATTACCAACTATAAACAAGTTGAAACGTGCGAGCAACGCTCGGGTTAGTGCAATCGGGCACGCGTGGCGTGTGCGAGCAACGCTCGTCTAAAAGCATTAAGTAGTTAATAGCTGAATGTTATATATAAAATATTGTATTGTGATATACGTTAAAACAATTATCATGTTTAAATAAAAAAATATATAAGAATGGATAACAATATTTAAAAAAATATGTATGATTAATAATTAACAATCTAGAATTCTTAATCGATTTCAGCGATAATATTCGAGATCATTATATTTTTTCATCTATATATTGATTTTTCTGTTATATAATATTTTTTTCATCGCTTCGATTCTACCTTATTGTGCTTAAATAATAGCACAACTGTGCTATTTTCGAATATTGTATTATATGTGCAAAACCCTTTTCTGTGTGTGCTATATGTAGAAGGGCTGCGAGGACACCTAGTAAAATGTCACTTTTCAAAAGGATTTACGACGATACAAAACGTAACATAATGATAAATATATTATTTTTTACACGTGTCACAATGTTTAGTTTGCTTATATTATATTATATTACAATTTAACATTCATGTCATTATATAAATATAGTATTATTTATTATAAAATGCTCGATTGAAAATTTTCATCTATATATAAAACGATTTTTGATTAACGCTTTTGATAGATTTTCATATATTTATCAATCAATATATGATGAAAAAATTAAAATTTGATATTTCAACATTAGATGAATTGAATTTGTCATAAAAAAATAATATTAAAATATTTGTTAATAAAAAATGATACAATATCATTATTCGTTAATATTATTTTTCAACACCCAAAGGTAATATTTTTAAATTATCATTTATATTTCTAGTTAGAACAGAGTTTTAGATATAATTAATTTAATAATAAATAATTACGAAAGCTTATTCATCTTGTTTTAAAGCAGATTATTTATGCATATCTTCATATATTTCGTTAGCACAAAGAAAATTAATTATTTTGCGTATAATTAATACTTTTTAATATATATTAAATATATGTTTTTAAGACCGCATGTTTCTCTTGTAAAATAATTTTCTTCGTATATATCATATATCATATATCAGACATGTCAAACATGAAGCTCGCGGGCCGCATGAGACATGTCAATACAAATGTAAAATTAATATTTAAAAGTAAATTTTGATTTTATACATTTGTATGTAGTTCCGTTTAATAAAGTATTAGATCGCAGTTTGAATTATATAAAAGGAATATTTTTAATAAACAAGCTAGTAATCTTTTTAAGGTGCATCCAAAAAATAATTTAAAATTCTTGAGGCATGCAATGCAATAATAATTTAATACGCCTGCCGCAAACAATTCATTCACGATTTTCAAACGAAAACGGGAATTTTCAATGCTAAATTGCAAAATATTTGTCGAAAAATGATTGAAAACATGCGCTTTTGGTAGCGAAAAATCGTATTCAGACGATAATTGCTCGTTTCAATGATTTTTCTTACCAAATTTAATATGTCTTATACAATAGTGTAAGATAAATTATAAACTTTCAAAATATCTAGCTAATTCGTAAAGCAGGCATATTTAATTGTGTGTCGCCGAGATATTTTTTTTTTGACAGCATATATAACATGAATCTTTTTTTAATAAATTTTATTTTTTTATTTGTATATTTTATATTTTCATTTAATAAATTTGTGGTGTATAGTTTAAATTAGTCAAAAGAAATTTTTTAATTATCAATCTTCTAACATATTTTTTTTAAACTGATGCCCATAACATATTTATTGTGATTTAAAGAAATATTTTTCTTGTGCTCAAAATATTATGTTTAAGAAATAAATTTATATTATATTAAATATATTTTTCCGGACGTTTTTTCATATATATAATATTTTTTTATATTTTCCGAGAATTTATTTCCAATTTGCAAACGATTGTTTTAACGGATTTCTCATTGCGCGTACTTTAACACGTTTTATTTACATTATACGGCTTTCGCGTTTATTTATTTATTTTTTTCATTAAAAATTTAATTTATTTTCCTATATTTATTATTAAAATGAACCCTAATTAAAATAAACAAAAAAGCTCTCGTCTCATTTTATTTTACCGAATCTTCATAATTGTTTTGTATATATATATATATATATATATATATATATATATATATATATATATATATATATATATATATATATATATATATGAGAACATTTTTTTTTATTTTATTGAATTTAAATTAAATTATTGAATACGTATAAAAAGTAATGAATTTCATCCACGTTAGATTAAGTCTAGTATTGTCAGATGGAACAATGAGAAGAAAGCTTTAGTCAGCAAACGAAAATTAAACTTGAGCACGCTTGATTATGTGAAAACATAACAATTCTCTATTGTGGCATACATTTAAAACGAGACTTTAAATTTCTTAGATAATATATATATGTATATTAATATATATATATTGAGCAATATATATATATATATATATATATATATATATATATATATATATATATATATATATATATATATATATATATATATATATATATATAACAGAAAGTGCTCGTTTAAAAGCCGAGCCGAAAATAAATGTTATGATTTAGTATCTCGTGTGTTCGCTATAAGTTGGACGATATATTATCTAATATTAGTCTTACGGTTGTCCATGTTTATGTATTATAATAGAAATACGCGAATTTATACAATGGCCGCCTTTAGAAACCCCTACCTACGAATAAATATGTTAACGAGACAATATATCATACGTCGTCGACGAGCACTCGTATAGGAATAGAAGACGTAGCAGGGGTTGCCGTCGAAAGGGCCGCGAACCGACTCAGGGTCATCGAAACGTTTGCAATGGACGCATATAAAATTGCATAATATGTAAAATAATATAATATTATATATCAATTATAAATAATAATAAGTTTTTTTTTTTGGAATGTTTTATAATAGTAAATAAGAAATAAACAAAGTGCAAGTTGAAATCTGTAAGCAGTGCTCTTCTTACAGCAATAAGTGGAAAATTTGAAATATATAATGACGTATTAAATATTTTATAAATTAATAAATGAGCATTACATAACATTCTGATCTAAAAGTAAGATGAATTTGTTTATAAAATGTAAATTCTTTATTTATTCTTCCAAATCAATTTCATCTCTTTCAAAGTAATCCATGAATAGTCTTTTTCCGCTATAACCTTCAAGATCTTCTTCGACTCGATTTTTACCTTCTCAATCGTGTCAAAATTGGCGTCTCCGCATTTGCCTTTTGAGTTTGCTGAATAAACAAAAGTCGCACGGAGCCAAATCAAGCAAATACGGTGTTTGCGGAAGGGAATAAGTCGAATTTTTGACAAAAAATCGCAAAGAATCAATACAATATGACTTGGTGCATTATCGTGATGAAGAAACCAAAAGTTGTAAAAACACACAATTCAGAGCAAATGTTACAGACAGATCTACCAACCAAGGAAAAAAAATTACAATTTACCTGCCTTCCGAATGCCCGGGAGTTTTAAATGACAATTTCACCATACTTTTTGATCACAGTAATATATTAAAAGTAAATCTTTAATAATGACATAGAATTTATTAGGATTTTGATCGATTTGTACTATATTTTAGTATAATATAGTATAAAATTTTAATCGTATATATATATATATGATTGGTAATAAGATCGCTTATCAATATGAAATGTGTTAATATATTGAAATATTAAATTATTTATTATTATTGGGGGTTGCTATCGACGACCCTAGTATAAAATGAAAAATGGGGGGGTCGTACATCGATAGTGACTGGATCAGAAAGAATTATTGCATTTTTAGCGCGACGCCTGTAGTAATATTGATATTTTCAATATGCCGTTTGATTACAAGCCACATATTACATGGAATATAAATGGGGGGTTTCTGTGTATGTGTGTGTGTGTGTGTGTGCGGAATACCTTTTTCCAATTTATACAAGCATCGCACGATTATTACACTAATGCCACAGCGCGGTTTACGGAGGCCGCTTTCTAAATCGATCGTAAATATTGCCGATACGGCTATGTAAACGTTTTACTATGCCGCTTTTCTATTTCTATTGTAGATTCGTTAATTAAAGCTAATTAGCATCCGAAATCTATACTCGTTCAATATTAAATATTTATTTTTGTCGATTTACATAATTATATTATTATATTATTATACGAGAAAATTTTGTAATTAACGATCTAGTGCGATTATACAATATTAAATTTTGATGAATAATCTTTTTTTTTATATATTACTGTATATTATACGAGATTTTTTTTATTCTCATTTTATTTATAATTATAATAATTTTTTATGTATAGATATAGTTATTGGTCGACAATCATTGCTTCGATTACAAATTGTGTAACTTAATTATTATAAGTTAAACTAGATTAATATGATTATATATATTTGTAAGAATTGTATCATACATATGATAATTTATACGATAATTAAATAATATATTTCATATATTACTATTTATCGTTCGATTTTATTATATAATTACAAAAATAAAATTTATTTATAATTTTTAATATGATCAATTTATTATTTATATAATGTTATATAATTAATACAATAGATTCAGTAATTAGCAATTAGCGCGGATTCGAATTGAAATTTTACGAAAAAGGTCGACGATCCCTGGCGCAGTATTTAAACGTAGTCGAATCACGCGATTCATCCATAATCTCGCGATTTATACTGACATTTTCTCGCATTGTCAGTGTTTTTCGGCTATATTATGTATGGCAACAATATTAAAACAACAGATGTCGAGTCGTTATCAATTATTCGAGACTCCCCCCCTTCAACGATAATAATAATAATTATTATAATATGGCCCCCTTCTTTGCTAATTTCTTATTTTTCCTCTCATTGCGTATTGTGAATAACGGACGTATTTCTTTCTTATTTCTCCACTTTAACCCCTCAACAAGGGGTTGTATTTTCGACATACATTTTTCTCGTCGGGTTAATTATGAGGGGGCGTAAGTCTAATTATTACAAATAAAATACCATTACATAGATATGAATCATTAGCTTGTTATTATGAAAGAACGTCGAGTTTCTTCTGATCTGTATTAATTGGACGTCGCAGGAAATGTAAATTTAAAATTCGATATTGTAATTAAAATATCTAGAATAAAATAAAATCAAATCAGAGATTAACAATTTATTTTATTTAATTTTCTTTCAAATATTCGATTATCGATTAACTTTGTATAGAATAAATCCTCGATACTATTTTCAATTTTATTAATGAATTAAATGATTTAATATTTTAAAATAATAAATGAATGCACCTCGTAATATAATAGAATTTAATTTACTGCAAAGCTACTTTCAGCGATTTTTCAGATTGCTTAGAGAATATTTTATAGTTCAGGCGTGCTCAATCTGTGACATGCAAACCGCATGCGGTCCAAAACAGCTGGTAATGCGGTTATATGAAATTTGTAGAAATAGTGAAAAGCGTATTAAATTAACTTTCATCGCAAACATCAATTGCATCCAATTTTATATTAAAATATTATATATATATATGAAATAAATCAAGGTATATTATTTTCTTCATTAGTTGTATATTATTCGAGAAATTTGAAAAATGTATTTTACAAAAAGTTAATAATATTCTTCAAACTAAAATAATATATTTTTATATAATATGTAAAATAAAATATCGTAAACCATATATATATGTATATATATATATATATATATATATATATATATATATATATATATGCGTATTTATCCAAAAAAAGATAATGAACAGATAAGTTCAATTTCGGATTGAAAACAAAAATGTAAAATTTGTAGAACACGTTTTAATTATTATTGATTACAAATAAAATTAGCAGAAAATTATAAAAATATAAATAATAATTTATCAACTTACAAAAGTCGTAATTATTATAAAAATATCTATAATATTCGATTAATTTTATTAATTGAAAATTCACTGTTGCAGCTAATCGAATTGTTGGAAAATCCATACATGTTAATATATATATATATATATATATATATATATATATATATATATATATATATATATATATATATATATATATATAGTCAATAGTAAAAATATTAAATAATTATTTTTATATTTATATACATATTTCAGGATTAATTCGTGTTAAACGAGATCGAAGATATATTCAATCGGAATCGAACAATTCGTGTTCTGAATTATACGACAATTTTCACATTTTTATCGTATATAAAATTGTTAAATAATAATTGTTTTATATTATAGAAAATTTTCCGCAATAGAAAATTTATTATATAAATAAAATATAATCTCCGAAATTGCCATTGTAAAGAGATTATAAAAATTATAAATAATTTAAACGTTTGTTATCTTTGTCGGCAGTTTAATTATATAGAATTGTCAACAGCTTTCTGTTCGAATCCTTTGGGAGGATAAGCTATATTTGTTTGTAGACTATTTGATATAAAATATTTAGTAACTGCAAACCATTAATTTTTAAAAAGGAAGCTTTCCGATAGGGCGTATGAATATGAAACTCGTTTACACACTAGTTCTAGTTTATCGTTTTCATCCCCTTTTTAAATATAACTGAAACGGTAAATGAACAAATATATATATATATATATATATATATATATATATATATATATATATATTACTGTAATTTAAAAGTAAGGTGAAATTGTTATTTAAAACTACCGGGCATGAAATAGGAAGGCAGGAAAATTCTAATTTTTTTTCTTGATTGTTACAACTTTATATAACATTTGTCATGCGTCTGTTAAATATCTCCAAGCGTCTGTTAATTATCTCCAAGTTAAATGTGTTTTTAAAATTTTTAGTTCCTTCATAACGACAATGCCAAAACCTCCGCTCATATTGTTCCGCAACCACCGTATTCGCCTGATTTGGATACATGCGACTTCTGGTTATTCGGCAAACTCAAAAGGCTAATGCGGGGACGCCGTTTTGAGACGATTGAGCAGATAAAAACCGAATCGAAGAAGGTCTCGTAGGCTATACCGGAAAAAAAACTATCGACTGTTTCGAGGACTGGAAAAGCGTTGGCAAATATGCTTTTTATTGGACATGGATTTTTTTAGATTGGGATGAAATTGATTTGAAAAAAATAAATAAAAAATTTACATTTTATAAACAAATTCGTCTTACTTTTTCATCACATTGTTATAATATTTTTTTATGATATTTTATTTATGAAAGTAAAAATTGTATTAATTAAAAAAAATTAAATAAAAAATGTTGAGAATCATTGCGCCGCTTTTCCTTTTGCTTTTCAAGTGGGATTTTCAAATCAAAATGGAAAATGAAACATTTGAAGAGCTGTCAAATGTTCACCACATAACTTGCGACGAGAATAAAAGTGTCAAATATTCGTGACGGGATGTTAACGTCGTCAACTACCTAAAAATGACACGTATATAACTGTGTGTGTGTGTGCGTGTGTGCGTGTGCATTATATTATATAATATATTCGTTTAAAACATATAATTAAATTAATGTCATAATAATAATTATGGCATTATGATTTAATTTATTATATTTAATCATGTTCCGACAAAAAATTATTAATTTTTAGCACTTAAATATTTAAAATTAAAATCTTAAAACAATATATTTTTAATATAATGATTATAAAATAAAATCAGGATAAAATGAGAATTATAACTGGCATTTTTTATATACTGCTCAATATAGATAAGTGAATTAATTGATACTGTCAATCAGAACATTAAATAATATATAGTCAGAATATATTAAAATTTACAAAGAATAAAATGCTTATTTATGTACGTATATAAAGAATTTTTATATAATAACATAGATCGTAGATAATAGAAAATTATAACGTAGTTTATCAATAGATATATAGTATATATAAAGGAAGACGTCGTATAAAGAGCTTTAACGTTTTGTTTTCAAAGATTGAATGAAACCGAAGAAATTTCTTATTATGGCGCATTTTTTTCCGTTCTTTCTTTCTTTCTTTTTGTCTTTTCTTCTTCTTCGCTATCATCTCAAAAAAAAAGGAAAAAAAAAACTTTTTTACGACAAATATCTCTAGCATTGAACGCATATCGAGTGCAGAATAAAAATTGAACAATGGCTAGATAAACCTAGTGAAAAAGTTTTTCCGCGATTGAACGATCAACAAAGTTGTTTCGCTGGTTTTTCGGTCGACGAAAAACTTTTTAAAACATATCGAATCAATTAAAAACTTGGCTTAAGGTCGTTCAAAGTTGAACGAAAAATTAAAAAAAATATATCAATAAAAACTATATATATATATATATATATATATATATATATATATATATATATATATATATTATAGTGAAATTTTTAGTACTAGTGAAACGGTATGCAAATTCGTACGGCGTGCGTAATTTATAGATCATTAGAAGTATGTACACATATTTTTATTATATAATTAATAAATATAAAAAAAAATTAATATTTTTTTAGTATAATAATAAATATATCGGATTTTAACGAAATGAATTTAAAATTAAAAGTAGTATATATGTATATATAATTAGTGGAAATGATGATTATAGAATATATATATATATATATATATATATATATATATATATATATATATATAATGAAAAGTATTGTTTTGTTGTGTTAAAGTTGTTCAGGCTGAAAGTGTTGTATAAGTGTAGCCGTTAAATTCGAAACAAAATTGAATCGTAATTGCTGAAATATTTTTCATGAAATGAAACTTTGATATGATAAAGATCTGTATTATGGGTTGTAAAGATCATTTAGGATTAAATTGTGAAAATAAAGTTGCATTTGATGAAAGAAAAATGCTTCACCACCGCGAACCATCTATCCGCGCTAGGGTTATATATTTATATATGATTTTAATATCTAAGATGATCTAATATACATATTTATTTAATTAATTTCAAATGAAATATTATCGAATATAATACAATTTAGGCAAAATTAAGTTTTAAAAAACAAAGAGAAAATCTTTTCATCGGTCATAATTTATGTTATCCTTTTGAAACTATTGCATCCTAACTTTTTCACGATCCGAGTTTTTCGCGTAAAATAAAGGTTTGTTGCATGCAAAACAGTGTGACTCGTGGATTATTCAACCCCATAGCGAACAATGTTATTTAAAACCGCGACAAAGTAAAGTTTTACACGCAGAAGAAAAAAAAGAAAAGAAAAAAATAAGAAAGAAAGATAGAAAGAATAAGACTCGCGGATTTAATATTAAAATCATCGGAGCGAAACCGAAAAAAATGAATGAATGAAAAGATAAAGAGATTTGGCAAAAGATGTCGTAGAATTAAGGGGTTCGAAACACCGAGCGTCCCCCATTTGGTTTCGCGACAGCAAGAGGGTTAATGTTAATATGCTTTTATATACATTTTAATGCTTGTTTGTTTGTATATATATATATATATATATATATATATATATATATATATATATATATATATATATTTTACCCCTATAAGATTTAACTACATTGTCAGGTGGTTGGCGGTTGGTGATTTAATTAAAAAATGTCCCGTCGTTATACATATTGCAAGTGTAATAAATATCATGGGGGTAAATGTTGTTTAATATGTATTTACGAATATATATTTTATGTGTCATTTATTAATTTTTGACTTTTAATGAGTGTAATGGTATATATATATATATATATATATATATATATATATATATATATATATATATATATATATAAATTAACACGATAATATAGTATTGAAAAAAATATAATTAATCACTATCATTGCAACCCTTATATATTAAGATGTTTTAATATATATGTATTGTTAAAAAAAATCTATACATTATTAAAATTGTGTATATTAAATAAATTTTAATGATGTATAATTATTAAAAAATATTGATTTATAATATAAATTATATATAGCGAATGCAATGATAATTTATGTTTATTACTATAGTAAGTAAATAATGAATTCTCTTTTATTCGAAATAGAAATTAAAATATTCCCCCCTGTTTTGTGGAATAATACACCCCGTTGAGTTTTTCTTTGTGTTTCAATGGATTCTAGTAAATAGCATTTCGTGATTTTCTTATATAAAAAAATCATACTTATGATATATATATATATATATATATATATATATATATATATATATATATATATATATATATATATATATATATATATATATATATATATATAAATAAATTTACGACAATGTCAACGTCTTCTCTCTATTTTATTAGTTGTTATTCAAACGAATGTCTTGTAATTTAAATTGAATTGAATTTTTCACAATTCAATAAATTATTATAATATTTTATTTTGATCTCAATTCATAGTAATAAATATAAATTCTTAGCGATGTTCGTTGTTCACATAAAGATTTTATTAGAATCGCTAGTTTATTGTTTAAAATAAAATTTAAACATTTACATTTATGTATTGTCTAAAAGAGTTAACAGGTTCTTTTTAAAATAACAATTATAATATAAATACTTTAAAACGGATTTTATTTTATATGCATTATTTTTATTTTAAAATTTAAAAAAAATAATCAATATAAAAAAATGTCAATTAAATTTGATTTAATTTAGTTTCATTTTAAGTTTTAAAACTTTATCACGATTTTATTTTTTTTTGTGTAAATTTATCCTAAATTTTTCACTCTTTATCGCTTGATTTTATACTGAATTTTTTTATATTATACCGTGCTTTGAATCAAACTGATTTTGTAACACATTTTTAAATAGTTTTTAAATAAGTCTATATTAATCGATCGAATTTTGATTACATATATATAAATATATATATATATATATATATATATATATATATATATATATATATATATATATATATAATATGAAACATATTTTAAGGTTCATTAAAGTTCACGGTTATGTCGATGCGAAGCGCAAAGTTTACAAAGTGGCAATTTTATCTAAGGAAAAAGGAAAAACATCGTGAAAAGCGATAGAAAAAAAATGTATCCCACATTCTAAGACTTTTCCAAAGCCAAAAACAGACTTAAATCTGTTCTAAGTGTGTTTATATATATATATATATATATATATATATATATATATATATATATATATAAGAGAAATCAAACATTCGATGAGGCCTCTTTGATCGTGTTCTATGAATTATGGACGAAGTCAATAAACACTATGTCAATCGTTTAACTTTTATATTTATTTTTATTTATTTTATTTCGTACTCGTTTTGACATCGACGTAGAGAGTTCCAATTTTACGCTTTCTTCCGTTTATATTTATGTGTGTGTGCGTGTGTGCGTGTGTTTGTGCATCCGTTTTCGTTTCAGCGTAACGGTTAATGTCAGACGAAAATTCTCTGAAAATATTTTATATAATCAATATTTGCGTTTATTATTTTCACATTATTTATCACGATTATGTAATGCAATTTTGTTTCTATATTTATTAAATAATTTAATTAATGTTTATTTAGCAGTTTTTTTTATGATACAATAAGTTTATTCGGCTATATATATATATATATATATATATATATATATATATATATATATATATATATATATATATATATATATATATATACTATGAAAGAAAAATGAAATATTTGTTTAAATTTTTGTAACATTATTTTTAAGAGTCTACTCTATTAAAAATAAAAATATTTGTGTTGCACAAAACCTTCAATGAGGTTTGTAATGCCGTGAAAACTTGTAATATATGAGTCGTTTATTCACGTCTATTAACGAAGTAAACATTAAAAAAATGGTAAAAATTGTACTTAAAATTATCATATTGTCATTATTGCGATTTGAAAATTTTATTGATTTATTGAATTCAATCTGTCCGGGTCAAATTTGATTACACAATAATAATACTAGATTAATAATTAACGAAGCACATATAATTCTATAATAAATAAATTAATATTTTAAATATAATATAAAATATTCCATCATAGACATTAATAAGATTCTTCAATTCTAAATATAAGTAATATTTGCAATTTAAATAATGAAACTTACTGAAAAACTAATGATAAATGCAAGTTCACTGACATCAAATGAAAAGTTTTAACTCGATTTTCAAACGTTTAACCCTTAACACGCCCGAGTTGTTTCAGTGCAATATTCACACGACTGCATAGTTTCATGCATAAATTTCAGACGCACGTTTCAGAAAATTCCTCTAATTGCAGATATATCCTTTAAAGTTTCTCAAAGAAAATCTTAAGAAACTTCATCATATAAATGTCATCAACATTCATCCATCCTTTAATCTTTTATTCGAATGCAATATCATGTTATATATATATATATATATATATATATATATATATATATATATAAATAAATAAAATAATTTCAAATGCTCGCCGCATATAAAACATGATTTCGTGAAACTTACATATAAATTCGCTGGCAAAAGTTTCGGATTTCCGGTAATCAGAAAATAATCTAAACAGGTACCATCGCGAATTTACAAGAAAACAACCGACACACACACACGCATACACAACGGAAGATAAAGTTGATATTAGTTTAAAGTTTTCTTAGATCTGTAAATAGTTTTGAGAAAGCGTCGGTTTCGCGTTTCGGGTCTTGGCGCGAAACATGTTAAATTAATTTATATCAATTTTAAAATTATATCATATATATATATATATATATATATATATATATATATATATATATATATATATATATATATATATATATATATATATATATGAATTAAAATATTTAATGGCAATTCAATTTTTATATGTAATACATAACATCGTGATCAAAATGGAAGGAAAATTTGTTTTTAAAATGTAAATTCTATATTTATTCTTCCAAATCAATTTCATCCCTTTCAAAGTAATCTCTGTCCGATAAAATGCACTTTTGGCAACGCTTTTTTCAATTCTTGAAACAGTCGGAATAGTCTTTTTCTATATAGCCTTCAAGATTTTTATCTTCTCAATCGTGTCAAAACTGTGACCCCAAATTGACCTTTAGAGTTTGCCGAATATACAGAAGTCGCACGGAGCCGAATCGGGCGAATACGGTGGTTGTGGAACGATATGAGTTTAGTTTTTGGCAAAAAGTCGCGAAGAACCATAGCAGTATCATGATGAAGGAAATTAATTAAATCTTTTGACAAACAGAGGCTTGGAAAATGTTATAGACAGTCTTACCAACCTAGGAAAAATTATTTAGATTAATATTTTCTATACATATATATTATTTTGATTGAAAATTTATATACAATAAACTATTATTATTCATGATATGTAATATATTAAAAATATGCGAATAAATTATGTAATATAATATATTGTTTATTATACAATTTACGATGTTATTATTAAAGCTGTGACAAAATTTGATCGCAAAAATGCCGAAATTTTCATACTGAATTTTTGATGCGTTAACGTTAATATAATTAATCGTCCGACAAATGCTGACAAGGCTTCAAAAATATATAAAAAAGGGTCTATTTTTTTTTTTGTAACTCTAGGCGTATTGGTCGAAAGCTTTT
Organism: Leptonema lineaticorne; assembly: GCA_024500535.1. Classification (NCBI taxonomy): domain Eukaryota; kingdom Metazoa; phylum Arthropoda; class Insecta; order Trichoptera; family Hydropsychidae; genus Leptonema; species Leptonema lineaticorne. The sequence continues at coordinate 335,064 of JANIJI010000026.1, read as the reverse complement.
AACGGATAATCAACTAGTAAATGGGTTTGTTTGTCATCAAACAGTGGATTTAATTTATCAATGACGATGCTTTTGCGTGCGAAAAATCACTTCTAAAATATAATAATGATTACGTTTAGAACGCGAAAACTATGTGAAATTGTTTAACGTCAAGTCTATTATGAAAATAATGAAAATTATAACGTTTTTTTTCTTTTGAATTATTGTGAATTTCCTCATAATCAATACATTTTTAAGTTGGAGTATATAAAAATATAATTTTCAATCATTATTTAATGTATCTTATTGATGAAATAAAATTTATTTTATTCAGATTTTTTAATCAATAATCAATCAATATAACTTTACATATAAAATGTAGTTCAATTTTATACATTATATAATTTTTCATTATATATATATATATATATATATATATATATATATATATATATATATAATATTACACAATAAAGCGAATAATATAATTCGTTAGCACAAAATCCAACATTTTCACAATAATAAAATAGACATTTTAAATAGATCACGAACTGAACATTCGAATTGTAGTGGAACGGGGGTGGGGGGGTGGGTGGGAGGTTTCAGTTACTTTGTATTCAAAGTGCGAAAGCTGAAAAACTGTGAACACTTATATCCGAGAGGCAATCTTGGAAAGTTTTCACCTAAATTAGATGTGTGATGGATGAGGGTGATGTGAGGGGTGTCCGTATTCGTGCATAAATATTTCAAAAAAAAACTCATACCACAAAAATATCACCATGATGTAAACCCCCCCCCCAAACCGACAGTGCTGCACACCTGCCATTTCATATCTATATATGAAAAATTTTCGCATATTATATTTTTTACAATATATCAGAATAATAATAATATAGTTATAGAGCATTTCTATCAATTTAAAATTTATAATTAATTATTTAAATAATAACCATACTGGATGTATTTCTTATATAATATATGATATTTTTATTCATATTGCATAAATAAAAATTTTAAATTACAATATAAGTGTATATAGTTTGGTCGAGATTGTAAAGTTTTCGTGACATTTAATGCCGAATGCTGCAAAATGCACATTTAATAATAATTAATAATAGATAATAATAACGAATTTCGGTCGTAATACTATATAGTAAAGGTGTGGCAGTAGCAATTTCCTGGGAATAAACTAATAGATTATCTCGAAAACCGGAAGATGAATGAAAATCAAAGTTAGCGATGTTGGTTTCCTGCTAGAAACTCGTAAAACACATTGATAATTTACTTATGACGTTCAATGAAGAATATTAATTAGTGTTTATTAATAGAAGTATGAAGCGATGATATATATATATATATATATATATATATATATATTTTTATATATATATATATATATATATATTTATATATATATATATATATATATATATATATATATATATATATTATATATATATATATATATATATATATATATATATATATATATATATATATATATAATTCTATTGATATAAGACTTTAATATTCATAATTACATTCTTGTGAAAAAATCAGAGCATTAAGTGGTTAATAAATAAAATAAAATTGAAATTCGACATCGAAATGGCGATTAAAAAGATATTCAATATATAAAAATATAGGATAAATAAGCTAGTGGCAAAATACAGGTGGATGTTGATATAAGGAAAAACCAGGGGTTGTAACCAAGAAAATAGAGTCTAGAAAACATTTTATAGGTAGAAGGGCAATAAAGTAGTAGTCACTGGTAACGAAATCTTTGCTAAAGGAAACATCTTGGAGTAAATCAGGTGGTTTCGATTCAAGAAGACAAAAGAAAGTTTTTTGTCAGAGTCAAGGGACTGTGAAAACTGCATAAGGGTGGTTTTATATGTCAGAAAAAAAAGACAAGTTTCAAGACAAGGCATCAACATTGAAGTCGGTTATTATGAAAATGATTCGCACAGGAAGACTTAGAAACTGCTATATTAATTATTCATCATTAATTTAATTACAAAAATGATAACTATTTTATAAACGGGTCATTTTGACCGAGAACAATAGGAATACGTTTATAAAAAGTGTTAATTATAGTTTTTGATTTGATTATTCGTTGATTTTTAAATCAATTTTTTTTAATTATCGTATTATAAATCGTCTTTATAAATTTTGATGATTCTTGAAAAAAAAGCATAATAACGTTTTAATTTCTTAATCGAAATATTTTAAATAAATCAAAAATGCTTTCAAAAGTATTAAAAAGCTCGACAGATAAAAAAACTTTATTAATCTATATAATTTGTTTTATGATTTTTATTCTATATATATATATATATATATATATATATATATATATATATATATATATATATATATATATATATTAAGAATGATATGATTTTTCTTTATATTCACTGAGAAAAAAGTTTTAAAATGGATTAAAAAAATCTCTTTTATTAATTTTATATTATACGTGTGAGTGTGTATGTGTGCAAGTATAAAATACATATAAAAAAGTTAAAAATGGACATCTTAAGACGAAGTAGAATAATTTAGGACCAACTTTCGAAATTTTGCCTCCCTTTAACTTTTTTTCTGCGGCCGCCGAAAGAAATAATTCTTTCTATTGAATTAATAAGCCGCTATTAAATTTCTTGTTGGAAACGTTGAGACCCTTTTTTTTTTAATCAATTTCAGCTAATTTTAATAGCATTCGGTCAAACCTTCCATTAATTGATAAATTTCATGGAAAAGATCGGATCGGTGCTTTTTTTCTCAATTTAATATTTTTTTTTGCCCTTTCAAAATTGACAGATTTTAGCGGGTAGTCAAATGAAAATATGAAAAAAAAATTGTTGAATATATTAGTAAATTTAATGTTGAAAGCTAGTTTCTAGGAATATTTTAACGGGTGTTGTATTTAATTTATAAGTTATTGAAATATATTCGTGGAAGAAATATATAAAATAATTTAGATTTTATAATAGATATTACTATGAAAAAAAAATATTATGTAATTTTTCATGTATGGACAAATAGTTTTTTTTTATATTATTTATAATATTAAAAAAGTTAATAAATTTTTACTATAAAAATTTTGTTAGTATATAAAGAAGTATTTTTACCATTATTTTACGTAGAAAAAAATATTTAAATTTAATAAAAATATATATTAAATTATTAAATAATAATATTGATAATAAAATAATTCTGAAGAAAAAATATGTTATACGAATTTTATTCTAGGTTTACCCGTTAAATGTTAATAATTTTTTTTTAAGATTTTATATTTTATAATAATTTTGATCGATATAGAGTGTCAAATCTGATTAGTGTGTCAGTCTTGATAATATGACATATTTATCATTCTTCAATTTTTATTCTGATTAGTGTGACCTACACGTTCATACGATTATTAATCGTTTATAATTAAATTACATTAATGTCACACTAATCGCACATAATTATTTATAATATTAAATATTATATAGTATTTATTAATAATATTCTTAAACGTATTTATTTATTCAGCGATGTAAAGAAATATTCAATACAAAATCGTTTTTTTTAAATGAACGATTTATAATAATAACGATTTTTTTAATATTTTGAATCACAATATTTATGAATGAAATATATAATTTAATATATTATAGTGTGAAAATTTTATATGGAAAAATCGTTTTATATATACATAATATATTTTTTAACATCCACATGCAAAATGTAAATATTCATAATAACGCGTAATAATTTATATAACGTACAAAAATAATAAAAAATAAAAAAAAATATAAGGTATGGTCATTGAACGATAACAAATAGGTTCATATTTCCTAGATAGCAATTCCATAACGATATTTAAACGTTATCTGCAAAATCGACGTGCGCATCGATGAATATTTATGTTCAACGTTCGTATAGTAAAATTTATATGATTCGTTTGCATATTTTAATATTGATTCATCGCACGTTTTAAGCAGATCATTGATTTTATTTTTATAAAAAAAAATAATATAAATAAATAAAAATATTAAATTATGATATTAGAATCAACGCAATTCATTGAAATTTTTGCAATTAATATATTGTATATTCGATGAAGAATTTTTTACATAAATATAAACCGATTCAATATTGTTAACCCTTTGCACTTGTATTAAATTTAACCTCCGCAGCCAACAACTCGAAAATATTTTATCGAATTTTCCCTTTTTTTTAATGTAAAACTTAAAATCAATTTTAGAATCTTTATATTGACTCATTTTTTGAAAATAAAATTAATACAACATAAAAAAAATGTCTAAATAATATTTTAGGTTTGTTCTATACATTACGACATTTTTCAATACCAACTGACAGGCCGGCTCTGCTCCCGACCTCGAGAAGCTCATCGTGTTAGAAGCTGAGGCCCAAAATGTATGGAGAAATCTTTTAGGGGTGTGACGTCACACTCGGGTATCTTCCATACATCCCGGGATTTCTCCATGCATTCCACTCGGTCTCTTGAGCCCTCTATACCAGGAGCTGAGATCCATACATTCCGGGATTTCTCCATACATTCCAACCGGCTGGACCTTCTCCGGCCACGAGGCTCCTAAGTACTAGGAAAAAAGTCCAAAAACGTATGAAGAAATCTTGGACTTGGAAAAATTTCGCGATTTTCTGATTCTCGGTATCAGGTTCGCAGAAATGAGCGGTGGGGGTATGACGTCACATCCGGGTCTCTTCCGTACATCCCGGGATTTCTTTATACATTCCACCCAGCTGGACTCGTCCTCGGCCTCGTTGACCCTCTGTACCGGGAGCCGAGGCCCATGCATTCCGGGATTTCCCCGTATTGCATATTACGTCCATATCTAATCGGAATTCTTCTTTAAATTGTAAATCTCTAGGATATATTCAATATCTTTAATGATAAAAAGTAATGAGATTAAAATTTGTCGTCACAACAGCGACGTACGAGCGCAAAGGTTTTTTATAATCAAGAATTATATATTAATATAAAAATCTTTTAACAGATTTAGAAGCTTCGGTTTAATCGATGTAATTTACGCCGTTTAATAATTATAACGCTAGTGTTAAAATTCAAGGTTGTATGTGCGCTCGATTATTATTATTTTTCTTAACCCTTCACTGCTTTATTCATTAAAGAAACCGCAGAAACTTTGGCCTCTATTTCGAGTTTCATAACGCTGGTTTTTTTTTTTTGGTATTTTACCAGTTTTACGCCGTTAATTTTGCAATTTTTTTTCTTTGGTCGTTCAGAGATTTGATGTGCTATATAATAATAATATTTTGAGTTTTAATTACTTTTCAAAATGTATTTTGCGTTAAAAATTATAATTAAATGCGAATAACCGCATCATTATATTATTTTTAACTTAATAAATTATTTTATTATATTATATATGTATATTAATTGTCTTTCACATGTCGCCTTGAAATACGAAGAGTAAGAAATATTTATATTAAAATATAATTACATTAATTTGTTAAACCGAATCACATTACACGATTTAAAAATATAATATTTTTTTTTATTCCGATTCAATGATTTATTTATAAATATTACCATTTGTGAGTCTTATATGATTTACGATTATATTATTAAAAATTTAAATTGTTGATTTAATTTTGTATATAATCGAGTCATTAGCTCTATACTCAATCAACGATTTTATATATCGATTTAAAATAAATATTTTCATATAATTAAAATGCAATAATTTCGATGAATTATATTTTTTAAATTTGAAGAATTAAATTTTGGCGAATTAATTTAACAATATTCAACTATTAAATACATCATAATGTTGTTTTAATTATTTTTATTACTAATAAATATACAAAAATGTCGATCGAAATGTATTATATAATAGAAAATAAAATATAATTTATTAAATTTATTTATGTGTAATAAAAACGAATTCTTTCAGCATTTTATATTATATATATATATATATATATATATATATATATATATATATATATATATAAATCATTTCGTTAAGCGTGACCGCACTGTACACATATCAAATTGTCGCCGTCGCAAACAAATGGACTAGTCATCAATGTTTTGCACATTTATTTTGTATTCGTTCCGTTTTCCGTTTTTTTATTTTTTTCGTTTTGTTTTTCCATTCAGTTTCGATTTTTCCGGTTTTTCATCGCAAACGTAAGCACTTTTCAACGCGCGCCAAATACAGTGCGATCCAAAAAAATACGTATACAAAAAAAAATATATATACATATATTTCGATTAATCCTATACGATATTAAACAATTATTGTTCAAGTAAAATGCATGTATAACACTGTGATCAAAAAATTAAGGTGGATTTGTTTATGAAATGTAAATTATTTATTTATTCTTCGAAATCAATTTCATTCCATTAAAATAATCCCTGTCCCATAAAACACACTTTTTTAATGCTTTTTCCAGTTCACAAAACAGTTAGAATAGTCTTTTTACGGTATAGCCTTCAAGACCTTCTTCGATACGGTTTTTATCTCCCCATATTGTACTTTTGAATTTACTAGTTATAATAATACTTTTGCGACTTCTAATAGTTAGAAGTCGCACGGAGCCAAATCAAGCAAATACGGTAGTTGCGAAACGATATGAGTCAAATTTTGGCAAAAGGTCGCGAAGAACTAATGCTGTATGACACGGTGCATTGTCATGATGAAGGAACCAAGAGTTTTGAAAAAAACACGTATAACTCGGAGATAATTAAACCGTTTGACAAATATACGCTTGACAAATATTATAGACAGTCCTACCAACCTAGGAAAAAAAAATACAATTTACCCGCCTTTCTAATGCCCGGGAGTATTCAATGATAATTTCACCTTACTTTTTGATCACAGTATTATATTTAGTTGAAAATGGTTATATACATGTGTTAGTGACAATTATTTGTTCATGTTCGTATATATATATATATATATATGTGTGTGTGTGTGTACAACCGCTTGTACTCAAATAGTGTGAACATGGTACGTCGCAGGTCACGGTCACATTAACCGTTTGTCGAACGTGGAAGTTTAACATCGTCTATCTTGCGGTCTGCGAAATGTTCGTCTACTTGTCCCATATATCGATTTTCAGCTGAAATTCGGTCGTATTTATTACAGCAACGAATGCCTTCACATGTCGCGCTGAAAGACGTTATTGTATTGTATTGAACATTTTCGTTTTATATTATTTTTAATCGCGTCGAAATATATAAACTATTTTTTCAATAGAATTCGTCATTTATTTTCTTTTTAGATAATCAGGAATATTTTAGATTTAATAATAATCAATCAGTTTTATTATATATATATATATATATATATATACCATATATACCATATATATATATATATATATATATATATATATACCATATATACCATATATATATATATATATATATATATATATACCATATATACCATATATATATATATATATATATATATATATATTTGTCAAAAGATGTCTTTTTTTATACCAAAAATATATTTAAAAAATCAAAAATAATTTATAATACCGGAACGATATTACGTTCAGATTTGAAATAAAAATAACGTCTAAAATAATTTCAAAATTAATAATATGTTTTATATAAAGGTCAATTATAAAATTGAAGACTCCATCTCTAACGTTCGTAATCCACATTAGATTGTTATATTATTATAATTAAACTTTTAAATAAGTAGACAATTTAAATCACAATAAACAATCATTTTATTATAAATCAATTTATTTTGATTTAATATATTGTGGATTAAATTTACCTTTGCATCCTCAACTATTCATGTATTACGTTATGGTAGGAAATATCTATCAGCGATTTGTCTAGTTAACTGATGTAGAAATAATAAGCGTTGAACTAGATCGTTGAGCATTAAGATGAATAGTGCACAGTGCACAGTGCACAATATAAAACAAATTATAATATTTTTATTAATAAAATTTATTTTTGAATCGTATATATAGTTTAGTTTCGAATATAGTGTAGTGAAATGTTTTCAAATTAATAAATAGACAAAATTATTAGTTAAAATAGTCTTAAAATATTATTTTAAGAAGCATTTTATTTTATTTTATTAATACATTATCGAGGGAAAAGCGTAGTAATACGACTGACGCCTGCTAACGTTTAACGGGGGGGAATCGTATTAATACGCTTTGCGTCGTCTGATTGTAAACGGCAGTAACGTAGTAATACGATTAAATTTTACATAGAATTACAATGTCATCAGTTGAATAAATATTTAGTCTATATGAAAAAATATTTTATAGTATTTTTCATTATTAATTTATTTGATTTTTAATATTTTACGTAACGGTGAGGGAAAAATAAGATATATAAGATAAAGCGTTTTCGATGTGATTAAAGTATATGTTTATTCAAAATATTTTGTCTATTTAATCTTCTCTATTTAAATATATATATATTTAAATTATTTTATTTTTTTTAATGTTAACTTTTATATAATATAATATATTCGAAGTATCTAAGAAATAAAAGTGATGTAAATGACTTGCGCTATGCAATTCGCACATTACTGACTCTGATAATAATTTACAAAACTTATTGTTCTAATTTATTATACTGTAATTGTAATTTATTATATTGTAATAAATTACGATTACAGTACAATAGTGTATATATATTTAATTTAATATTAACTATAGTGAATGTTTACATTGTACGAATTCGTTGCGAATGCAAGCGCACATGTAAATATGTGACAATATTACGCGAAAAATGAAGAACAAAGAGAAAAAATCGGAAAAATCAATTTTCCGCACTGTTGTCTTTCAATATTTTATCTGCTCTTCGCTATGGAAGATTTCATTTTGAACAGAGAGTAAGTATAATATAATATAACATAATAAAATAAGGCGATTTTCAACGTGAGACGATATAGCACGTTGAGTTTGAGGGTTTTTATTACCACCGCCTATATATATATATATATATATATATATATATATATATATATATATATATATATATATATAGGGAAGAAACGACTTCGCTTTCCTTGTTTATTACATCCATATGTATGTGTGTGTGTGTTCAAGTAATACTTTTTAAGGGAGTTTGGGGGTTGATTTTTCCCTTGTATTCCTTTAAAGGAATCAATGTGCTTTCCCGATAGCGTGCATCCTACTTCTTATTTATCCAGATGTTACCTTACCATATAAAAATAAATTCACATAAAACATTCAGATTGTATTATAAAAATTAAAAAAAAAACAGAAATTTATTAATAATATTTATTTATTTCGTTCTATATATATATATATATATATATATATATATATATATATATATATATATATATTTATATATATATATATATATATATATATATATATATATATATTTATATATATATATATATATATATATATATTTATATATATATATATATATATATATATATATATATATATATATATATTTATATATATATATATATATATATTATATATATATATATATATATATATATATATATATATATATTAAATATTAAAATTTGATTTTTTTATATCATCAAAATATGCAAAAAAAAATTTTAATATCAACGGTTAAAACTAATAGACATTTTTACTTGAAATGTATAAAAAATAATAATACAATTGTAAATTATATTATATAAAGTGCGGTAATGATATAAAACAAGGATATTTTATATATTAAGCGAATGCATTACATATTTCATATATTAAAAAAATATGTAAAGGATGAAATATTTTATATGTAATATATGCATATTATTTATTTTTTTAATTAAATATTCATGCTTGTAAAATTCTTGTAAATATGAGATATGTTAATTATGTCATCTAGTTTATATTATTGTAGAAACGAGTCGGTTATTTCTAGCAAATATGATTTAATAAACTCAAAGAAGTGAATGCAGTTTATTAACAGGGGTACTAAATTTATATATAAATATATATATATTTTTTGTAGAAATTGTCTGTTATATGATTTTTTTTTAAATATACATGTTTTAAATAAATTCATGCAATAAGTTTTGCCTTGCATCAGTTATGAGTATATCGGAAGAAAAAAAATTAAAATAAATAAATATTTTATTGGAAATAGTTTTTCATAAACATTTATAAATTAACTTTTTTTTAATATAAATTAGTAAAAATGTATTAAATTTTTTTCACATATCAAATTGTTTTTTTATATAATTATTTATGATATAAATTAAATATTTTTTTTTATAATTTTTAATTTAATGAATTACCATATGTATTATTTTTATTCTCAATTTTTATTTTTAATTCTTATTCATAAAAACAATTTTCTTTACGTGTATACTTGTAAATCAGATAATTACGAGAATAATTCCATTATTATATTTAATAAGAAAGCATTTCATTTATAATAAGTTCGTTTTCAAGAAATAAAAAAAAATAATACAATAGTTTAAACCGACAAAGGGATCAAAGACAGTGTAAATCATATATAAATATATTTTTATCATTTTATTAAATAAAATAATTTCTCATTAAAAAAATCATAACAGCGTAAAACTGAAATAAAATTAAATGCATATATATATATATATATATATATATATATATATATATATATATATATATATATATATATTATTTTTCAATATTTAAAAAGAATTTAATATAAATATTTTTATATGTAATAATGTCATTAAAATTTAACTACCAAATTTTAATCGATCTAATCTAATATAAAATATTACACGTAATTTGGGTTGATTACATGAAAAAAAATAATTATCACTTAAAAATTATAATGACGATAATTTAATATATTTTTAATGTATGTAATTAATATCGAGGTGAAGCAATTTTTTTTTCTAATATTTCCGTTTAAAATTTAAACGACTACATAATTTCTGATGCGTATTTTTTTATATATGTTTAATTTTAATTTTTTAACGCTCGATTACGGCTATTTTACGTAATTACGTGTCATTAATTAAATCGCAATGTACGGTATGTAAAATATTTACATATTTATAAAATTAAATGTCTCAACTTTCACATAAATTTCAATACAAGTTTATTATAACCAATTTTTATTCAGTTTTATATTTAATGCTTTTTTCTATTGAATTTGATGATTTTTTTTAAATATTATATTATAAAAAAAGTGTTGTTATATATATATATATATATATATATATATATATATGTGGTAAACTTTTTTTGCATTGACCGTGTAAATTTGATCCCGCGCATTTATGTTCGTATGTAAAGGGGGGGGGTTGTATATATATATATATATATATATATATATATATTATATATATATATATATATATATATATATATATAAATGGTATAAAACAGGAACAGGGTGGATCGTGAATTGTGGACTAAAGGCGCATATGTGTGCTGTGCATCGCTTTACCATAGTGGGTGGTGAAAATGGGTGGGACTCTATGGGAAATTATGGGAGAGAGAGAGAGGCCGGAAAAGCTTCGAGGGTGTTTATTCTAGTGGTTTGAGGGTAGTATTTGTCTGCAGGGGTGGGCACGTTCGCAGGTGTCCGGACCCTTTGCCCCCTCATACCGCCCCGCATTATAGAAGGGGGGGGGGTCCAGAGCAACAGGCCCCTTTGGCGCAGGCGCGCGATACCCCTGTATTCAGTCTGTCCGCGAACGCTGACAATAGCGCTCGTACAGAACGGCGCTTGACTACACCTGTCGCTGAATTCGATACGTATCGTACTTTCAAAAAAATAATATATAAATATATATTAAATTATTTCAATAAACTTTAAAAATATTTCTTTCAAAAATTTCTATCAGTGATTATTTTTATTATATATACACACACATATATATATATATAATAAAAGTTTAAGATTTATTCGAATAATAATAATTAAAAAAGTTCATCTTTTAATCAATCTGCATATATATATATATAATTAATATAAAATTTGTGTATTAAAAATATTTATATATATTAATCAAACATTTGTTTATTTCTTTTCTATTGTTGATTTTTTATTTATTTTTATTGGAATATTATTATATTACGGATTTTCATGTGTGAATGATTGTTTATGTTCGACGCTTGTTTATTGTGATCGACGCACGGTAAGTTTTATAATTTTATTTTATCACTATGATGATTACAATACATATATATATATATATATATATATATATATATATATATATATATATATATATATATAAACACATAATAATAATAATAACAATGTATAAATAAAGCTTAAAGCGGCACACGAATAAGCTTTAACTTTTCTACAACAATCGAGTAACTTTTATCTCTTAATACTAATTCACCGAAAACTTTTTTAATACGTTATTTTTCGTATTATTATTTTTTTTCTGACATTCGATGAAAGAATTTTTATATTTATATATAATATATATATATATATATATATATATATATATATATATATATATATATATATATATATATATATATAATATTTATATATACATCCAATAAAATATTTTGAGAGATTTATTTTTTTTGGTCTCATTTATTAAAATTTAATAAAATTATTATAAAATTTAATAAAATTATTAAAATTTAGAATAAAAGTTCCGAAAGAGTCGTTTTTGATAATTTCATATATTATTAAATGGAAGTAATTATAATATATGAATATTTATCGTGTAAAATTACCATGATATTTAAAAACGAAACCAAAGTTTCAAACTCCGTTTAGTACTAATCTACTTTCAAGGTTTATATATATATATATATATATATATATATATATATATATATATATATATATATATATATATATATATATATATACAATTATAATATAAAATAATAATGTATGATAGAAAAATAAACCAGTAAAATTAAGAATTTACGAAATAAGATCACGTTTCGACGGGGCAAAATATGAAATTAAATTGTTAATTACGTTTATCGTTATGTCGGTGAAATGATAATGAATGCGCAACTGAGGGCCGTTGCCTCGTTTTGTTCCAGTCATTACAGGTTTCTTTCGAGAAATTTAATTAGATGACGAATATGAAATGAGCAAGAAAAACACCTGCATGATAACTTATCTTGTGTGCGTTTTGTTGTACACAATTTTTATTATTATTAAGATTAAAATTGATGTTCACGCGATGAAAAATATTTTTATATAAATATATACACAAAATTATTTTATATATAAACGAAATTAATATATGAATATTAAATGTATTCTTAGATATTTTAAAAAAATGTATAAGTACACAATTATTATTTATTACATAACCTTATATTTTATGATACAATTACTTAAAAAGTTCTAATTTTATATATGACTGTATAATTCTGGTTTTGATATTAAATATCAAAAAAAAACTTTCTTTTATAATAAATTTTAAACTTTAGAAAAATAAATAAAACGTAACAAATATATTTTTTAAATATATTATTTAAATTAAATAAATAAAAAACAACAATTTTAATGCTATTATATCAAACTATATATGAATATAACAAAATTATTTTTTACGATTAAATGAAGAGAACGAAATTCAGTATTTATACTATAAAAATAATTGCTTGCAATTAAAAATAAAGAAAAATATTTTTGGGTTATATTAAAATTGATTAACAATATTGATAAATTATTAATAATATTGATAAAATCGTATACGATATATGATAAATCATAATTTTAAAAGTTTATTACAAAATTTAATATTTGACAGAAATATTTATAAAATATGTAGTTCGATTTTCTTAATGATTTTGATACATAAATACATCAAATAATATACAAATAAAGATATTAATATATTCTATAAATTTTGATAAATTATTTGATGGCAATTTGTACTAATGTTTAATACAAAGTATATTTTTTATATTTATTACTAATTTGGCAGCAATTATATATTACTAAGTTGGAAAAAAATGACGCTTTCAGATATTTTAGTTTTAGTTTAATTTTTTTTTTACGTAAAAATGTATAAAAAATTATGAATTAAAAATACTAGATATTCTTGATTTCATTACACGATGTAGAACAATGAAAAAATTATAACATTCAAAATGCAGATTTTATACACGAATGTCCTTTACTAAGTTATGTGAGTTAAAATTCAAAATGCAAAAGTTACGTCGACTGGTGAATAAATCTAAAGAAATTGTTCGCGCTATGAAGAGCAGAAAATTATTGTACTTTTGAGCAAATAATAAGACATTCTCTGGGAATAGAATAGAATATTTCATTGCCGTCTAATTTTTCAAAAAGATAGATGGATAGAAAAAAAAGCTGGAAGAGTATAAAACGTGAAAAGCGGCAACGAACGACAAAAATTATACATTCAAATAGATGACGATTATGATTCGAATATTGATTATTTAAAATATCGAGTTGTTATGAAAATTATATATATATATATATATTATATATATATATATATATATATATATATATATATATATTATTAAACTGACCTCTGCGAAAGTCGGGATTAAAAGCAGTATTTAAGATCTTATAGTATCCGGTTGTTGTAAAAATCGTTATTATGTTTTCGAGAAAACAATGTTGAGAATGTGTACAACTAGAAATTGTTGTACCGGTAGTGGTTAATGTTTGCTCCCCCCCCTAGTCTCGGTCTCCCCCCGTTGCGGTTATGGTTATCGTTTTTTTTCTTAATCTAAGGAATATCGGGAAGAAAAACCGAAAGCTCCGTTGGTGAGTATTGAAAAGAAAACTTTAAAATAACCTAAAGGTCGCGGGAACTCTGCTCTGCCCCCACCCTTACCTCGCTTTTGCCCGTAAAAAGAAAGGTAACTTTGTTTGGCCGCTTTTCTTCGGCAACTTGTCGTAATTAATTACCACTCTTCGGTCGTTCGAGTGAGAGAAAAAAGAAAGATTTACTTTCTTCTTCTGCCAAAAAAGGAAAAATCTCTCTACTATATAGAATGTATTTTAACTATTAAAATATATACCGAGTTTATCTTAAACTATATATATATATATATATATATATATATATATATATATATATATATATATATATATAATATCGCAAATACTCTAAAAGTAGAAGAAAAATTTAAAACTAACGACTCTTATAGTCTTAGTTTCATTCATCTTAGTATCGTCTACATTATCTCTTAGTATCGTCTTTTCATTAATTTATTTTGTTTTTAAAACTTTATACTTCAAAGTTTATCATTTCTATATAATAATATATATATGTATTTATACTATCTATAATTTATGCTATATTTTGAATTTTAAATCATAGATATATTGAATAAATACGATAACGAATATAAATATTATCAAAATTATAATCCTTTCAATCTAGAAAACGTCAAAAACAGATATAATAATAATAATAATAATAACAGAGTTGAATAATAAATAGATTCGGAAACGAAATCCGTTTAAAGGCTCAACAATTAATCGAACCGTTTAAATTTATCATTATTTATTTTTGTATTAAATATATATATATATATATATATATATATATATATATATATTTTATATAGTTTTAATGTTTAAATGTCGATCATTGATTCTGATAAACGGTTTATTTAATTCGTAAATTATTTCCACTCTGTATAAATGTAATTTTAATTTCTTGAATTGCCTCTTTTCGATTATGCTTTTTATTTTTTCCCTTTTCATTTTATTTTCCGGTGAAAAAAATAGAGCGGTGGGGGGGGATGGCAGGAAAGAAATCTGTGAAAATTTTCAAGCAATTTGCATATTCATGAGACGTATAATTGATAGAGAAATGTTTCTGAAACGCAATATTTACTAAGTTTACAAAGTGGACATTTGTGGAATAAATCCATTTTTGACGTCGAAATTATTTTCATATATATATATATATATATATATATATATATATATATATATATATATATATATATATATATATATATATAATATGTAAAAATTAATATAAATGTTAATAAAATTAAAATAACAAATAAAACTTATATGTCGTCGATTTCTATTACAAACGACACAAAACTTTATATCGAAAAAGAAATTTAATCTTTTTTTTACTCGTTCGTTCATTGAAAAGGATAAAAATCTTCTTTGCTCGCTGCACAGATTCTGAAAAGTAAAACAATATATATATATATATATATATATATATATATATATATATATATATATATATATATGTACATATATTTATATATATAAGAAAACGACGCATAAATTAGCTGAAATAGGGGGGGGGGCTGAAGGAAAAATAAAGAAAGGGGGGCTTCGGTGGAAAAAGAGGAAAAATAGGAACTGAGCAGGAAAAAAAACGCATAACAATCCGTTGCCGCTCATTTTATTCATTTATTCGGCAAACGATAAAAAAAATGCACTCAAATCCTAATAGAATATTCATAGAAAATCTTCGAATCGAAATTGAGTTTTTCAATCGGAATATTCGTCGTTTTATTTTTATATGGCTTCATATATTATATATATATATTTTTTTTTTCATACATTCATAAAGCCAATGATTTCGCGGTATTTTTTATTTTTCCCGCCAAGTTTATGATAGAATATATATCGAAAAAATTCGCCGTTAGCGCAGAATATTTTAAAACGAAAATAAAATATCTATTTATATGTGTCTAAAATTTCGTAAAATATTTTTTTTATTTATTTATAACTATTTTAATTTATCGCAAATCATATTTTATTCTGTATAAAGAATCGCTGTATATAATTTGTACATATTATATATTAATTCGATGTTTCTCGTAATGTTACGACTTTAACACGTAGTTGTCGACCTCTGACATTAGTTCATAAATATTTTAACATGTTATCGGAATCTGTATGTTAAGAACTCTTAATTATACACGCGATGATGAAAAATAATATATATTACAGGTGTTTTTTTTAGACATTTTCGAATTATTTCAATAAAACGTCTATATAACCGATAAAAGATTGGAAAGCTTACAAAACAGAAATCGTAAACTTTTATTTATTTTTATTTGATATTTTTAAAGTAATTTATCAATATTAAAGATGTTTTTTATTTATTTTAAATATATAAATAATAATTCTTAAATAAATATAAAAAAATATCTATTCGAGTAATATTTTTTTTTCGTATATTAAAAATAAATGATTATTTTTTAATAATATTTTTGAGGTTGACAATCTCTGGACACTCTGGTTTTTTTTTACTGCGTGGAATAAGTTAACGTCGTTTTGAATTTCGGTCGAGGCTTTAATGTTACACAAATAAGTACTCTAATAAAATGATAATTTCTAGATCCCTTTTCGGCCCCATTTCTTCAATTTCGGAATACATTTTGAAGAATATATATTTTTTTCATAATCACACAGAACACTATTATATATTGTATTTTTAAAAAAAGGTTTTCAATCTCTGGATCGGCGTTAAAACCGTGTGATTTCTAACGATAAAATACGCGCGCACGTAAAAATTAACTATATTTTTTTTCATATAATAATTATTATATACAGATTCCTATTTATTGTCTAGTTTCGCTGATTTATAGATACAAAAATTGGAAAAAATAAAAAAATCCGTCGTGCTTTATCGTAAAATAGTCGTAATACCGGTATTTTATTTAATTTTTACATTTTTATTCGATTAATTAATTGGGAAAAAAACGAGTTTTTTTTCTTTGTCAAACGCATAAAATATTTCGAAATGCGGCGAAAGCGGTTATATTTTTATAAAATAGTCTAAAAAAAAACTGTGTTTATTATCGTAAATGATGCAATTTTGATGTCAAATTCGGCGGCATTGCATTCGAATTCGTCGTTAAATATTATATAAGACTACTGAAAATTTATTCATATTAAAAACGCAATGCATTTTTATCGTTTAAAGTATGTTGTTTGATTGTTATATTAGATTATTTAAATTTATAATCGATAAAAAAGTGAAAGATTATCGAGAGAATCTTTTTCCGAGTCGACAGCTCATTGATTGTACATCGTAATTAAAACTTATATTTATATACAAAGCATATTTTGATTTTAATATTATTATTTTTGTATGATTTTTATTACTAAAACTGAATATTTTTCATAGTAAAATTGATATAATAGATAAAAATTATCATAATTTTTGGATTTAAATATTAAAAATAAATCCCAAATAATCATTAGATAAAAATCTTACTATTCATCAATTTTATAATTATTCATTTACACATAATGTTTTAAATCTGATTATGATTTAAAACATTATTTTAAAGCGTAATACTGAGAAATATCAAAATTATCGAGAAAATTAGGCTATATTCCGAATCAAGGGGGTACCAAAAAAAAAATGGGGGTACATCGTTTATTGATTCTAGATCGAGCACGACCAAAAAAAAAAATGAAAAAACTTAATTTCTTCCATAAATTCAGAGATAAAAATCGACCAGATTCGGTGGCGTCAAATAAATTTTTATTTGAAACTTCGCGAATCGGCTCTAGTTTTTTTTCTCTTTCTTTTCGGGGCCACTTTTTATTTTATTTCTTTCGCTTTTTGGAGATCTTTTTTTCTTCTTTTTCTATTTCTTTTTTTTTCTTCTTCTTCTTCTTCGCTGTTACCTTTGACAAAAGTAAACGATAAGCTCTTTATTTATTGTTTTCGATAAAAATAACGGTTATTTTATACGTTTATTTTTTTTTGTACCCTTAATGAACGTGCATTTTATTCGCGCCCCCATAATATAATGCGAAAATCGTTATTTTTTTTATAAAATATTTTTATTTTATAAACGAGTAGGAAAATTAAAAGTTTATTTGTTTTAATCGACGTATGAATGATTACTGTTTATTCCTATCATGCTATTTTATTTATTTATAATTATTATTTCACATATTTGATCATTGCAATGTAGATGGAATATTTTTATTATATTCATATTAAAATAAACATAATTTAATTTTTAATATTATCAATAAAATATTGATAATATTTTAAATTTTAAAAATAAATATTAAATCGATTATATGACTAAAAAAAAATAGTATCGTCGTATCGTATTTTTCGTATATGAATTTATTATTTTTAATCGATAAATAAATATTGAACGTTCGTTTAATTAAACTTTGAATGAAAAATTAATTGCTTAATTGCATTTTAAAAAATTAAAAACACTTTTATAACTAACGAGTCTCTAATAAAAAAAATCATTAAGCGGATGAACGCTTATAAATATAGCCGATTTCCCGGTGGAAAAATTTCAAACATAAGGCCATAAGTCGATTCAATTAAAATAAGTGAAAATTTCGAATCGGTCACATAAAATAGCAGCCCCCCCCTATATTATTCTCCTCATTTTAATTCTCCCACTCCTCCTCCCCGGTTGTCCCTGGTTCGAGTTCATTAAAATGTTTCGCTCACGCGACCCGATTTCCATCAGGAGTTTTTCATCCGGAAAATGCCACCCGGAAAATATGACAAGAAAAACTACACTTTTTTTCTCCCACCTTCGCTTTAATCTTTCGCATTTTTTATCGTCTTTTCTTTTCTTTTTTTTAATTTTATTTTTCGATTACGAGATCCCTATTTTACGAATTCATCCTGTGCACCGAAATTATATTGATTTAATTTAAAAAAAATATCACTGGTATAAATCTGAAGCATGTAAATGAAAATTTATTTACGCATATGTAGAAGAATGGCAATTAGGGAGGTAATTTTTTAGATTATTTTTAATTCGGTCGTAAAGCGGCGTAAATTAAATTATCGGATGAAACCGACATATTTCATTTTTTTTTCAGAATACTAAATGATTTAATAATATTTAAAAAAGTAATTATAAATTTAATATTAGATAAAGAAAAAATATATAATATTAGATTTGTGATTTACTATATATAAATATATAAGCAAACAAACAAGCTTTTTGTTAGCTGTACAAAATAATATACTGTTTATTTTGCTTCTCTAAGATATTTCAAATATTTTATTAGTGAATATATATTTCAGAGATTTTTCGAATAATTTTAATATATTTTCCGATTTAATTTCAGATTTATATTTATTCAAGTAAAGAAAAGATATCTAAATATGTCATTTCATTTTTTTATAATTATATATATATATATATATATATATATATATATATATATATATATATATATTAATATAATCACGGATAAGAAAGAATATTATTGTTTATCATAAATTAAAAATCTCCCACGAAGGTTTTCATTTCGATTTTATCGACGCTTATTTGTATCGGTTTGCAAAAAAAAAATAAACGAATCCTGTTCATTTTCATCGGAAGCAAAAATAGATTTTCCAAGGACCTCCTCGTAAATACGTCGGAAAAAATTAAATCAAATTTTTCCTCCGTTCGAGTAATCCCCCAATTTAAATCGAAATCCTTAATCGGGAGCCTTATAATAAAGTAATTCCTCGTAATCCGATTGTGTCCTAAATTGTTCTTTCATTAAATGTTTTTCAATTTTTTTTAAGTTTGTCATTATTGAGTAAAAAAAAGCGTGTCTACTTTTTTTTTGATCGGCGAATTTGAGGTGTGGTATTATTAATCGCCGCTTGCGTTATATTAAATAAATCGACGAATCAAATAATATTTATAATCATAATAAATATTATATATGAACGGTTTTTATATAAATTTAATAACAAAAAATACATATGCAATTTTATGACTTTATATAAGACATATGTGAACGATAATATTTCAGCTGAAGAAAAAAAAAAAATATATATATATATATATATATATATATATATAAACTAAACGTATAAAGAAGGGAAAAGTTTCAAACTCACACTTTTTATTTAGTGCAGTTATGGGAATTGCCACGTTGCTAGTATTTATTTTTACATTTTTATTTTGTAAGAATTTTTTATATCTTTTAAAAAAATACCAGTAAAACTTTCACACTTATTTATGTGTCGAATTTTTTTAATATATTGGCATAATATTAAATGTCATCGAAATCGTTTATATATATATATATATATATATATATATATATAATTATTCTTTATATAAAAAAAATATTTTTCTTATCAGATTTTAGTATAGGTATTTTAATATAAATTGTATAAAATTACTATAGTTTGATATTAAATAATTTTATATAATATCAATTTCTACCATTCTTCTTTTAGAAATTGGTAACGAAATAACTAGAACAAAAATGTAACATAAAATTAAATTAAATTAAATATTACAGGGGAAAAATTTCACTATCATCAAAAACGTTATTGAAAATCGAGGTGTTAGACTCTATCTATCGTAGACGACGATGAGGCTACATTTTCAATCAAATTTTTCACGCGAATTTTCCGGTCTAAAAGTTTGCTCAGACGATGTCGTGTTATGTCGAAAGTGCGAGAATGTGAGTAGGAACCGTAAATATTTTCGTCGTTTCGGTTCGGTTCCGTTCCGGAATAACGGCTCCGGAAAGTATCGGAATCGGGCACAGGATTTGAAGGCCTCGTTTTTTTTTTATTTTCGGGGGGAATGGGCGACGATGGTGGTTGAATTGAAATTTTCGCCAAATATTTGCGGCTCTTTTCGCCGTGGAAAATCGAATCCGCCATTATTATTTCGAATTCTTTCGGTCCTATTTAATATTCGACGGTTTGATGGGGAGAAGCTTTGAACTCGCGTCGGAAAGGTTTTAATTCAATTTTTTACAATTATATATATATATATATATGTGTGTGTATGTATTTCCGTTCGCTTGTCGACAATTTTCTGACACAATGGGCGGAAAACTTGGAAAATTCTTTCGATTACGTCGGAGTGAATTTTCGCCGATGAATAGACGTGCGCTCGTAAAAAGTCGTATTTTTTAATTTAAAATTGTATTTATTAATATATTTATTCAACAAAAATTTCGTTCATTCTAATATCAATATATTATATAGATTAAAAATATTTTTTTAATTAATATCATTTTTTTTATTATTTCAAAAATTTATTTTACATTATCTATTGTTCAGATAATGTACAGACCGCGTTTCTTAACTTGAAAACATCTGCATTATTTATATATATATATATATATATATATATATATATATATATATATATATAAAAGATGAAATCGTTTACGTGTTCGATTTATTCACGGGAAGAATATTAATTTGATGAAAGATAATATAATAACACAAGCTAAAATTGATATATATTTTTTAAAATAAACAAATACATTAAAATCGCGTTATTATTTTTATATATTTATTATTAATAATTAATTATTTTTTTAGAAACCATGTAAAAAGTATTGATATTTAAATTTTTGAATATCGTTTCTTTATTTCTATTATTTTTTCTGAGAATTCTCAAAATTTCACACGTCAATTTGGCGATCGTCCAGCGCGCCATAGTTTGGGAAGCGCCGTAACTATTTTTTTTTTGTTTTAAACTCCGACAATTATGATAATTTTTCTGTCAACATACAAAGTCAATTTTACAACAAACAATGTTTTAAAATATTATTATGCAAAATTATAAAAAATAATAAAGAGAAATAAATTCAGGCAATTGATTTTGTATGAAAATTTATTTTCCGCTTATTATTTATATATAGAATTAAATATTTTTTCTAATATGGACCTTAATTCTCACTTTCAGGAAACTTATTTATATTTATATAAATATAGAAATATATATTTTTTTAATAGAAATATTAAACACTAAATGAGAGAATGTTTACTTAATTTCATTAGAATAAATGTTTTGCAAAGATCTAGGATATTAATAATATCAAAATCTATTTAATGTGAAAACCGTGAACGTTGTTTTAGGACTAAACTATTATATGGTATATAATACAAAATATTTTCGTTTTGTATTCTATGAAGCATAATTTTACATTTACATATGAAAACTGTCTTTTATTGTATATATATATATATATATATATATATATATATATATATATATATATATATACAATATTTAATTTATCAATCATCTATCTAGATTTTAATTTCATATTTTTTACTTATTAAATAATTAGATTTCGTGGATTTTCAATTTTTATGAAATGTAATTTTTCACATTATATATATAATATAATATAAAAATATGTTCAATATTTAAATTATTATATTTTGTACATTTTTTATAATAATTAATAACTAGAGAGCAATAATTGTAATTAAATATAATAAAATGGAATAATTATTCTAATAATGTAAGCAATATTTTAATGGATATTATCCGTATGAAAATTTTGTTTTATATAATAAAAAAATCATTATTAATTTAATATTTTATTCTCATAGTATTTTGCATAATGAAATACAAAAGAAGAATGAATATATTTTAATAGGAATTTTCCTAAAAATTGGATATCGAATAAAACTATTTTTTCTATTTTATTAAAATTAAAATATATTATACGTTTAGAAACGTATTTAAAAATGTTAAAAGTTTAATTTAAAAATAAAAAAAAGTCAATGGAAAACGTTGCTCATCGGCGTCAGCGCGTTATGGAAATAAATTTTTGGTTATTTAATCAATTAGGAGACTTTTCATAAAATAACTTAAAATTCAACGATCCTAGAATAATTCTCTGACACGGGGCTCTTTTCGTATTCGTTTAATTAAATTCTAAAAGTTGAATTAACATTTCTCGCAAACAGCGCGTTATGAACGCACAAACACACGCTCGCTATATATATATATATATATATATATATATATATATATATATATATATATATATATATATTATGTGTTTGTGTGTACGTTTATAAGTCGTTTTTTCCATATTAATTCATAATATGATAAAATATCCGAACATTTTCTCTTTAATACAAATTACACATTTATATTAATAAAGTATTTGTAACAAATTCTTAAATAATCTTTCTCGTACCCCTAGGGGTACGCGTATTGTAGTTTGGAAGCCGCTGTTATATATCATTAATTTGTACAAAAATATAAATTTAGTTCGCAGTTAAAAGCGATATGAATAAAAACAGATTCGCGAATTTTCCCATTATCATCGTCTAAAGTAAATTACTACCGTTGAAATTTTAGTTAATTTCGTTTCCATCGAAATTGTCAAATCGAATAATTTAACGAAAATTTCGTATACGAATTTTGTAATACATGACTAAATAATTATTCAATATTAATATATTTATAGTTTATCAACGTTTTCGACGGTTCACGTACGATGAAATAATCGTTAAACGATCGATCCGATGTTTTATATTTGTATTCAAATTCGATTTTCGAAACTACTAGTACAGTTTAGATAGATTATTATGTCATAAAGCAAAATTATTTGACCCAGGTGGTCACCGAGTGGTCCTTTTGAAAACGATACGCGCTGAAAATGGATCTCGTAAACGCGACGACCAGATACAGAAATATCCAGATAGTGACAAAACTGGAGGACTAATAATTGATGGCGGATATAGTGGAGGCCTTGAGGGCATAACTCGTTATTATAGAGATTGCATCGATGTTGCGCAATCGCAAACAAGACGAGACGAGTCAGTCGTAAATATTTTATAATTCATAACCGGACATTAATTACTCGTCGGCCTTACGTATCCGGATACGGAGTTATCTTTTTGGTACGTTCATAAATTATCCGGACCGACGAGCGAATGATTAATAGCGATGCGACGATTAGCGTCGAAAAAAAGGGGAAGTGCGCTTTCATATATAACACGTATTATAATCATTCGCCCCTTGAATATTCAATAAAAATGACTATTTAACAAATACACCTAATTTTTTTCATATACTGCTGTGATCAAAAAGTAAGGTGAAATTGTCATTTAAAATTCCCGAGCAAGTAAATTATATTTTTTTTCATAGGTTGGTAGAACTGTCCGTAACATTTGCAAAGCGTTTGTTTGTCAAAAGGTCTAATTATCTCCGAGTTACACGTGTTTTTACAAGTCTTGGTTCCTTCACCACATCATACTGTATTGGTTCTTCGCGATTTTTTTGCCAAAAACTCGTCTCATATCGTTCCGTAACCACCGTATTTGTCCGATTTAGCTCCGTGCGACATCTGGCTATTTCAGCAAACTCAAAAGGAAGGAAGGATCGGCGGGAACGCCGATTTGACACGATTGACGAGATAAAAACTGAATCGAAGAAGGTCTTGAAGGCCATACCGGAAAAAGATTATTTCGACTGTTTTGAGGACCGAAAAAAGCGTTAGAAAAAGTACGTTTTATCAGTCGGGGATTACTTTAAAGGGGATGAAATTGATTTGGAAGAATAAATAAAGAATTTACATTTTATAAACAAATTCACTTTATTTTTTATCATAGTGTTATAATAAACTAAGCTATATGTAATATAATAAAAATGTCGTAATGTATCGAAATATTTAGAGATAATAATGTATCTGAAAATCAAGAGTAATTATTTTAAAACATTTATACAAATAAAATTAATTTTTCAATCAGTAGCATTTCATTATATCTTTGAAAATAATTTAGTATTATTATAATTTAAATATTCAACAATCACAAATACTTGCATATTAATATGACAATCTAAAATTTTGAATTTGTATATTCAGAATAAATATCAACGTGATTAAATATTAATTAATTACGATATGACAGTTCATATATGAGTCAGAGCTTATATTATATAATAGTAAATATTTGAAATAAGAACTCTCAGAAGACTATAACTGTCATTCTAAAATTATGCAGAGAAATTCAAATGTCGACCATTGGGAATCAAACTGGTACAAACTGCTAGAGACGTCATATATTTAAATTTAATATTATTCATGATTTATATCGTTCTTAATCATATAGTTCTATTATTAAGATATTTTTGTAAAATGACGTACGGTGTCATATCTGGCGAATATGGAGGTTGAAGTATCTCATAAAATTCACGAATATTAATTTAAATTATAAATTTCCGTCACTTTTTGAACACACTGTATTTTTTTCTCTATTCAAATTTACATCAGCATTCACGTTGTGTGTTATGTTTGTGTGTCTACATGTCCGTATCAGAACATAAACGTAAACGTAAACGTAACAATAAACAGCATTTACAGTGACGCGGTCGGCACACCCAACATCTGTTGGCGAACATTTCTGTATCCTGAAATACCCTCCACCCCCCCATGACTATCCAGGAATCCTTAAATCGCAGGATAGTCGCTGAAAACCTTCCACTTTCACGGGACGAATCGGGCAATCCCGGCACGTCACAAATATCCCTCTAATCTAAACGCTTCAATCTATCACTTTGTTCCTTTTGTCTCGTTCCCGTTTTTTCCCCGGTTTCCCCCCGAGAAAATGCGAGGCGTGAAACCGGGAAATACGAAAAAAAATCTGTTGCATTTTCACACTGCGTGTCAAATGTGCGACGTTTATTAAACAATGCAATAACTTTAATAATATATATCCATATATACTCTGTTCAATTGGGTATAAATTTTTTATATTTCATCAAATTAATACATAATAATTATTTATTATATGTTTCAATATTAACAATATTGAATAAATTATAATTTATTTTTATATAATTAAAATATTTATTTTTATTGTATTCGCATAACAATCTGCAAATGTTCACAGCAGGTGTTTAATCGATTTAATCGAAATATATATATATATATATATATATATATATATATATGTTAAAAGTTTAAAATATATATGTATGTGAACACACATACACTGGTTACTAATTACCATAAATTTTGTGAAAATCGTCCAAAAACCGGTTAGGCTTTTTTTACGTCGACACACAACCAGAACGGAAAATGCGTTTTTAATTGCCGCACGTCCGGTCCTTTTTTTCATGTCCTGCTGTCCTGAAACAAAAAAATGTACAAATATAATTTTTTATTTTTCAGGAACGTATCGGTTGAATAATTTTTAGCCGATAGATATACGAAAGGAAAATCGATTTTAAATCGGAACAAATTGTGCGAGAATGAAAAACGATGATGAATTATATAATATGTAACACTGTGATCAAAAAGTATGGTGAATTTATTTATACAATGTATATTCTTCCAAATCAATTTCATCCCCCTCAAAGTAATCCCTGTCCGATAATACGCACTTTTGCCAACGTTTTTTCAAGTACTCGAAACATTCGGAATAGTCTTTTTCCGGTTATAACCTTTAACATCTTCTTCAATTAAATTTTTACCTTCTCAATCGTGTCAAAACGGCGTCCCCGCATTAGTCTTTTGAGTTTTGCTGAATAGCCAGAAGTCGCACGGAGCCAAATCAGGCAAATACAGTGGTTGCAAAACGATTAGAGTTGAGTTTTTGCCACAAAAGTCGCTAAGAACCAATGCAGTATGACATGGTTCATTATCGCGATGAAGGAAACGTAGAGTTGTAAAAACACTTGTAACTCGGAGATAATTAAACCTTTTGACAAACAAACACTTGAAAAATGTTATGGACAATCATATAAACCTATTTATGGACAATTATAATTTATTTTATGGACAATTTGATCACAGTAGTATATATTGATTTTATTCGACGATGCGAAAGAAAATATTTTTAGACGATTTTAATACGAGAATAGCAAATACGATAAAATCGTATTTGCTATTCTCGACTTTTGTCTAATTCAATTTATATGATTTCGCGTTGATAGTGTTATAGAATAATTTACTTATTATGCACGCGCTTTTCTTTCATTTCGAGTGCGTTTCATACGACAGTGCATATTAAATTATAATATATTACATTCGTCGACGATGGCTAATTCAGTTTTCCAGTTTTTCACGGCTGAGGGTGGAAAATTTTATGCGCGAAAATTCGCATACTCGACAACATTCGTAATATTTTCATTCGGTTCGTTTGGAACGCGCGAGAAAGTACATTTTCTTTTTTTAGAAAATCTCAATTTGAAAATGCGCTTTTATTAATTTTTAGCACTCTTAATATAAGAATCATATTGAATAAATAAATTTATATATTTTTTTAAATTAAATAATATTAGGTTTACAAATTATTTTTTATTCATTCATTATGTATACCATAATTTATATGTAAAAATAATATAAATATTTTTTTTTATATATTGTTCGATTTTATGAAATTTGATATATATGAAAGAAAATAATTTTGTTTATATAACATAAATTGTTCTATCAATTTCAATTGACTCTGTAAAAATTATAAGATTTTTATAAATGTAACTCTAATAAAATATTTAAAAAAATTATAATTTTATATATTATATATTACAATATAATAAAAATTTTATATCAACTGATAGTTTTTCATTTTCGTTCATATATAAAAAATACAATATTTTATTACCATATGTCGAATCATTCGTCAAAAAAAATGTAATAAAATTTTAATTCAGAAACATGAAAAATCATATCAATTAATATGGAAATATTATATGACATTTTCACATTCGACATGCATCATCTATAAAGTAGTTTCGGCGTACGTCTAACGACTCGATTTTGCGTATTTTTTTTCAAATTCATCGATTCATTTTCGGAACTTCGATCGAAGGGTTCCATTATATATATATATATATATATATATATATATATATATAAATTTTCTTCCTTCTGAATGTCTCGTCGTCGTTCGCACGTTTGGAATTTTCCGCGATATTTTTCCGGGAGAGGTTTTTCCGCTGCCTTGTCACATTTAAATCCGACACAATCGACACCGTATTTGCGAATATGTTCTCAATTCGCTCATTTTCCGTTCGATTCCTTTGTCTTTTTATATATGGTATATATATATATATATATATATATATATATATATATATTATTATTATTTCTTCGATCTGTCACTCGTCATGATTTGTATGTCGAAACGTGCGCGTGTTTGTGTGTGCGCGTGTAACGCTTTTGGAAATATTTTCAATTATATGTAGATGAGTGAGAAAACGCTTCGAGAACAGAATCAATTTCGTATGTTTGTTTGTTATGCGCATAGACGATGTAATGCGGCATCCACACGATTCTATCATAAGGCAATCGACTTGTATAATATACCATAGAATAAAAACACTATTATTACGTTTTATTAAAATTTAATGCAATTATATCGTAATACATCGTCAATATTATTATTATTTTCATACTTCAACAAATATATATATATATATATATATATATATATATATATATATATATATTTTTTTTTTTTTAATTTATTTATTATTTCGTGTAATTAAATACATTTTATCCTTAATGTATACAAGACTTTCATACTTCGAGTTACTGGTCACTGACCATTTTCTCGATTGCAAATGGTATATTATTAGATATTAGATATAATTTATAATTATAAGATAATAGGTATATATAGGAAAATTCAGTAAAAGGAATAAAAACCTATTTATAATTTATATATATATATATATATATATATATATATATATATATATATATATCAATTTTATTATTTATTAATTATTTTTAAAAATGGTGATTGACGATGGAAAGTCATATTTTATGAATTAAATTGAACCAATTCCAGTTCACTGATAATTTATAATCAAATAGATATTTGCGTATTAATTAACATGATTTTGATAGTCGAAATATTATAAATTCAAATCAATATAATGCTAATTGTATATTTTAAATCAAACGTGTTAACTGATCAGATTAATATTCGAGTATATTTTTATTATACTGTTGAATTAAAAAATTCGATATTTTAAAACTTATATTGATAATAGTTAAACTGATAAAATTGAATCTTTATATCTATATAATTTTTTTCGTATTTTTGAAAGTTTATAAAAAAATAATTTTAAAATTATATATATATATATATAAATCGAATAAATATGTCATTAATTAAGTACATTTTTTAGAACTAAATAATATCGTTATTTTTCATCATACATATGAACGACAATATACTGAATTTCGTGAAAATCGTCTCTACATTCTAAAAATAACGTGGAAAATTTATTTATATATTGGGTCGAATATGTTGCTTTTTCTTTATATATTTATATTTTTTTTTTCATCGAATAAAATATAAATAGTATTGTTAAATGAAAATCAAAAAGAAAAGTTTGTATCGAATCTTATGTTTCACAATATATATATATATATATATATATATATATATATATATATATATATATATATATAGATAAGTATAGTAAAATGGTACTATATGAGGGTTTCGGGGTTTTTCAGAATTCTAGTTCACCCTGTCTAGATTCGTCTTTCAGTGAAGACTACCCCTGTAAGGTTTTTGTGTTCACCCTTCTATACGGAAAAGATAAGGCCATCATTATGGGGGTAAAGGGGTGCACTTCGACCCATGAAAGGTTCCATTATTCAAAATACACCCTTTTCGTTCGACGTTACACACTATCCATAAATGTTGTTATTTACTTATGCCGCTTTTCAAAGATTTCCACCGTACACCCCCCCCTCATCACTCTCCTACCCCCACCCCAATATAATCGAACTATATTTTCTTCTGTTTATTTTATTTTTCATGCGAATAAATTCACTTTATTATTCGCATGATACGAGAACCGCTTCATATGTTCAAAATCGATTTTATATATTTATTTATTTATATATATTTTTGAGAAACAATTTATATATATATATATATATATATATATATATATATATATATTTACTTGACGTATACAAATTACAATTTTGACGTTGAAAGAAGAATTGTTCGTTGTCTTTATTGTTTCATTCGTGTGACAGTCTTTCTTTTATATATATATATATATATATATATATATATATATATATATATATATATATATATATATATATATTAAAATATTGCAATCTATATAATTAAAATATTTTTATATAATAATAATAAAGATAATGTTGCTATTTAAAAATCAATTATCATAGTTTAATCGAATATAAAGACGTTATTGCGATATAATATATAATAAGGGTTTGTGTAGATTGTATTGTAATAATTATACATTATCTAATTAAATTTATGGTAACATTCAGATTTTTATTATTTCTGTGAAATATGTAAATATTTATTATAATAAATTTGAAATTAAATATTGAGTGTAATTAATGAATATTGCTTAAAATATTAAATAATATAATTTTATCAAAAAAATTAAATTATACTCCATCCTCCATATTCGCCAGACATGGCACCGTACGTATAATAAAGAGATAAAATAAGGTTGTCATTTTACAAGCATAGATGAGTTTAAAGTGCATCACTAAAACAGCCTAAAGATATTCTAAATATTCCAGAAGTGTTTTATGGATTGGAAGAAGCGTTTGCATAAAAGTAATAATAGCAAATGGGGACTACTTTGAAAAGAGATAACATTGATATAAATATTATTTATTTTAAAATATTATATAAATATATACTACTGTGATAAAAAAGAAAGGTGAAATGGTCATTTAAATTTCCCGGGCATTAGGAAGGCAGGTAAATTGTATTTTTTTCCTAGATTGGCAGGACTGAGATGAAGACCGAATCGTAGAAGGTCTTGAAAGCTATACCGGAAAGACTATTACGACTGTTTAAAGAATAAATAAAGAATTTACATCATATTGTTGAATATGATATATGAAAAAAAGTGGCAAATAGTTTTATTAAATTCGACACATACGATGAATAGTAACGTTGATTGTATAAAAAGTTTATCTAATATTTTGATCGTCGAATCGCGAGCTTTCGCTTTCGGCGAGGCGCCACAGGAGTTCACGGACGAATTTTTTTTCTTCGAATATTTATTTATTTTTTTTCCACCCTTTACATCATTGATGCGGCAAGACACGGGTCGCACAGGCAAAGTTTTCAACGAAAATCAACCTCTTGATTAGCGCTAACTTTTTGGATACCACTTGTTGCTCGCTCCTCGAATCTCGAGCACTTGCACTTCGTGTCGAGGACTTTCACTAACTTTTTGATATTGTTAAATAAGTTAACTATGGCTTATCCGATTTATTTACGACTTTATTATAATATAAAGCTTATATTGTTTTTGTTGTTGTTGTTGTTTCGGCGTATTAATAGTCGCCGTACGATTTTAATCGTTCATCTATTATTATTTTTTTATTGTATATAATACGTTTAATATTTGATCGTTTAAATAAATATTATTGAAATGTTTATTTTTGATCATTTTTTTCTAATAAAAATATTTACTGTTCGTTAACTTTTTTGAAATATGTACAAAATTTTTTTAAAATTTATACTTAAAGTTTATACTTTAAAAAATATTTTTTACTCGAAAAATTCTCAAACAATCTATAAAAGTTTTTTATTAAGAAAAATATATACATTCTTAATCTCTAATAAATATTATATAATTTTTAATATTATTATATTATAGAATAAAAATTATAGTTGTCTAATGTAAATCTATGTATGTAGTATATCAAATTTAATTTTTTAAAAAGGATTTATAACTATAGTCGAGTGCGATTAGTGTGACAGTTTAAATAATATGACATATCTAAAATTAACTAATTTATTTTTATTTTTTACTTAAATCTGATTAGTATGACAATCTATTTAATATTACAATACACATAATCCTCGTTGATGTCACACTAACCGAACTCGTCTGTATGTTGAATAATTTAAGTAGTATAATATTGTAATTTTATTTAATTAATAATAATTTAACGTACAAAATATTTTTATATTTTTTTATGATTAAATTAATTGTATTTATTATTATTATACAAATAGTTAAATAAGTTGTTCATTATGAATTCTCTCGTTAAAATACAATATAAACGACCGAGTTATTTATAAAACGCAATTAACGGAAAACATTAAAAATTAAATGTTGAATATAAAGAAACGATAAAAGCCCGCGTTGCAGTAAAAAGAAAAATAGAAAAAAAATAAAAATAAATAAAATTACGGATTTTTTATTCGCCACCGTCTGCAAAAATGATGCAATAATTATTTTTACTCTGTGGAAATATTTCCAGTTGAAAAAAAAGCGGGGACGAGACTTGGGGGGGGGGGAATTAATTTAAACGACGTCACGGATCGTTCGTTAATCGAACATTATTATTTTTTTACGATTATATTCCGTTTCTTAGAGCTAATCATAATTATATATGCGATAAATGGACGATTATCGATCTAACAAAATACCGGTGGCAGACGTTTTAAAGCGCGGTCCGAATAATATTGAATATTTCTCAATTATAAATATATTATTATCACAGTATGTATATATAAAAATATATTATTTCGTCGTCACATTTGTGTTATAATACGAGCGATGACAATGCGGGTTTGAATGCCTGCATTCTAAACCGCTCAATGCAGGTGAGTGAATTTAATCATTTATCCATTCATGTGTCCTAGAGATACTGATAATATCATCAATTAATATTATTAATCGAATTTAACTATAAACATATCTACTATATTTATATCACTAATAATTTATTATGCAATATGCGCTATGCATTTCTTCATTTCTACGTTCAACAATCTGATTTAACGCTTGTTATTTCTACATCAATAAACTGTTTATAGACGACGCTTCGATAGATAGATATTTTCATTCATCCTGAAGTAATAGTCGAAGGTGGAAATATTAACTTGGTTCATGTGGTATTGAATCAAAATAACAAGATATAAATCAAAATTTAAAATTATATTATTGAGACGATTGCTTTATATATGTTGAAATTTCTGTTTCGACGACAAATCTTCAGATATATAATATTTATCTTATACATATTTTGCTTCAGTTTGTAATTATATTAAATAAATATAAAACAGCAAAATATCTATTTCGAGATTATAATAAGAATTATATGTTGAAAATAACTTGAGAAAAATGATTTATAATGTTAATGTTGATAATTAATATATGGAATCCAGAATCTCTTTCATCTTAATTATCTTATATGTAATGTACACGAGAGATTTCAACTTTTTGACCTTATTAATATGGATTAGTTGTGTTAATCAAATTAGATTTCGGGTTGATTTATTGATTATAAGTTTTAGAATATTTTTTATGACATTATTTGGAAAAAATTCTTATGAAACTTGTCAATTAAACTAGAATATTTCGACTTGAATAATCGATTTTCCGTGTAAAGTAAAATATTTTAATATATATTTATAATCTTTGACATTGAATTTTATCGATTATTTGATTAATCGATTTATCGATTTGCCGATATATTGAAATTTAATTGATGAATTGTTGATTAGTCGAGAACAAAATGTTGATATATTTAAATTTATATAAGGATAAAAATGATA
Source organism: Leptonema lineaticorne (assembly GCA_024500535.1). Classification (NCBI taxonomy): domain Eukaryota; kingdom Metazoa; phylum Arthropoda; class Insecta; order Trichoptera; family Hydropsychidae; genus Leptonema; species Leptonema lineaticorne. The sequence goes on along the minus strand of JANIJI010000026.1, from coordinate 300,886 downwards.
AAATCGCTTATTTTGTTTTATAATAAAATATGTAAATAGTTTATTCACAAAAGATGAAGAATTTTACTTATTTTTTAAGTATATATAGTAGGTCAGCATTTTTATAAAAGAATGTTTTGTCGATAAAAGAACATAAAGGATAATGTTAACGGTCAAAAATTGTTACATAATTCCACGAAAATGTTAATAAAAATAAAAATAATAATATAGAATTAAACGTTGAATTAGTTTAGAAAGGATCTTGGAGGGCACGGAAGGGCAACGTGTGGCCCGCGGGCGATATTGTGACGAAAGCGAAAATAAAACGACGACAACACAAAAACAAAAAAAAAAAACAAAAAAAAAACGGAATAAGCCCCATAAAAAACGTAGCATATCGTTCGAGTTCGCGTTTCACGTAATTGCATGTCATCTTTCGAATTTTCATCCGAATGCGACATTTTAAACATAAAACTTCGTACACGGAGTCCACTTGAAAAATTACCGGAATTTATGATACAATTATACACTATATATATATCTATATATATATATATATATATATCTATATATATATATATATATATATATATATATATATATATATATATATATATATATATATAAGAAAAATTTTCAAATCATCGACAATTTTATGTCAGTAGTAATTTTCAAATATTGAACATTATTTTTTTTAATTTAAATAACGATTTTAATCTTCTATTTATTATATTTAAATATATATATATATATATATATATATATATATATATATATACAATGAATTATATTAAAAATATTTTATTTTAGTTTAATATATTTTTAAATAATAAATGAAAATTTCCGGTAACTTTTTAAACACACCACGCACACACCGACACGTAAATATACACATGTATGGATATATAAAGTATAATACATGCGCCGCATTAATTCCCGCTTTGTTCCTGTTTTCTCCGATACAAATGCCCGAGGGATTAAAGCGAAACGCGAACAAGTAACCCAGGCTTTGTTTGTTTTATTTCCTTTCTTTTATATATATATATATATATATATATATATATATATATATATATATCTGCCCCCTCTTTCATCCATCGTCTTCACGGAGCAATGCATCCTTTGCCCCCCCCATTTATTTTTTTATTTTTTTTTCAATTTATTTATTTATTTATTCATATTTTTTTGGCGCACGTACGACTTGCAAATTGACCGCTGTTCTTTCATATTAATTTAAATATCATCCCCCCATTTTTTCTTTGATCCAATTTTTCTATTGTAACCGTTTTTATATTAAATTATTAATTTTATAATATATATATATATATATATATATATATATATATATTGAGTGTTTCAAAGTGGACCTGTTTTATGAAATTAGCGCATATTGTAAATTTAAATTAATTTGGTATATTTTTTATTATTATTAATAATTATAATTGTACGCATTGTGATATGTGAAATTATTTTTTTTCTATCCGCATCTCCACATATATGCGTGAACGTGGACCACCACTTCCCCAGCATAGCCCCATCGTGTTTATACGGAATCTCTGAAAGTGAAATATGCTCGAAAGCGGGTCGTTTAGGGCCAACGTGGGAGTTACGGCCTCAAAAATGTCTGCAAAACTAATTAAGGCGCATAATTGGTTCTAATGAAAACGGATGAGTCCTCGTGGGGCGTGCCTCCCAAGTACCCCAAAAGCCCAACGCCTCTTACCCCATTACTTTTTGCGGGACACGCAAAACGAACCGACCGTCCTCCCACTTTCCACCCACCGACGATTGAAACAAACGCCTTCGTTTTCCACCTCCCACTGCCTCCTTCTCGCTTTCATATTTATCAATTTGGCACCAACGTGCCAAAACAAACACTCCCAGGAATAAATATCCGGGAATCTGCCTCACTTTTTGGGATACGACGTCGTCGAACTTTTGTATATCGCTAAATGTCTATTTTTGTCCGGCGAATTCAATTATATTATATTATATTTCAATTCTATATTGTTAATTAATAATAAACGTACAAATACAAATATTTCGCTCGGAATCGAATTAAAAAATCAACATTTATCTATGATAAATAGAACTGTCTTTCGTTTATAATTCATCGCCGTTCAATTCGTACAATATCGATTATAACTATTATTGAAAATTATAAACTTAATTATCTGACATCTGTCCGATTCAAGTGATATAATAAATCGTTGTGATTGAAAAGTATCCGAAATTATTTTTTTAAATTAATTATCATATTATATAATATTTACTATTTTTATACTCAATTTTCAATATAATATTGCTTTATTATCTCGATTTTGTAAATTTATTAAATATTTATTATGCGACAGGTTTCAAATTCATCCTTTTTCCAAAACTTTTACTTTGCAGTCGTCGCATTGAATCGATTGATTATACAGAGAGTAAAATTCGTCGAAACTTTTTGAACGGTTGTCAAGAAAAAAAAACAACAACGACGACTTAAAAAGCTCGTTTTGACAATTTGAAAAATGTCGAAAATTGGATTAATTCAAAGGTAACATAATAAATTTTATTATCCAATTTATATTATTATTATTTATTCTATCGAATTTTGGAAAAAAAAACTATTATATAAATATTTTAAAATATATTATGTAATATTGTATACACAATTAATTCAATAAATTAACACTATTATTTATATAAACATTACGTAAATTGAAAAATAAAAAATAGTCTATCGGCGGTTTCGAAACGTTTTTCCGCATCATTAAATCTTGCAAATTTGCTGCGGAAAACTCGCAAAGGACGATTCATGAATTTTCATGGTATTTTCCTATTTTTTTGTTCATTCTTTTTTCCGCCGTAATGTCAACGAAATGAACGAAAATCGCAATGAAATACGTCGAAATTTTAATATTTGAACGATAATTGATTCGTAATTAAGTCTGAATAATTATACAATACAATATTAATTAACATTTTAACGTTTGATAAATATTTTTTTTTCATTTAAATTTAAAATATATTTTCGTTTATTTATACATGATGTAAATTAATAAAGATATTATTTTTTATTGTATATATATATATATATACATATATAAATATATATATATATATATATATATATATATATATATATGTATAAGATTTTTGTAAACCGAAAAAAAAATGCTTATTTTATATATTAAAAAAAATAGTTTTACAGTAACTAGGAGTTGGAAGTAATGGAGAAAATTAAAATTTCGATTCTTTTTTTAGAGTCTGTAAACATTTTCTTTAAAAGAATTTGCCGTTCGTTTGAATCGCCTCGAGGCACTTAAATAAAATTTTAAATATTCTCAAAATAATAATAATAATGATAATAATAATATAAATTTTCACGATGAAAAATTGAAATATCATATTGTTATGCTAGAGAAAATTCGTCGAAAAAAATTCGTCTATTATATAAAATAAATCGTTTTTATTTTTATTTTATTTATTTTTTTTGGCGTGTAAAATATAAAAAAAAACTTTTCGATTTTGCTTAAATATGTATAATAGATTGGATCTTATATATAAAAATTGTTTTTATTTTTTTTTCTTCTTGTCGAAATGCTCATGTTTAATGTATTGCTTCTTTGAACTTCAAAAGATTCGACGTTTTTATTTAGAAAAAAAAACTTTATAATTTTATGTAAATCAGCCGTACTTATTCCATATTGAATAATTCATTTTTTCAGATTAATATCTGAAGTGTTTGAATGTATTTTATATGTTTATTTTAATCGAATCTATTGATATATATATATATATATGTATTTTTTTTCATATTATAAATATATGCATAAAGTATCATTATTTGATGTACATTATATATAAATATGAATGAATTTTCTTTTCGAATTGATATTAAAAAAATATTTATTAAGTAAAGCATTCGTACACGTCTCAGGTTGAAGAGAAATATTCGAAGTCGAAAAAGCAAATAAACGGGATAAAATATTGAAATGCAATAAATTGATATCGAAGTACATCGATATAGAAAATATTGATTAAATAAAGAAAAAATGTGATGGTTTTCTATTTACGGTGTTTTGTTCTAACATTTTTGATGAATTTTCGATAGAATTCAACATTGTATCATTTTATAATATATGTATAAATATCATACAAGTGATGATTAAAGAAAAAATATTAAATTGAAAATTGTATACAAAAATATATATAGACAATTTTAGTAACGAAAAATATTGTTTTGTTGTATTAAAGTCGTTCAGGCAGAAAGTTTGGTTTATAGCAAGTTGTCAAAATTGAATCGTGAAAGCTGAAATATTTTTACATGAAACCATATAGTAATAAGTTCAATTTCAGCATGACAAAGATCTATATTTTGAATTGTAAAGATCAATTAACATTAAATAATGAAAATAAAATTATTAGTGTAAAATAACGAAAAATGAATGCTACACCACCACCAACCGCTTCACGATAATATAATATAATTTTATGTATTTTTTTATAATAATAATAATAATATAGAAAAGTTTTTACACATACAAGATTTTAAATTTGTACCGAAAAAAACTTTCATACAAAAGTGTGGACAATTTTACAATCGAGCGCGAATTTTACACGAGATGACAGCGAAAGGGTTAAGTTGGCACAGAGTAGTAAACTTCCCTTTATCATGTGGCTCGTTAACCGCGCAGCATTAGCACTAATTTACAGACACAAAGATACACACACACACACACACACACATATATATATATATATATATATATATATATATATATATATATTTATATATAAATATATACATTGAAGACAGCGTTCAGGCGAAATATGAACATGTTTACGTACATTTGCGCCTCTGGAAAACCACGTACACGTATCTAGAGTATGCGAGTAAAAGGGGGTTGGAAAATGTAAGGGTGGTTCGGTTTCGATACACGTTGCCGGCTTACGGTTTACTAATTAACTTATATCTTTGGCTTTCTCCATTTGCAAATTGGATATATGTGTGTATAATAAACACACGGAAACAAACTCTGACCGGCCAAAGAGGCCGACATTATCGTCGGGAAACCCGTATGGAAACTTGGAATTAAACTTCAACATTGAATCTGGGAACCGACGTCGGCCAACTTCAACTTTAGAACATCTATGGTGGATGGATAGTATTTTTTTTTTTACTATATAAATATATTTTTATGCAAAAATGATTTTTTTTAATAGTTTTGAACGATTCTGTGACCCCAAATAGGAGTCATAAAAAAGTTTTTAATATTAGTTATATTTTTCTGTTCTTCTATATGGTGCTGAAACATAGATACTATATTCTAGAATTGAAAAACGAGAAGTTGTGCTATCGGTGAATGTTAAGAATATCTTGGATCGACAAAATAGTAAGTAAGTGTTGAGAATGTTAAAAAAAAACATCAGAAATACTGAATAAATTAAGAAACATTTAATATGAGAAATGATAAATATAAGCTTCATTAGATAATTTAGAAGGAAAAATTCAAGGTAAAAGATCGATAGAAAAACGTCAAAAGTCATGATTCAATATAATAGCTTCATTGTTGGTTTAACTCTTTGATTAGTTTTGTTAGCCGTATGGATCGTCAACCTTTTTGAAAAGAAGACGTGAATAAGATATATTACTCAAATATATTAAAATTGAAATGATAAAATAAAATGTTTATATTATTAATATATAAATGAATTTATTCATATTCATAATAAAATTATGTACGTTGACGGTTAATGAATATCTCTAATAATCATTCATATTCATTTGACATGTCTTTAAAATGTAAATAAAAATGAAATAATACGAATCGAATTCTTGAAATATTCGACTCTTAGTATCATAAATCTTGAGTTTAAATCATCTATTATATATATATATATATATATATATATATATATATATATATATATATATATATATATATATATATATATATATATATATATATATATATATATATATATATATATATATATATATATATATATATATATATATATATATATATATATATATATATATAATACATTCGTATTTCACATCGTAAAATACCTTTCGATATTAAAAACGATGATGTCTGAAATTTTTCGTCGTTCAGAATAAAAGTGCCGATATTGCAGAAAAAAGGAGAAAAGAAAAAAATGGCATTAAAAGCTCAAATAAAAAAAAGGAAAAGAAACTACGACTTATTATATTGTAAATGAAAAGTTCTGTTATATAAAATAAAATATTAATATTTAAATAACATGTAGTAATATTATAAGTATTTTAAATCAGTATTAGCACACACACATATATATATATATATATATATATATATATATATATATATATATATATATATATATTGATTCATTTTTAATCATTTATATATACTATAGTTTACTTTATCATTCATAACTTTTCTAAAAGTATTGTGATTTAAAAATCGTTATCAAAAAAATATTTGTATTGTCTAAACACATCTGATGATGTATGAATTAATATAAAATCTTGTCGAATAAGCCGCATATTTTGAAAGTTAACCCCTAATAAAACTTATTTTTAATCATTTACAACGACGTAATATTCTAATAAAAATTCACTATAATCGCGTTTAATTTTTACGTTTTTACGTTTTTTTACGATATTTTGTAATGTTTCATGCCAAATTTTCGTTTTCGTTATAACTTTGCTATAAAAAAAACGTTATAACTTTACTGAAAAAACTTCGATTTTCATATAACTTTCAACATTCGATTCATTACATCAACACATATCCAACAATGCTTATTTTCTTATAAATCATTAGTGGATTAACCATATATTTTAAAAAATATTATGTATAAAATATATAAGACTTTAATATAACACTGTGATCAAAAAGTAAAATGAATTTGTTTATAAAATATAAATTCTTTATTTAATCTTCCAAATTAATTTCATTTCTTTTTCCAGTATAGCCTTAATACTTTCTTTGATTCGGTTTTTATCTCCTCAGTTTGCCGAATAGCCAGAAAATGCACGGAGCGATATGAGTCGTATATTATCATTATTAATTGGTGGTTCATATATTAATTTCATAAACAAGCTATTTCTACATTTCTATAATTATGACAATGCGCAATTTTACTTATTAAAATCAAGCGGTTTATTTTTTTTTAATGAATATTAACAAAATTAATATTAATTTATATAAAATTATATATATATATATATATATATATATATATATATATAGTAAGGTGAATTTAGTTATAAAATGTAAATTCTTTATTTATTCATCTAAATCAATTTCATCCCCATCAAAGTAATCTCCGTCCGATAAAACACACTTTTGCCAACGCTTTTTCCAGAACCCAAAACAAATGGAATACTCTTTTTCCGGTATAATCTTCAAGACCTTCTTCAATTCGGTTTTTATCTCCTAAATCATGTCAAAACGGCGTCCTCACATTGGCCTTTTAAGTTTGCCGAATAGCCAGAAGTCGCACGGAGCCAAATTTGGCGAATAACGTGTGTGCGAAACGATATGAGTCGAGGTTTTGGCAGAAAAGTCGCGAAGAACCAAGGGTTTTGTAAAAACATGTGTAACTCGTAGATAATTAAACCTTTTGACAAACAGACGCTTATCAAATATTATACTATAGACAGTGCCTTCCTAATGCCCGAAAGTTTTAAATGTCAAATTCACTTTACTTTTTGATCAAAGTAGTATATATATATATATATATATATAAGTTGCATTTGTTAAAGATCTAGGGGTATACTCTAAAATAAATCTTTGTTGGAGCGCGTTCGCGTGCAATCAATCAATTACTTTAACCTCTCGAGACTAGCAAGAGATACTCCCAAAGGGGTGGATCGGGTGGAAATGTTCCACAGCCCATTCTGCCACCCACAAAACAAAATATTCTCCCGCTTCTACCGCATTTTCTACTCCCCCAACCTTTCGTCCTAAACGCCTTTGCTTACTACTTACTACCTTCTTGTTATACTTTGGCGTGTTGCGCAATAATTAGCGAAAAACTCATTAGCACGGTTCGGTAGTGCAGATTTCCTCGAGACCTGTTGATTAAAGCAACCGGCAAATTAGATTGTAGTGCAAATGACGTTCTTCATATTATATTATATTGTGTTTGTATCATGTCAAGGGTTCAAAACGCTTTGTATAAAAGCATTAAAGCGATATTAAATGGAAACGCATCGATTTTTGCGTCAGTTTCAAATATTATTTTTTTATTTTTTTTTTCACGTATTTCAACTTTAAAATTTTGCACATTTAGTAATCGTATTATAATATAATGTGAAGTGTAAAAATGTTAAGATTTTCTTATATTACATTAATTTACCACAAACCAAACTAAAATTAAAATTTTTAATCCTTATAAACATGGAACGTTAAAACATATTTCTAATTGTGATGTATATATTATATATAAAAAAAAAACTTATTTGATTCCCGTAACAACTCGAAGGCTTTTCTTTAATTGATCGTTTTCCGCCATAATAGAAGACTTATCGAGCATGGTCGTGTTTTAAATTTGGCAATTTCCGAAAATCGAGTTTACATCTCGAATATATCCAGCACTTCCGTTAATCGACCATGATAAGATAAATTGTGAACCGAAAGCGGAACACTTTTGAATCTGGTCGCGATTTTATTACTTTATACCGGATATATATATATATATATATATATATATATATATATATATATATACGGTGTCATTTAGAAATGCTCTTTCAAGAAAATTCACAAATGTTTAAAATTTCATTACATTTATATCAATATTTTGAATGTTCATAAATACAATACATTTGATATTAATAAATTTTATTATAGTTTATATTTTTTTTATTATAAATAATATTTTTATTTATCATTATAATATTATCTAATTAAATGTTTTAAAAAAACTGATAAATTTAATAAATATTTTAATAATATTTAGTAATTCTTTTATTAATAAAATATACTTAAATTTCATTTCATGAGTTAGATAATTGATGTAGAAAATTGTATATTTTTTTACTTATCTATAAAAATAAAGAATACGTTTTGTATTGTATAAAGTATCATAATTTTGAATTTTTTAAATAAAATGCTTCAAAAATTATATTATTACATTTTAAATATAATAAAATACCATCAATACATTATTTATAATTAGTGTATTATTAAATTTTATATATTGTATATTTAAATATAAATTTTAATTTCCACTTATTTTTAAGAATATATTGTGTAAATATTTTTTATGATGATTTATTATTATTTTTTTTTAAATCTATCATCTATCTGAAACTTAATACTCTATTAAAATTGTTATTCTTTTTAAATAAACGATTTAATAATATACTGCAAAGTTACAAATTATCCTTAATATCCTTTTATAGCATTATAAAAATAATTAATTCAATTTTAAGAGGTCAAATTCAACAATATTGTCAATACATATACCATAGTTTTCTTTGCCGATTTGAAGAGCTAGAAAAATGAAAAAAAGACTCAAAATATTTTGAAATTTGTATGAAAATGAAAAATAAAATATAACTCTGAATATTGAAATTGCATAAAATGTACAACAGTATAAAGCACATTTTTTAAATTTTCAATATCATATTGAATATAATACATTTCATGCAATCTTCTAAATGAAAATTTTATAAAATATATATTTTTTTAAATAAAACTACAACGGATACAAATATGAAAATCGTACAGTAATATAAATGCAAAATGTTCGAACCAATAATAAAATTGATGTTACCTTTTACTATATAATATAATATAATATATACGATATTCGTATTTTGCACATCAGACATATTGGTTATTTTTTTCCATACGTCGTCAAAAACTTTTAGACGATTTTTCTATATAAATACTATATTATTTATAATATAATTACGATTGCATTTTCAAAAAAAAAAAAGAAGAAATATTTCGTAGATGGTTGGATCTCATTAACTTTTATTGGAATTGCTTTTTATTCCCATTTTATTATTATTGTTATTATTTTTTTTGGTTTGGTATTATGGAAATGTGGGAAGCATTTGGCAAGCGACTTAAAAGATAAAAGACTTAAATTACTTCAATCGTACAGCAGCTAAACCGTGCAATATTGCGGTTAAATTAACTAGTAAAGTAAAGTAAATACGTACGTGTATTAAAGCTTAAAAAAGAACAATAAGATCCAAGTCTTTATTACCGTGCAATTTCATTAGTGAATACATACTTTATACATAAATAATATTTTTTTATATATTATATTTCATTTTCTTAGTAATAATGTTCAATATATTACGATACACATTTTGTATATGATATATATATATATATATATATATATATATATGATTAAAAAGTAAGGTGAAATTGTCATTTAAAAAATTCCAGGCATTCAGAAGGTAGGTAAATTGTAACTTTTTTTCTTAGGTTGGTAGGACTGTCTATAACATTTTCCAAGCGTCTGTTTTGTGAAAAGGTTTAATTATTTCCGAGTTACACGTGTTTTTTCAAAAATCTTGGTTCCTTCATCACGATAATGCACCACGTCAAACGGCATTAGTTTTTTGCGACTTTTTTGGCAAAAACTCGAATTATATCGTTCCGCAACCACCGTATTCTCCTGATTTGGCTCCAAAGGTCAATCCAATGTTGACGATTTCATACGACTAAAGATTATACCGGAAAAAGACTATCCCGACCGTATCGGGGACGGGGATTATTTTGAAGGGGATGAAATTTATTTGGAAGAATAAATAAAGAATTTACATTTTATAAACAAATTCACCTTGCTTTTTGATCACAGTGTTATATGACGATTTTAATAAAATTAATATAAAATACAAATTTACATTAATTAATCAGAAAAGCGTAAGGGCAATATATATATATATATATATATATATATATATATATATATATAAATATGTATGTATATATATATATATATACATATATAAATATGTATGTATATATATATATATATATATATATAAATATATATATATATATATATAAATATATATATATATATATATAAATATATATATATATATATATATATATATATATATATATATATATATATATATATATAAATATATATACATATAATATTAAAGATCGTACAACGGAAATTATTATAAAAAGGATGTACCTTTTTTCGTATTTAATTAACCTCCTAACACTCCACCTCCCCGATATTGATTCATGTTAAAAGTATCGCTTGATAGAAAGTGAACAAAAAAAAATAATAAAATAAAATAAAAAAAATAAAAGGACGGCACGCGATTTATTTTATGGGAGGACATTTTGCAAAACCGGAGACGACGCAGATCGAGTGACCCATTTAATTGAATTTGAAAGTTCGTTCGAGCTTATAAAAGCTTTTAAAACAACACATGCACATTTCACGTACATGAAGTGTAATTCAACAAAAAAAAGATTCTAATAAAAAAAAATTTTATAAAATTTCTATCATATTTACATGAATTATTATTAATTTTTATATAATAATATATTCTCATTATATACAGAGTATGCGATAAATCGACGCACAAAATACCGTCGTTAATCAATATTATTGTATTATATATATATATATATATATATATATATATATATATATATATATATATACTTTTTGCAACCATTTATAGCCAAATTCCGATATCTCATTATTTTTATTACCGACGCTTTAAATAACGACTCGGACAAAAATAATATACGACATATTTATATGTGCAAATATTTCTATATATTAAATAATTTCGGTACGAATTTGACCACTCATTCTTTCATTTAACGAACAATTAAGTATTGTCTCATTAACTAGTAATGAACTTCATATTTTTTTGCCGTATTGTTCACCTGGACCAGAAGTAGGCAACCTGGGGTTCCTCAATGTTTAATTATTTTTATTTTTTATTTAAATAATAAGCGATTATTGAATAATACAATATATATATAATTTATTGTGAAAAAATGCATTTTATATTTGAATAAATAGATTAGTGTTATTTATCAAAATGTTTTATATATGCAAGTATTATTTATTGTTGGTAATTTGACTCTTTTGACAAAAAGGTTGTTGACTCCTGATCTAGACCAATATTATGCTCATATTTCATTGTTCATTCTCTGAACGATCTTAGTATAATCTAGGAAATCGATAATATTATTTCTGTATGAAAGTAGAAATTATTCACTACTATTTTTTTACTATTGTATCGTTCTTTTTAGTGTCTAAAAATTGTTTTTTTTTTGAAAAAAAAAGACTAGTATTTCCACCTTTCGAATCCGAGAGCATAATATTAGTTTTCTAAATATACGCGGATATATAGGACTTAATCGGATGAGTGCGCTCATCTATTTGAAGACAACAATATCCGCTAAGTAGCTGAAACAAGACGTTTCCAGAAATCGGAAATTAACCTTCCAGCACAATGGCATCACTATGAGGGGGAAAAAACACAATAGGATATTTATTTTCAATAGAAACAACTCGGTTTTTCCACTTGCACAACTACTTTTCCGCCTTTTCTCATTTTTCGGAAACTTTTACTTTATATATATATATATATATATATATATATTACACACATACATACACACACACACACACACACACACACACACATATATATATATATATATATATATATATATATATATATATATTGAAGATCAGTACTCGAAGGACGAGTCGTAAGGATCATCAAACCCCATACTCGACTTTCGGCCTAACGCGAATAATGAAGCTTTTATGTGTCCTGCAACAATATCGATTTTGTTGAATGTTAAAGCGAAATGCGACAACAAAGCCAAACAATAGCAACGACGAATAAATTGAACGTCGTTAGTTACGTCAGTGTTTTTGTTGTTCTATTTGCGAAAGGTGATTAATAATGAAGGGCCACGTTGTATATTTACAATGGACTTTTAGACTGTATGGATATATTTGTTTTTATATATTTCTCAAAAAAAAAATATATGTATATATATATATATATATATGTATATATATATATATATATAATATTTTAGTAATGTTATATTCTAAATCAAACACATTTGAAAGTACATTTCAAACCTGTTTTTGCGCAACAGATAGGGTTCGCAGAAAAAAAACGCATAGAAGACCGCACAAAAAAAACATTTAGAAAAAGATCGTATAAAAACAGGCTTAGCTGTATAGAAATTATTGAAACATCATTGAAAAAAATATAGAAATATGCTCAATATGAATGAAGCTTAACCTTCTTTATATCATGCTTGCAGCATTGAATGATTGAAGATGAATAAATTTTAATTTGAAAATTATAATAATTATATTGGGTAATAAAAAAATGTGTTAAAAATATGCGCGACATATTATTTTATAATTTTTAATAAAATATAAAATTAATATCTGAATTATTCGGTTTTATAATCAATATAATAACATATTCGAATTTATAAAAATTCTTTTAATATGAAATTAAATTATAAATTCAAGTATTTTTTTACACAATGAAACATATTTGATTATGTATGAATTTCTTGCATTGTTTTCATGCAATTTATATTAATAAAATATGCGAAGAACGTATTTATCGCATAATTCTCGATATGATCGTATTATTAATATGAATATAATTACTTTTTTTACGACAGGCAAAAATCGATCGATATTAAAACTTTGATATTATATAATATTTATTATTATATAACACATTTGTCGAATACTTATTTTTTTTCTCTTATACGCGAAATATTTTTCGATAATATGAAAATTTCATATGTAAGTCGCGCGCGATGACATCGAACCAATAAATATTAAGTTATCGCGCTGTCATTATACGACAATATTATATGAAAAATATGAATTTATATGTATATATATATATATATATATATATCGTTTTAGGAAATAAAAAAAAATATTTATCGGAGCATTGATAAGGAAAGTGATACGAAACTATTGGTGCGGAACTAATTTTTAGATTAAATCGCAATTTTCGCTCGAAAAATCCGCCGAAAATCGAACTCGGGTAACAAAAAAAAATAAAATAAAATAAAATAAAAAAAACCGAGTAAATACGATTCGCAAAGATGCGGATGATCGATGTTTTGTTTAATTTATAGAACCCTTATTTACACAAGTACAAATAGAGTGTTTCGAATCTATTGTTTCACGGACAAAACAAATATAGAAACTAGAGAATAAAACAAATATATATATATATATATATATATATATATAACATAGTGAATCAATAGAAATATAATTGAAATATAGACACATTCAATTCTAACTGCAGTATAAATCTGTTGATATATTTACAATTTATTTGTGTAATGAGCAGTATTAATTCAGATAAATACGATGAAATAAAACGTAAATTGTATGATATAATTGAATGAAAATTAATTATATTATACTTAACGAATATTATTTTTAATAATATAGAAATTTTCTCAGAATTAATTAAAAATCTGACATTCTAACATAGTGCAGTAGAATTATTTGCACTTGAAAAGAGGGTTTATAATTCATTCACTTATGAATCGCAATATTATATAAGAATAGTCGACTATTTTATTCTTTAGAAAATAAAAAAATATTTCCTGTTTGTTCGATTTAAAATTTTTAGCATATTTTTAACGCCCAGTTCAAATGAAAAAAAAAAATGATGAGAAGTTATTTATGTCGCTATGTAAAATTCTATCAGTTTCTTGAAAGAAAACGATAAAAAATAAAATTAAATAGAACAAAATAGATAAAAAAAACAAATATATATATATATATATATATATATATATGAAAAAAAGTGAAAAAACGCAAGACACGTTTTCAATTGCAATGTATGCAGGCGCACAGCCGTGAATAATAAAATGATAGATGGACGAAGTGAAGGACTAAAAAAAAGGACGTGGAAAAGACGATAGAAGTATGGGCGGACGTGGGCGGTTTCGATGGTGGTTACCGACGGGCGTGAGGGTTGCAAAAAGGTGGGCGACCCCTTGTTTCGAAAGCCTCCCATACTCAGACCTCATCCACTTGTTGATACGTTAGATAAATACCGGCATCGCTCTATGATATTTATGATATTGGATCAAATTTTCAAAAATATATATCAATATCGTTTATTATGAAAATACGGCGTCCAAAGGATACAAATGATCAAAATTATGATTTCATTATATTTATATATATATGTGTGTTACGATCATTCAATGTGTGACTTTTTTTCCATTTTATTTAACTATCGTATTATTTTTTAGTAGTCACTTTCAAGATTAGGGATTGATATTTTAGAATAATACTTATTAATTAATTTTACTCTACATATTTATATATTATTAAAAAAATGACGTAACATTTTTGCATATAATATATCAGTGATTCTCAATTTTTTTCATTAGTATACCCCTAACATTATATATATGAAAATATCCGATCTAATAGAACAATACCTTTAGAAAATACTATCTTTCCAGATAAAATCTACATCATAAAATTTAAAAGTAGAACAAACCACTAATATAAAAGTGGAAAACGAAACAATATTCCAATTACAAATCTAATTTCAAACTCTCTTTGTTATATTTAATTCTAATTATAAAGAAAAAAATTTCCAACGTATAAATTAATCAAAATATTCACTACTGTATAATTTTTTTTAATATTATATTATATAAATTAATACTATTATTATCATATATAATCGTTTGAAATTTATTAGTGTCGCGTGTCGAATACGTGATATTTTCGCGATAGATACAAATAAAAGTACGACGCATTTATATCCTTTGTGTTTGAGAGCGCACACAATATAGATAAACATTATCCTTTGTAATATTATTATATATAGGAAATTTCCATATGACGTGTTCTATATTTTATATTTATATTTTTTTGACCTTATTTCGTTTCAAATCCTGTTTACATTGGATACTTTTAAGCTGTAGAAAGCTCTTTTTTGGAATATTTCATGAATATTTTTTTTTCGGTACCCTTAGCATATTTTTTTTTGGTTCGTGACTATCGAAAGCATTCGGGGATTTTCTATGTGAACATAATGAATGATGGATTTTCTTGAGGTTTTATCGAATTCATATTAAAATAATACAAACGATAATAGAATTGATCCGATTCAACACATCGACAATTTTAATAAATTTTATTTTTTTCTTGTCATGTTGTTTCGAGTGGATATTATATGAGAAATATATTGAAATATGTATATTTGAACATTTAAATAATCTAAATTATTATTTATGAAAAAATAAATAGAAAAATATTCTAAGTTTGTATAAAATATCGGTCGATTAAAAAAATATTTAAATTTAACTGAAAATATCAATTTTCAATTTTTATCCAATTTATATGCAAATGCATAAAAAATCAATATTCTATATGTATTATTTTTTATAAAAATTTATATTTAGAATATACTGAAATTGTTAATATGTATATATATTTGATAATATTTAACTTGTATTTTTTTTCAATTTCATTAAATATTACTAAACAAAAAACTAAAAAAACGAGCGCCCGTTTGCACAAAACGCAAGATCTATTAGTTGGTTCATTTACTTATAAACTTTGTAATTTGAGTTTATTACGAAATTTCAACGATGTTTACAATTCGAGCAAAGTTTGTTTCTACGACGTTAAATACTAATAATTACTTCTACTTTATCATAAAAAAAACACACACATATATATTCGATCAAATATAATATATATATATATATATATATATATATATATATATATATATATATATGTGTGTACATATTAAATTGTGGTAGTATTGTAAAGTCTGAATATTTAGAATGTTGTTCTTTTTATATGCGAACAAAAATATATTGACGATAAAATTAATCAGTCAATACGATTCGAAGCGGTGATCAAAAAGTTAATGCATTAAAAAAAAATTTTATTTAAAATAAAATATTTTTTTATATTAATTATATAATTATAAATATATATATATATATATATATATATATATATATATATACCATATATATATATATATATATATATATATGTATATATTGCACACGTTGACTTTCGACCGAATAACTACGGGGGAAATTCACCCTTTTCGAATGCGAAAAAGATTATTGCAAACAAGTCCGTTACACCCCTCGATGCGGCTTTCGTATTAGTTTTATTACCGTACATTCACAGGGAAGGGGGGTGGAAACGCTTTTTTTGCGGGTGTAGTTTATTTATATATTTTTTTTGCTGTTGTTGTACCGAATAGCAACCCCTTATGGTGATTTGTATGTTTTGTAATTCACTTCGGCGCATTTCGCCATAGCGCATCTGTGCCCTGTTTGATTTAATTCGTCGGCTTTTCGTTTATATATATATATATATATATATATATATATATATATATATATATATATATTAATGCGATCTTTCAGCGATCCCTTTGTTGTGATCCCTTTATTTTTATTTTATTTATTTTTTTCATTGCACTTGATCCATCTGTACTTTTGCTGTAACGTATCGAGTAAATTGCACACGGTGGCAATTAACTCTAATTTGACGTTATCGTCGTCGTAGTAAATGTTTAATTCTGTCCCCATCGTAGCAGTATATTTGTTCTTCCGCTCATTACATCGACAGACGTACATTTCGTAAATAGATCGTTTGTGCACTAAACTTTTCGTGATCTGATTCAAAAGTTTACACCGTTCAGCATAGCAATTTTTTTTCTTCGACCGATTCGATATATTCGAGTATCAACACATTATATTAAAATATATAATTTTAAATATTAATATAGAAAAATAATATACATTATATATATAGATAGATATTTTTTATCTGTTTGCAAACTTATAAAATTAAACGTCAATTCAGTTATAGAGTAATTCTGAAAATAGTTTTGTCAAAGTTTCAAACAGACAAATCGCAATCGACTTTATTGAATTTATTCTCATTTCTAAAGTATGACTTTATATATATTCAAAACTTGCATTTTTTGTATATATATATATATATATATATATATATATATATATATATATATATAATATAAATATATATGTTTGTGTGTATGTGCGTCATTCAGATTTTAGTACTCGTGCATAAGTTTCGTCAAGTTTTCCGATTTCGAAAACTTATAATCTGAAGAACTTTCTTCGGCTTCTTAAAAACTTTTAAATATTACACCTAAAATATTACTATTTTTCATCTATATATGAAATTTAGAAAATTTATATTATTATCGTTTACAATTCAAACGGAAAATGCACAGACCGTGATGAAAAATTTATTTTCTATAATTCCGGTTATCAAAACCATCATTTCGATTATTTCCTATGATATAAAATTAATAAATATTTGCGGTGGATTTCTATTGTATAACATATATATATATATATATATATATATATATATATATATATATATATATATATATATATATATTGTTTTATTTCATTCCCCACGTTTGCCACCCTTAACCAATTTCATCAATTTTATATGTGAATATTGGTTAATTTACAATTTTCATAATGGGCGGTTGAGTTAAGGGCGGCTTATATGTGATTTTACAAATATCGTTTGTCGGAAAATTTCACAACAGTATAATCAGATTTTGAAAATTCAATGGAAGCTCCTCAAAAATATTAATTTTTAAAAAATAACATTAAATTTATATTATTGATATTTTATGTTTTTTTTAATATACATATATAAAAAATGATGATTAAAATATAAATTTACTATTTATATATAATATTAAAATTGGTTTATATTTATGAAAAAATATACTGTTTTAAGAATTTTTCTGTAATTGAGAATAAATTTAAAAATGACATAGAAAAGAACGCGTTCGATAAGAAGACAAAATTATCAAAAAGATCATTATCAAAAGAAAAAAGATCCTTTCCGGAGTTTTCGTATCGTTTTTCACGATATTTTTAATGAGTGCTATACTATGGAAAAAAATGGCTACAAATTGACGAAAAAATCCTTAATATATAGTGTATGTATATATATATATATATATATATATATATATATATATATATATATATATATATATATATATTTATATATTGTATTATTATGCCTTTTATGAGAATTTATTACTTTTAAAAATATGTATAAAAATTTTGTTTTATACATATTTTATTATATACGATCAAATCCGTTTTTGTGCGGTATATGATAATGCACCATTTAATAATTTCATAAAAGTTGCTGCCGATCTTTTTTTATACGGTCCCATTTTACCGCATATTTTTTTCCATATGTTGTGTTGAAATTATTTCTTGTAGTTATTTACAAAATTTCTAAATATTTTTTTTGTGCGATTCCTATCTGTCGCACACAAACATGTTTGACTATATATATATATATATATATATATATTATAAATAGTACTAATATATAAAATTAGTATGGTTTCGTCGTAGAATCAGGATTGTACGGTCCTTTTTCCTAGGGTTAACGCGCTTAACGTATGTTGAGGACGTCAGGTCGCTTAATACGATTAGCAAAGTAGAATTAGACCAAAGCATGTCCAAGGAACATATCACTAGGATTATGTTGTCCGTATCCTATAGAAGGACACACGACAATTTAATATGAACAGTTGTTCAGGTGGAAAAACCACGGGTCCGTCTCTTGTATCTTCTTTAGGGTTCTTATATTTACAATATATATATATATATGTATGTGTGTGTATTTTTTTTCGGTTGTGGCAAACCCTACGACTAAAACCGGAAAAAGGTACACGCGCGTGAGCACGCATACGCAATGAACCGAAACAAAACTACTGCCTTGTAACTCTACGGTTGGTACTCCGATTTTATCCGTCAAACATCACTCTAAACTTATCTATTCGTTTCGAATGCGTTTAGTTTATTTTATATGATGATCTATTTTGAATATATAAGGTAACGGTTTAATTATAAATATTTACGATTGATTATGTTTAAATTTAATAATGAATATTTTAAAAATAATATAATTATTTATTTTTAAATAGATATCAATTTAAGTATATTGCTCAAGATAATTCGTCACAATATATTATAACAGTGTGATCAAAAAGTAAGGTTAATTTTGTTTATAAAATGAAATTCTTTGTTTTTCCTTCCAAATCAACTTCATTCCCTTTAAACTAATCGCTATCCGATAAAACGCACTTTTGACAACGCTTTTTCCAGTCCTCGAAACAGTCAGAATAGTCTTTTTCCGGTTATAGCCTTAAAGACCTTCTTCAATTCAGTTTTTATCTCCTCAACCGTGTCAAAACGCAGTCCCCGCATTGGCCTTTCGAGTTTGCCGAATAGCCAGAAGTTGCACGAAGCCAAATCAGGCGAATACGGTGGTTGCGGAACCAATGCGGTATGACGCGGTACATTATTGTGAACTCGGAAATAATTAAACCTTTTGACAAACAGACGCTTGGCAAATGTTATAGACAGTTCTACCAACCTAGGAAAAAAAATAGGAAAAAAAACTACAATTTAAAAATACTAAGTTTCACCTTACTTTTTGATCACAGTAGTATATGTTTATTATTATATTTAGTTTTGTATGAAATTCTACTTACGACCATTTCGATTTGCGTTGTTGCTCAACGGAATATTAAGTTGAAATTATTAAGTCATAAGTTGAGAACTATTTTTATCAAGAAATTTATTATTTATTTTTTAGAATAAAAAAATTATATATAAATATAAATATAGACTAAAGATATATTTAAATATTTATTTTTACATATAAGAGCTTTACATATAAATATATTGTAAACATATTGTACATCTATTATACTAAAAAAAATTCAATATACATTTTTTAATTTAGTTTAAAATTGCACACTCTTTAATTACGGTACACACTGTATATAACTACATATGGTTCTCGTTGAATTTGTTAAGTCGGCGTTACATTAACTTGTTGCAAGTGTGTAATATGTAAATGAATACAGTTTCAATGTTCAATACACACATATTCACATATATATTATACACACGCACACATTCACACACATATAAATTATAATAATTCTGTAGGATTTTCGTGGTCGTAAGTCGAAATTTCATGTTACGATTTCCTATTACATAATACAACAGACGGCGTTTTAATTGCCTTTATTATTAACCCAATATTTCGGATTGATTTTAATGTGAAAACTTTTTGATACCAATAGAACCTTCTCGGGCCCTTCTTTCGAATTATTAAATATTCATTATATAATAAAATTAATGATTTTTATTATATATATATATATATATATATATATATATAATTATTACGAATAAACGTTTTACGACGAATATCGTCATTATAATAATATCGCAATAAATATTTTACTATATCCATTCAATAAAACGACATATAAAATACTAGTTACACTTCTTTTTAACCGATCATTATTATTATTATTATTATATATATATATTTTAACCGATCTATTTCATATATAATATTTTAGCGTTTCGTATGCTTTTTTACACGATACGAATAAAAGCTTCTGTATACGTATTTTACGTCTGTCTCGTTTCTACCCTTACTATGAAACATCCCTTCGAAATTTTCAGTATTTTCTCATCCCTTTATATATTTATATATATAAGGGCACGTATTTTAACCCCCTTGGCTTTCAGTATTGCTAGCATATTAGATCATAAAATCGCAATAAGGATGGCGGGCGTCGATACGTCGTTTTTATTATTCGACTCGTGGTTCTTCTTAGTTATTCTCATAAAACCTAAGTACAACTAACCGAAATAAACATAGAAATGTATACTCAAACCTGTTTTTGTGCGGTATATGAATCACAATACGACTCATTGAATTATAAAACTGTTTACATTTAACGAGTGAGTGAGATTTATAATTATGCTATTTTTCAGTTATATGTACAATCAAACCTGTTTTTGTGTGTTTTTTGTGCGAGTCTTTTTTTGTGCGGTTTTTATCTACCGCATACAAAAAATTAAAACAAAAATATTTATATATATATATATATATATATATA
Organism: Leptonema lineaticorne; assembly: GCA_024500535.1. Taxonomy (NCBI): domain Eukaryota; kingdom Metazoa; phylum Arthropoda; class Insecta; order Trichoptera; family Hydropsychidae; genus Leptonema; species Leptonema lineaticorne. The sequence goes on along the minus strand of JANIJI010000026.1, from coordinate 278,901 downwards.
TATATTGATAAAATTTATTCGAAACATTTGAAAAATTTCGCGAAACAATTCTATGAATTCGTCAATAGATGAAAATAGACGTCTGCCGAAAGTAGAATTTTCACGAAAGTAAAAAAAAAACACATCTGAACGATGTCAATATAGAAAATAATAGTGTAAAAAATTCTATTTCAGTTCATCCCACGTTCTATATTGAAAACGGCATTATTTTAATTTTTAAACTTATTATTATCGTATATAGTTCAAATTATATTACATAATATTTTTATCTAAATATAAATGAATATTTAATATTTATATTATAATATGAAAAAAAAATATTTATATATCCAAATACTTAATTAATTAATTATAAAATCGCTGGCTTTTTAACGTATTAAAATTATTATGTACAAGAATCGCAATTGAAATTAAAGTATTTGCATGTTACCATAAAAAATTTTGTCATTAATCTATTAAATTAAATTTACATTTATTTATTTTAATTTTCGTGCGTATTTTAACCGTTTTCAGAATAATAAAATTGTTATTATTATTACTACTGTTTGTTTGTTTCATCATTGAAATTTTGATATAATTAACAGAAATGCAAATAAATCCACGATACGAAATAACAAGGGTTACCATATAATTATTTATATAATTAACATATAAAAATAATTCACTGAATAATAATCGCTTTTTGTGTGCGAATTTAAAATATCCTATTTAGTCGTATATAATTAAACGTTTAATATTATGTATTAATTCGATGCGGAATTTTTAATTATATGTTATTTTAAACGTTTTTATTATAAAATTTTTAATTTAAATGTCATATATAAAAAATATTTTTCCTTGTCATAAAGATTTTTTTTATTAAAAATTGTATTAAAATTATTAAATTTATATTTAATAAAAAAAAATAGTAATATATTAATATTTTTATTTCAGGATCTGAGACGAAATTCGGTGAAAAAAAAAACCAAATAAATAAAAACAGCATAAAGGTATGTAATTTTTATTATTTTTAATATAATTTTAATTTTATAATATTTATATTTGAAATATTCGTTATTTTTTATCTACTGAAAAGTAATTTCAAAATTATTAATATAATTATTTAATAAAAATATTTTATAAAATCAGTAACTCCACTGACCTACATTAACTATATCATCATTTTGAGATTCATATCGCCAATTTAATATTCAGAGTCATCAGCTCTATGATCAAACTTTAAACAAAATATTATTAAAAAAATAAAATTAACTCATCATCATCACATATTTTAATATGATTCAAATCGAAAAACGCACACATCACGCTTTAATTAACAAATGTATAAAAAAATAATATGCAATAGCAATGCGTGTTCAAACACTCATTCATTGCGAACTGCTCAATATAGATAAGTGAATATTAATCAATAGACAAATTCGTACGTCCTCAGAAATTAATAATTTAATTGTTTAATATTATAACCGAATATTGATTAATTAAATATTTTAACTATAATTAATCGAATACTTAATCAGAGTAATATCATATATATATATATGTAATGAATTAATCATTTATAAATATAAATGATTAATATATTAAATGTTCATATGATGAAATATAATAATATAATTTAGTAATTTTATATTTTTTTTAGGGGGGGGGGTTGTATCATCATCAGGGTTGATATTCAGAGTGGGTGGTTGGTGGGTGGTGGGTGTTGAGAGGGCATTATTGAGAATCTATCTTACCTTTTTTGGTTTGCCTAACCGAAATACGTGTGTTAAATATGTTCACGCATACCTGTGCATATTTATTTAGGCACTATATTTACGGCGCACGAGCAGCGAAAGGGTTCAAATGCACGTTTGCTAATAATCTCTTTTCGTTGCAAATTACATAATAAATGTTTTATTAATGTCAGCATTTTATATTCAGTCCCGTGTAAAATACGGGACTCGTGCGAAATATCGGCATATTTTTTCCAATCTATACTATTGCCATATATATATATATATATATATATATATATATATATATATATATATATATATATATTTTTTTTTTTTAATTATTCGGCTACATTAAATATGGTTAAAAATTTTATATAGATAGTTAGTTAAAATATTCATAATCATGTTGACTAGAGATTGGACCGCACTTAGTCCGCGGAGCGTACTTTGCTCATTACAGGTCTACATCGATGCCCCCATTAGATATTATTTATTACATTTATTTTAATCACTTAAAACACATTTGGCAGTCGATTTTTATAATATTTTTGAGTACTTTAATATTATATATGCTTGTAAAATATCGATTCATTAAATTTCTTTTATTGTATGTTCGGAACCATGTTTGGTGAATGTGAAGGTTGAGGTACCATTACAATATTGTTTTTTGACACTATTTTTTCATCACTATCTTTATAAAAAAAATTCTTCCCAATGAAATGATGATTGTATATATACGATCCGACTTATTAAATTTTTTATTATAACAATAACGTCATTATATGATATTATATTTTAGAACGCTTTTCAATTTACTAAGGCTATGTTCAGGTTAACTGTTAATTAAAGCTTCTTGAGGTAGACAAGCTTTATATTTATATATTATATAGGCGTGTGTATTTAATACATGTTTCAAATCTTTTGCCTCTACATCACCCTCATCTCCCAAAATTTACCTTGTACACGGAAAATAATATGAAAAAAAGGGAAATTCTCCAGAGGGTTTCTTTCCCTTTTGTTCACGACCGCACGTATGGACCAATGCGTGTGTTTGCTCTTATTCCCTTGCTGTACTAACTCTAATATTAAAACACGTATATATATATATATATATATATATATATATATATATACAGGGTGCTCTCGGAATATGATTAATTAAACAGTCGCGCGCAATTTAAACGCCATATATTTTTTCCGTGTATTTTAATTTGAATATATTGCGAACGTTTCGTTTAAAAAAATATTTTAATTGATATAATAAATTAATATGTTCTGTACGAGCAATAAAAAATATTTTATAATAATAATATATGAATAAATTATGTTCGATAAATATATGATAAAAATATTTGCCAATATTAATTTATTATTTATTATAAACGAATATCGCGAATACGTTTTCAAGAATATCAATTTCTGATATATGTATATATTTTTTTGTTTATTTTATAATAAATAAAGTTATCACGCGTGACATTTTTGAAGGATATTATTTTCTTTTCAAAAAATGATACACACGTGTTGTATTATCGCAATTCGTGCGCATAATCCGCAGGATTAATATGATTAATAAGGACAAAAGTGAAACCGAAATATTAAACAGGGGAGCGTGGAAAACAAAATTTTCCGACAACAACCGAAACCGGCATCCGGTTAATTTGATTTGGATACGGATTTTGATTAAACGAAAACAGCGTGTGAGTCGAAATCTAAAACGTTAGAATATTACGGGGGACGAAAAAGGGGGACGTGCGAATGAAATTGTTCAACTATTCCGAGTCTTGTTCGCTTTTGCGAATTTAATACGAAATCGTGTATTTAGCTATACGTTCCTTTGTTATTTTAGCACTCTAACCTTTCCCTTAGTATATAAGGGATGTTTTTGATATAGAATTATATATGAACAAATATTAATTTTAGAATCCTTATTATATAGCAAAGATTTGATACGAAATACTCGATCACGATTTATATCACAATTTCGAATTATATGTTTAATAACACTCGGTTAAATCTAATAAAACATATAAATTTATATGAAAAGAAATCAATTTTCAAAGTGCTTATAATTCGTGCTCAACTAAATAATTAACAATTATCGATAAGATTCGCGTTATTAAATTTTATTACTAATATATGACGTTCGATTAAAATTGCTTTATTGCTCAATTTAAAATATTAATATTTATCATCGTTTAAATATCAAATCTAATAAACGATTTAATTTTATTTTATAGATTTAAACTATATTAGATAAGTCAATTTTAATTAAAGCGCGAATAAGTCATTATTAATTTTTAACGTCGCAGCGAGTCGTCACAATGAAAGATTTGCGTCTTAATTGCTATTAATTAAATAAATTTATAATAGTTTTAATATTAATATTATGAATATGTTTTCGACGATTTTCAGACGTTATTTTATTTGAAAATTCGCTTAAAATATTTACAAACATATTTTTTTCATACTTTATAATTAAAAATTGCTATTTATATAAAAGTTAATCATCTATTTCGCCACCCTAATCAAAAATTAAAAAAAAATAGGGGGCAAAGAAAAGAGAATAAAAATAGAAAAGAAACGTTATACTTGTAATTTGAAGTCGTTATTTAAATTTAAGATCATAATTCACCGGAGGAGACTGTAATGCAAATGAATATTGGCTAAGTGGTCATATTTATGCATTATATAGTATGAAAGAAAATATTAACCGAGGGTTAAATACACAGCTAGAATTACAATATTCCATTAAGGCAGTACAAAGTGGGGTTCGTTTTAAACCATAATAAAAAAAAAAATAATATATATATATATAAATATACATAAAATAAATCTAATAATAAAACGCAATAAAAGTCGATCAGGCAAAAAATTACTTTCTATCGAATTTTTAACACTTGATCATATATAATTTTATTCAGTGTAAACTTTGAATTTAAAATAAATACAATACCGCGATCACAAAGTAAGGTGAATTTTTTTATTTATTCTTCCAAATCAATTTCATCACCATTAAAGTAATACTCGTTCAATAAATGCACGTTTGTCAACTCTTTTTCACAGACGCTTTGTAAATGTTATAGACAGTCCTATTGACCTAGGAAAAAAAAAATACAATTTACCTGCCTTCCTAATGCTCGGGAGTTTTAAATGATAATTTCATCTTGCTTTTTGATCAGAAATAGAATATTTAGTATTAGTATTTCGCATATTTTCTATACGATTTATTATTAAATTAATTTTATTGTAAGTCGTATAAAAATGTTAACATTATCAGAAATGATTGATATATATATATATATATATATATATATATATATATATATATATATAAGACGATAAAGTTGTGAAAAATATATAGATTTTCATACATCTAAGCGCGTTAGTCGGATTGATTTCTTTCGAATGTTTCAGATCAATTCTACGATAGAATAATAGACGCGTATATAAAATGGACGGAAAATACGGAAAAGTGAAAGAAAGTATATATATATATATATATATATATATATATATATATATATATATATATATATATTCTTACACGAAAAGCGTAAAAAAGGCAGGTATAAAAATGGGATATCGTATTCTACTGTGGTGATGTAGAAAAAAGAAAATGGCACTGACCACTAGATTTAACTTTACCTTTTCGTGTTGTAACGATAAAACTAGAAAATATCGGTTTGAGTTAAGTATTTATATATAATAGTATACATATATATATTTATATACTAAAAAAAAATAATCATTAATTATATAATATTTTCAGTATATATGAAATGATGAATTTTTATATGCATAATATAATATTATATGTATGAGAAGTGTGCGAGTCGAATAAAACGATGTATAAATTCGTATAATAAATATATGGTGTATATGCGTTATAATATACATTCATATGTCTATATATAGTATCGCCGTATATCGGGGGGGTACATAAGAGTAATTCTCGTTTTACGACAGCCCATAAACCTGGGCACTAAAGTCGTCAATGACCATTCAGGGTGGCGATGAATGCCGCTTGACCCGTTCTCCTCTATTATGTTGATTGAACGCCACTGTTCACCATTGATAAAGTAAAAAGTAAAGTAAAAAAAAAAAGAGTTTTATTTCGAATGTGGTAAGTGTCCACAATTAACGTTACGACGACGTTTGAGAATCGATGATTTTTACTTTTTTTTTTTATTTAACCCGTTCCCCGCCTCTGACGACATTATTCGAATCGACGCGATTATTCGTTATAAATTAGTGGGGCGTAAATCGGTCTTGTTTTCTATTCCTATATATATATATATATATATATATATATATATATATATATATATATATATATATATATATATAAATTTCTGTTTCTCAATCTTTTACATGTGTAATATTATTTCGATTGTATTATAAAAATATTAGTCAATAGAATTATTTATCTATATTATTATATCTACAATTTGACAAGATAAAAAACTATTTTCTTCTTACTACAATTTAATATTTTCAATTTAAATTTAAATAGCTAAATATTTTCAACTTTTAATTTACCTAATTAAACACAATTTTTAATTTAATTCGACCTTCATGAAAGATTGTTGCTGAAAATTGGCCTTCATAAACAAAAAAAAAAGATATCACCTTTAGACTAGTCTAATCCAGCGGTTCCCAGCCTGTGGTACGAAAAAAAGTTATTATGACAGAATATATATATTTATATATATATATATATATATATATATATATATATATATATATATATATATATATATATATATATATATTCAGGTACACTAATGAAAAATTGGAAACACCTGATGTGATTTAATTACATTTTTTTTTCGTATTTATTCTATAATATAATTCAGATATTTATAATAAATCAATATTTAAAATAATTTTAATATAATATAATAAAGAAGGTTTATTATACGTTATTTAAAAAAATAATAATTTATTTTAATATTCAACATATGAAACAATCATAATATATTGAATACGTTGCATTATAAATATTAACTATTTATACATCAATATAAACGATTTAAATTTTATATATATATATATATATATATATATATATTAAATAGTTATATATATATATATATATATATATATATATATTAAATAGTTATATATATATATATATATATATATATATATATATATATATATATATTAAATAGTTGAATGGCAACGGATGCAACTGATATTCAACGAACGTTATGATCCACAACTAAAGACACAAAGGTGGAAAATGAAACGTCTGGATGCACACTAATCCTTCCACTCGTAGTCTGTACCATTCTTAATGAGCCACCCACTGAACCCTTACGTACAACTAAACAGAAGCCTTCGTCAATGGTTCTAGTGCCTTCTAGTCACAGTTCGTGCACTGATGACGGTTAGTGGGTTCTTATGATGAAACTTCAGTTACAAGTGGTAAATACCTGCCGATCTGCAACTACTAAAGGTGGGCCACTAACTATGAAATCTAGCTATACTGTAATTTTGAAATATACATACAATATACTAGGTGCAACAGAAATGACTTTACACGAGTGGGATGAATTTCTTTGTAAGATTTAAAACTACCATATATACTTCTGTGATCAAAAAGTAAGGTGAAATTGTCATTTAAAACTCTCGGGCATTGGGAAAGCAGGTAAATTGTATTTTTTTCTTAGGTTAGTAGAACTGGCTACAATATTTGATAGGCGTCTGTTTGTCAAAAGGTTTAATTATCTACGAGTTACACGTGTTTTTACGAAACTCTTGGTTCTTCGCGACTTTTCTGCCAAAACCTCGACTCATATCGTTTCGCAAACACCTTATTCGCCTGATTTGGCTCCGTGCGACTTCTGGCTATTCGGCAAACTTAAAAGACCAATGTGAGGACGCCGTTTTGACATGATTTAAGGAGATAAAAACCGAATTGAAGAAGGTCTTGAAGATTATACCGGAAAAAGAGTATTCCATTTGTTTCGGGTTCTGGAAAAAGCGTTGGCAAAAGTGTGTTTTATCGGACGGAGATTACTTTGATGGGGATGAAATTGATTTAGATGAATAAATAAAGAATTTACATTTTATAACTAAATTCACCTTACTATATATATATATATATATATATATATATATATATATATATATATATATATATATATATATAAATATATATATATATATATATATATATAAATATATATATATATATATATATATATATATATATATATATATATAATTTTATATAAATTAATATTAATTTTGTTAATATTCATTAAAAAAAAACCGCTTGATTTTAATAAATAAAATTGCGCATTGTCATAATTATGGAAATGTAGAAATAGCGTGTTTATGAAATTAATATATGGACCACCAATTAATAATGATAATATATTCATTAAAGCAAATAGGATTTTAATGGTTTCACCTCTAAATTTCGATATTAATAATCGAGCAATTTTATTCACACACACACACACACACACACACACATACATACACACATACCCACGCATGTGTGTGGGTAATAATAATCGATAATTATTGTTGTCTTTTATTATTGATCGCGTATGCATTTTTATTTATTTTTTTTCGTAAATTTATTTTCGAATTATATATACACTTTTTAGTCGTATTTCATGCATTTTAAGTTTGCTGAAAAAGGTATATTTTCAAAATATTTCTCAGCATATGATTCTAGTTGTATAAACGTATCAGAAAATATATATTTAAAAAAAAAATTCAAAATTTACTCGAATAACAAATACTTTTTATTTTCATGCGTTTTTATCTTTTATGCGCTAATAATTTATTCTACAGAATTATTAGAGAAAATATTATTTATTCAATTATTATTCCATAATATATTTTTTAAATGTTTATCATGTATAGTTTTTTTTTATCGTTGCACTTGTTTATTTATAGTACTATTTCAATCAAATATATAAAAGAAAAATTGTAAAATTTTTATTTCCGTATATAAATTACGATTTCTATTCAGTAAAAAAATTTATATATATATATATATATATATATATATATATATATATATATATATATATATATATATAATTATATATATATGTATAAATCCAAAATAGCAATCGATTTTTCAGCTTTAGATTATTGAATTTGTAGAAAAACGGCACTGAATCAAAGGATCATACCATACAAAAAAGAAAAGATTATTTATTTTATTTTCCTCTTCATCGAATCGCATTAATCGTAATGAAGTTTATCGGCATCTTCGATAGAAAATCCGCACATATTCGCGGATAACATTATTTCGAATGAGGTGAAGTAACTTTATTTCAGCGGTTTTCCTATACGAAAACGTATATATATATATATATATATATATATATATATATATATATATATATATATATATATATATATATATTTATATATATATATATACACTTCCGCGTTATATTTGGGTATAGTGTGTTCAAAAAGTATTTGAAAATTTAATCAAAAGAATCACAAAAAAATACGTTAAATATTGCTATCTAATTATTATATTATTATAGTGTGAACGTTAAATAGAAATGATATTATATATTAAATGTGATAATTTACATTTTGTATTGTTAAAATTTTTACTTGTAACACTTATATAGAATGTGCAGTTTATTTTTTTAGCAATATCAAGTTGAAAGGTCTGTTAATGAAACGAGAAAATTTCATATATATATATATATATATATATATATATATATTATATACATGTTTTCTCTTTTAAAGAGTAGAAGAAGGCTTTAGAGATGCCTCAGGGATCCCAAGAGAGGCTTAAGTGGCCTCGAAACTGATTTGAATTCACAGACTTTAAAAATGTTTATAACTTTTTTTTTGGAAAAGAAGAAGAAGAAAATGCGATAAGATTCAAATGTAGCCAAGAGTTTTTATTTTTTGAAATTACGAGTCGCTCAGTCAAAGGTTTTGCGATTAAAATGTCGCAATAATTTATTAGGTTGTCTTTGTTTTGAACGTTTTATAGCGTAATTATGTTAAAAAAATATTTATATGTCTTAGAAAAAAGTAAAAAATATATTAATTTCAATAAATAAATATCAAAAAAAAAATAATAAAATAATAATAATAATTCATATAAAACGATTCAATACACTGATAAATTATTTTAACGAATAAAAAAATAATATTCAAAGCCAATACATAATTGAAATTTTGCATATTGAATATTTTAAATTTATTACTGGTTATCTGGGGAAAAAAAACGAAACTGCTGATAATTGATTAAAATTTTAACACCACGGATAAGCTTTCGATTATGGAGATTAAAATATTATTAAAAAGTTAAACAAAATTAATTAAACGGATAAAACGTTAACTATTAGTGAGTAAACAATTGTACTAATTTAAGTAAAAATTCCCGAGTTTTTTCTGTTAAACTTCGCATAGTTATTTTTAAGATATTATTATTTCGTCCAAATAATTAAAAAAAATGTATTTATACTTTGAAAATTATTTTTAATACATTTTTTCCCTTTGTCGTTCTGAAAGAAAAACAGGATGTTCTTTATATTTATATGACGTTGCAAAAATAAAATTATGGAAAATATTGATGACGTTTGGAAATAAAATGTAGATATATATATATGAAAAAAAATGACTTGAAGGGCTTTCATTTAAGGGATAGCTAAAAGCTTAAAGTGCAAAGAAAAAAAAGTACCAAAGGTATCTGAAATATATCTGAAAAAAAGTAGAACTAAGGGAGGCAAAAACGTGCATGCAACAAAATTTATATACCATATATATTATGATAGATAAAGTAGAAATATTAGAAATGTTTCATTTCAAATATATCTGATATATAAAAATAAAAAAAAGATGTATAACGCAAAAATATATTTTAATATTTTTAAAGATGAATCACTGTTAACGTGTTAAGAGAAAAATGTAATATTTCAATTTTAAAAAAATAAATTATAGTAATAATTGATTTACGATTTTATCATTTTTTATAATATTTTGTATAAATATATAATACTTTAATATAACACTGTGATCAAAAAGTAAAGCGAATTTGTTTATAAAATGTAAATTCTTTATTTATTCTTCCAAATCAATTTCACCCCCTTCAAAGTAATCCTTGTCCGATAAAACGCACTTTTACCAACGCTTTTTACAGTCGTAATAGTCTTTTTTCGGTATAGCCCGATTTTCAGGGGGCGAAATCGGGTGAATACGGCGGTTGCAGAACGATATAAGTCGAGTTTTTGGCAAAAAGTCGCGAAGAGTCAATGCAGTATGTCACGGTGCATTATCGCGATGAAGGAACCAAGACTTGTAAAAACACGTGTAACTTGGAAATAATTATACCTTTTGACAAACAGACGCTTGGCAAATGTTATAAGCAGTCCTACCAACCTAGGAAAAAAATACAATCTATTGCCCGGGAGTTTTAAATGACAATTTCACCTTACTTTTCGATCACAGTAATAAGTGTATAGAAAAATAAGTGTATTATATATATTTTATTATAAACGTTGTTAATATATATATATATATATATATATATATATATATAATATTTTGATACTTATGTATATTATTTATAATGATGCTATTGTGAAAAGAAAATATGACGAATTTACTTTTGAATATATGATTTATTGTATAAAAATGCTATCACAATAGCAAATATATCAAGTTTCACGTAATCCCTATACTTTTTGAGAATTGTTTGTATTAAAAATTGTTCCAGTATCGTATTTGCCCTTTTTGATATTCGAAACATTTTGAGGGTTGTTTCCTTTTCATTTTAAGGGTTGTCGTTTATATTTAAATACAGTTTATGTTTGATATAAAGTATTAAGAATAACATCTTAATCGATTGTATTCAATGTATTTAAGATTTAAGTCATTTATTCATTTTTTTTTAAATATTAAATTGAAATAATTATATATTTTTTTTAATCATATAAATTTAATTTATCTTTCAACTTGCAAATTAAAAAAAAATGCCTCGGTTTTCATATGCATTAAAATATAATAATTCTATAAGGTCGATTAGAATTAGTTATTTCATATCATATAATCTATTAATTTTTAATATAAATTTCATGTAGAAAAAAAATGTTATAGTAAATTATGAAAATTAGTGAAATTAAAATATAACAAAATAAAAATAAAAAATATTAAAAAAATGATGTTTTGAGAAAAAAGAAGATATTACAAAATATTTTCAGTGTGACATTTTTTTTTATTTTTAATCTGTTAAATACGAGTTAATTTTAAAGTTTAGTCATTAAAAAAAAAAATATATATATATATATATATATATATATATATATTGTATATCTTTTCCGTATTCTTCAATTATATCGTTATTTTTATATCAAGAGAAACATGTCGGGATTCATGCGAAATAAATGTATTATATATCAAAAAGTCGTACGTTTTTAGTGATACGATGGGGAGAGGGGAGGAGGAAGAGGATGGGAGGGGGGAGGAAGGAAAAAGGAAAAATTACGCATATTTTTCGTGGAAAAATCTTCCCTTCGTATTTATACAATATTAAGTTGCTTATGTTTCTTTCGCATACACGAAATATAACCGAATATTTTTACCACTCGTTTATTTATTTATTATTATTATTGTCGACTGACGTTGCATAATTTATTATATATATATTTATATATTAAATATATTTTTTCCTATTGTTTTTTTCGCGTCGAATTTCATCAACGTCAAATATTAGCGATGTATTTGATTATAAGAATGAAATATCGAAAAAAATAGACATTTTTCATGCGACATGTTATGAAAATACGATAGATGTTTGTTCACATCAAAATTGCAAACGACAATTTTCCATTACGAATAATAAAAATGACATTTATTTCATTGGAATATTTCAAATGTCTATATAAAAAAATACATGTATTTACAATTTATGAATTAATGAACCACTATTGATATATATATATATATATATATATATATATATATATATATATATATATACTACTACTTTGATCAAAAAGTAAGGTGAAATTGTCATTTAAAAATCCCGGGCATTAAGAAGGCAGGTAAATTGTATTTTTTTTCTTAGGATGGTAGGACTGTCTATAATATTTGTCAAGCGTCTGTTTGCAAACGGTTTAAATATCTCCGATTTACACGTGTTTTTTTCAAAACTCTTGGTTCCATCACCACGATAATGCACTACTTCAAACTGCATTGGTTCTTTGCGACTTTTTTGCCAAAAACTCGAATCATATCGTTTCGCAACAACCGCATTCTCCTGTTTTGGCTCCGTACGACTTCGTACGAAGTTTTGATACGATTGATGAGATAAAAACCGAATAGAAGAAGGTCTAACGAAAAAAGACTATTTATTGGACGAGGATTATTTTGAAGGGGATGAAATTGATTTGGAAGAATAAATAAAGAATTTATATTTTATAAACAAATTCACCTTATTATTTTATCTCAATGTTATATGAAATATATTTTTTAATAAAATTTTTAAAACTCTAAAAAACGTACTTAGACATAAATGAATAATATCTACTAGATTTACGCGGTGTATTAAAATGTTTATAAGTGTGCGTGAACATGTTTGCGTAAATGGAAAAAGACATTAAGTATGTCGTAAATACGCCGCATATCCGTATAGTTATTGGCTATAAAAATAGTTAAAATACGTTTTAGGAATCGAAACCCGGCTAAAGAACGCTATTTAATAGACCATAATGAATAATTATAGGGAAAATTTCGTCAATTTTCGGTTTTAATCGACGTGAAACTTCAAACATTACATAATATATATGTTTATATTAACTAGGTTAACCTTTTAAACACTTATTTGCGCAATATTTAAAAATGATCAATAAATATATATGTGTATGTATAAAATCAATTTAAAAGAAAAAAATAATTCAGAGATTTATTGAGCATTATATATATACCATATACATAATTGACAAGTTTAATAATTATTTTAATATTAAAAATTATACGGTTTTAATTATTTCTATTATTATAGATCCTAAATGATACTACAAAAATAATAATTTATATATATATATATATATATATATATATATATATACGAAATCTATAATTCAAGACTAATTTAAAAAATAAGATATTAATTGTCTATGTTAGATTGTCACCGGTGTCATCAATTTTTAACGATTATTTTACGTTCAATAAATATTA